>JAAIXJ010000240.1:339672-389127 GCA_013403705.1 Heliconius hermathena
TGAAATTTGCTGGTTACAGATTTGTTCAAAATGTCAATATAAGTATATATTAACGATTGCCGAAACATTTTTAATCTAAAAGTAGTAAATAAAGATATCAATGACGATTCATGTGCTAAAATTAGGAGAATCCAATTTACGACTTATTTATAAATTGTTAAAGCATCCGTGGCGGCAGTTGCACCGTCGGAAATTAAAGCTCTGCATGCTAACATTATTATAAGCCAAAATAAACACTACGTTAGATAACGTATTTTCGTGGCAATATTTAAAACAAAAGCTCGCTCGATCAATGACCCTATTTTTATAAACTTTTTTTGCGATCGATTTTTGTGTAGCTACACCTAAATTATAAGCACGTTTTATTATTAAAACCTTTAAGTATGTACTTATTTCATTAAAAATAGCAAATAAAATTAATATAGTTTAATTACGAATATTTTTGAAAAGAAATTAGCTAAGAACACACCAAATCTCCACGTAAAATATTCAATTTTTTGAAGGTTTTTTCTTAAAATATATTTTTGTATATACTAAATCATCAAACTTGTCTAGACGCCTTGTTTATTATTTAGTTAAGTATTTAATATGATATTCATCTTATTAAAATTATTTACTATTAATGAGTAATCCCAAGGAAATTGAAATTTGTGCGTTTTGGAGAACTGCCATATGCGAAGATACATGGTTTCGCCGAGTTTTATTTAGATTTTTTAAAGGATTACAATATGTTCGTTACAATATATGTATTTTGCGTAACTTTAAAAATTTACGCAGCGCACGACCGTTCTACACCCACATTTTAAAACTTTGATATCTTCTAAATATCCATTTCTGTGATATGCTGTAAAAGCCAATTTTAATCTGTGCAAAGGGCACAATGTATCTAACATTTTTGATGGGATAAGGAATAACACTGTACTGTTGAAAATAATTTTGCAATTATACCTTCTTTATTTTTAAGCACAAAAATGGTTACTGTTGGTGATCCTTGAGAGATGAGTAATATTATATAGCCCCTACCACAAAATATGACTATTACTTGTCTATTTGTGATTTTAAAATAACTGTGTTTTTGCAAATGCATGTGGTTATTTTCATGATAAACAAATACAAAAATCAATATAAAGATCAATTTTATATTTTTTGTCTGTTTGTCTTTCTATTTCCACGAGCTAATGTTCAGCTGAATTCATTTTTATGGGACTTTCATAGACCGATATATTCTTTATCCTGGAATTTCCACGGGATAGGAATTTACCCGGGAAAAACGATTTTACACGTTTTGTGGGCGAGCGTACGTAGTGACAATTTTTGTGTTAAACATTATTTTTATGTGTTTCATAAGGTTGAGTCAGCGTCAGCACGCCATGTAAGAGTTCATGAAACCCATTATGGGCGAGCTTTTCTTAAAACAACAAAATTCCTTGTTGCTTAGCGATGGTTATAATTAACACGGCAGAATAAATTGTATGTGAAATTGAATTTTATTTTAATATATAAATATATATAGAGAATATTACAAATATGAAAAATAGGAACCTGTGTCGATCTCAAGACCCTCAAGTATCTCTATATGAAATTTTATCACAATCAGCGGTTTGGCCCTGATTGCTACACAGACAGACAAAGTTACTTTTGAATTTATAAACTAGGTATGGATTTTTTATATTTATACAATATCTCCTTAAGAGAGCCCAGTGCCAGTCATTCGTTTCAGTTGTCAACTTACCTTCTTAGTTAGGTAACAAATGACTAATTTGTGAAATAGCGTTTCTTTTTACTACAGATGAAATTGGAAAATGCTAAACATTTTTTATTAGATAACATCTATAATAATATTATTAAAATATGGCGAATTAAAGCAGTCTAGAATTCAACTGTTAATACTTAGGTTAATATGAATTTTGAACAAGTTTGCAAATTATAATGTCAATTAGAAGCAGGAATATTAGAACCAAATGTGACTTCCATATCCTACAGAACTTATACCATCTAGTCTAGTTGAATAACTAATTTAGAGTCCAACTTCAGTTTCTATTAGTTTTATATATGCAGCATTAATATAAAAGCAGCAGCATTAATATAATTAATAGTAAAGTCGTTTTAAGAATTTTAAAATAAATAGATATTTACATTTTATTTTCGCAAATTTACTTAGATAACAGATTTTCTTACTAAATTAGTAGTCGCAAACTCAGTTCTCCATTTATGGAATCCGACGCCATGTTTTTCTTAACTAAATCAGAGAAAAATTGTCTCATAAATTGAGACGAGTGGAGCTGATAATCACGTTTAATAGTAACAACTCCGTTTCATTTGGTTGATAACAGATTTTTACTTACTTTTTTTAGATTCACGTTGTATCTCTCACATAGCAGAGTAGGCTGAGGGAACCTAGTGTTAAGACACCTCGTTCCCTATTTTCCGCCGAATTTTGCAGGGTGGAATTGTTGAGGGCGGAACTCAGCGAAGAAATGAAAATATTAAATATTTATTTCCTCGAGTGAGGAAATGAAATATCTAATTTACCGAGGATCGAACCCACAACCAGTCGCGTATACAGTCACACATTTGTGCTCCTGAGACAAATACTCAGGTTTACTGTCCCTTGGAAATATGAAAAAATCAAACTTCTAAGCCGATGCAATCAATCAATCAAAGATACAGCCGTTTATGCCGCAAACTACCGCAAATTTTCGAATCTGCTGAGGGAATCAAAACCTACAAGGTACTTCTCGTGAACTCAGAATCTTGACATTTGATAAGAAGTAACGTCTTATAGCACACTTATATTTGTAATTCATTTTATACAAAACGAGTGCATACACCTGCAAAGTTAAGTTTGTTAACTTTTATAAGTTGCAGTTTTCATTGACCTACAAGGAACTACCAGGAACTGGTACGGAATCCTCGATGGCGAGTACAACTCGCACTTGACTGGTGTTTTTAAAACTATTTTTTCTGCAAAATTTAGTTGCTTATATTATACAATCTAAAATTCTTATCTTACATTTCCATTAAAAAAATAAAGAAATGGGTATGTGTATGAATGAAAAAAATATTCAAAAGAGTAGCGGAATCGTTATAGAAGAAACATACGCTACCACAGTCATTACTTAGCGGTTCGTTCGCTTTTGTTCGACTTCGCTGGAGATGAATATTGAAATACGTATGTGAAGAAGCTAGAAAAGTTTGCAATTTAATAGAAAATTTTATAGTCTCATCAGTGGGAACTTTTATGACACAGTTAGAATGTACTTAAATTAACTATTATATATACTAGTATTAATATGATCGTGTGTCCAAATCCAAGACGACCTGAAATAGCATGTTGTACACCTAAAATCTAAAAAGGTTCCTCCTGTCTGCCCCACAAGATTGACTTGATTCATTACACAAAATATAATAGTATTTGAAGTATGTACCTTGAAGTATGTACCTAAGTAAATTGACAATATTTCACTGATATGTTGATTTAGTTGTTAATAATTATTAAGCCACCTTCGCCTTGGATATACTCGTATGACCAACGGGTACAAAATGTCAAAGTGCTATTATTATTTGTATCAGCATATTTACATTCATATACAATAGATATACAAACAACAAAGCAAATATAAAGGAAATCTCAGCAATTTTTCGCGTACATGTTTCGCCATAACGCCTCAATTGGTAGTCATATTAACCACATAAATACCTCACGCAAGTTGTTTTTATAGGATACGGTTTTGTTTTTCTGACTGTTCTAGGACAAGATTGCTAGCCATTAGTGACCAGAAGGACAATTTTCTCGTCGAAATTGAATGTTATCAATCTTTTAATAAAATATATTTAGTTTATCCTTTTTGACATGCGAAATAAAATTTTACGGTAACTTTTATGATATGTGGTTTTAATGAAGTTGCATAAAGCTTCAAATAATTTAAGCCGCAGGTGAAAGTTTAAATTTAGAAGTTTTAATGAGAAACAAGACATGGACGTTAGTATGGTACAGACTAAATATAGAAAGCAATTTTATATATTGTTAGTACTAAGAGCTGAAAAAATATTCCATATATTAATATTTTCGAATTAATAATTAAGGTTTTGCGTCCAAGACAAACACACTAATTAAGCTAATACGACAAGGAACATATTATACATTGTCATACAATTTAGGATTAAGTTGACATGACCTCGGATCAACATTTGTCCAAGGTTTGTCCAATGGGATTGAGCCAACTTGCTACTCGTATGTATGTTTATGCCAATAATGTATGGTATGTAGCATTCCCGTGAATTGGAATATTGTGTTTGTATATAAGATTTGTTAATATCTTTATGTATAACAGGCCGTCGTGGCGCAGTAGCATAGTGTGTGACTAAACGCGACGGTTGTGTGTTCGATTCCCACTCGATAATGGTATAATATATTGTCCTCGTACTGTTAACAAGACAAAACACGAAGTTGAGTTCCACCATTCAACACCCAATCTCTCAACAATAAAAATGAAAAAAATGTTGTAGATTGTTTTATCGTGCCCAAAGCTGGTAAAGTAAAGTAAATTTTTATGTGGCGCTTTATTTTTAATTCAAGCAAGAGTTTTCTATCATTATAAGTGCCGAGAACAAGTTAAACATTGCACTTTAAGTTTGCCTTGCAATTATTCTAAAATGAGAAAGCGAGGAATGGAGTTGGACATTAGTAACCGTGTAGAATTCCCAATGGGTTAACTTAAAATACATTAGATACTAGTTAGTATAAATAAAATTGAGGCCAGTCGTGGCACATGGGCACAAACTTATAATTGTAAACACGACAGGTTGTGGGTTCGATTCCTATTCGAGAAAATGAGGAAAGTGTCTTAGCACTAGGTTCCCTCTGCTTATCTTGTTGCGAGCTATAAAAAAGCAAAGATTGTGGATCCGATTACCACTAGGGGGAATAAATTATTTACATTTTCTCGCTTTGGTAACAAGACGACGTGTGGCGTTGAGTTCCGCCACTCAACACAAAACGACATGAAAAGGCAGAAAATGGGGAATGGCGTATCTTAACATTAGACTTTCCATGCCTAGCCTGCTATGCGGGATAAAGCGTGAAACTACATAATAAATAAATTCTAGGTCTAGACCCAGCTTTACCTCTATTCACGCTGGGCAATAAAGATGCACGTCTAGACAAACACGACGCGCGGCACGTCGAAGTCATCCACACGTGTGGGGGCTACCTCGGGTTCGCATCGCCATTGGGCCATATCGACTTCTACCCGAACGGCGGCACCCGACAGCCGGGATGCGGAATCGATTATAGAGGTAATTTATTATTGTATATAACTTGTTCCGCTTCAATTATAACTTTTAGAATTTATTTTCCTTTTAATCGATTTTTTTCAATTTATTATCAAATAGCTGTTGTCAATTTATTTCATTGTTAACTAAATGGTAGTGGAGTCTATTGGATGGATTTTTATTTTTCATTTTTGTCTTACATTTTCTTATTGTTCTTTTCTATATTTTTTTTATTGTAACTAATAAAACTGGATTGACTATTAATTATATGTTAGTTTATTGGCTTTTTGGATGGATGTGCCGTAACAACGCATATTATATGATAGTGGAAAAAGTGAAGGTAATCAAATAGTGAGATTATTATTTTACATCCAAAATCCATGTTCATTTAACGTAAATTA
This sequence comes from Heliconius hermathena, assembly GCA_013403705.1. Classification (NCBI taxonomy): domain Eukaryota; kingdom Metazoa; phylum Arthropoda; class Insecta; order Lepidoptera; family Nymphalidae; genus Heliconius; species Heliconius hermathena. The sequence continues at coordinate 345,348 of JAAIXJ010000240.1, forward strand.
AATAATATTAGATATCTGTATTATTTAAATGAAAGCATTGTTGAAACAACTAAATGAACATAATTAAATTAATCGTTTTGGAAAGTGTTTTGTAAATAAGAGTTTTTCTCAAAACTTAATTGTAAGTTTGTACATATTTTTTTCTGCATCATCTTATAAACCGCATATGGCAGTATAGTGAGTGGGGGAACTCAGGTGTATCTTGTCAGAAAGGGAAATAGGAAATAATTTATTCTCCCGAGTGAGGATCGAATCCACAACCATCGCGTTAATAATCAGCTATTTCATTATGATGGCCTCAATTGTACAAATAAGGTTGATATTTTACTACATAATATTTATTTATATTTAAAATATAAATATTATTTCTGTTTAGTCATACAAGGGTCACAGTTTTGGGTTACACTACATAAGAAGTAAAAGCACATAATTTAGTACATGCGCAAATATACAAATGTGCTTGTTTTATGTAGATATAAATTTCTTGGTACTTTTTTTTAAGTAAATTACTTTTTTTTAATAAAAATAGATCTTATTATTACTTCTATTTTTTTATATTCACAGGACTTTGCGCTCATAATAGAGCGCATATGTTTTTCGCCGAGTCCATTATATCGGGGGTGCCTTTCACGGCCGTCCGTTGTAAAGATTATGACGAATTATACTACCAAGGCTCGTGTATGGGTACCGGTGAAAAGTTGATCATGGGTGGTTTTAATATACATTATGGGTAAGATTATTTATTTAAATATTAAACTAAACAATTTGAATTCATATAATAGCTATGAATTGGCAGATTTAGTAGCGGAGTGCCTTGACACTATGGTTCTCTGAAAAAAAGGAAATGTCATATATTTCAGATTCTTATTAGTAGGTAAGATCAAATTAGTAAGAAAACATTGTAATAAAAAATATTGCTGCTTTGAAAAACAGGGATAAATCAAAAAGTTTAGTTTTAAGCAATTTAAATTGAGAATAAAAGTCATTACCGACGCGCTCAAACCACGTGCCAATTGCTCTTAACTTTTAATAATAATTAGCAAGTACGTACCTATCTAGTATATAACACAAACCACAGGAATCTATCGTTCAGAAAACCAATGGAACAGGACAATGGTGGGTATCGTTTGTGATTTGAGATCAAAGTGTTGTTTCGTTACAGGAAGGATGGGATCTACTACCTCAAGACCAACTCGGATAAGCCGTACGCCTTAGGGGACGTGCTACCTTAAATATTAGGTCAATAAAATATTATTTACAAATGTTATCTATCTATATATTATATCTTATATACCTTCATATACATATGTATATTCTCGATTTAGTACTTGTTTTTTAAATTTTCTAATATTCACGTAATGAGGTAAACTTTCCATTACAAGAGATTTTTTTATTAAAAAATAAAAACAAATTGGCACTGATGTGACAATATAAAATATTTTTATTTACTAATATTTATATCTAAAAAATTAAGTAATAATTGTAGATAATTAAAATATGGATATGGCATCTGTTTTTTATTTGAGAATATTAAAATGAGAATCAGATTTAAGCATAAAAGGATACTAATATTTTTATTTATTGAAAAATCTACCAAGGATCCTATGTAAATTGTTTCTTCATAAATAATAGTAATTATTATAAAACAAAGACGTATAAAAAGCATGAATTCCTAGTGGTATACGAATTATAACGATTTATTTCCGAAATTAACCAAGCTCAATATATATTTTATTATTTTTAATTTTTATAATTTTGAACGTAATTTGACTATAATTGATAAATAAAAAAATACAGGATTGAACAGAATGTGACAGCACTTTCATGCAAGAATAAACTTTTTTCGAGTGTAAAAAAAAGCGGACTTGACTCTTAATTTGGTTTATACTTGAGTAAAACTTGGCCCTCGTGGTTCCGCTTGAAGCATACCGAAATGAAACGTCTTATTATAAGAAACTGGTTTTTTAAGATTATTCAGATTTTTTATAAAATATATTTTTTTATTAATTATTTAATTCAAGATGTTTGTCATTGCATGATTTAATATCAGTTTATAGCTGGCGGAAGCCATCCAATAATCCATACATTTAATTTGGACCCTGAAGCTGAAGTTTTGTCAACCACAGGGAGATTGTAATTATTCGATAGATGTACATATTCAATGTATAATGGAATTGCTGAATGAATTGTTTTAATATAAAAATAAAAAATAAACAGAGATAATAGATTATAAAATAATATTTATTTAGTTAATTAAATAACATTTTTTTAATATGAATACTTTTTACTTTTTTATAAATTCTGACTCGGCCGGCGGTTGTAGGAGATCAGCAAATAAAATGTATAATTAAATTACAGTTTTATTTTAAACGTAAATTTAATTATTAGGGAAAACTAATATTATTACTACAGCCAAAGTAGTTGAAGCATTCATTTGCAAATATTCGACGTTATTATACAAGCGTAGAATTTTTGGCTCCTGCTCAATGTTGAAAGCATCCATTAATAAGTTCAATATGTTAAAATTTGAAAGAAGGAAATAGAGAGGGCGCCAAGACTTATAATTTACTTTTAAAACTTTTTTACGTAAATATATGTTTATAAATATTAAAATCAGCTTCACGCTGTATCCCGCGCACATCAGGGTAGGCAGAGGGAACCTAGTGTTAAGATACTCCGTTTCCACCGTTTTTTCTACCGAATTCCGAAGGCTTTGCGTGTTGAGTGGCAAAACTCAACGCGGCGCTTTTGCCTCGAAACTGGAGCAAAAAATGGAAATATACATTTAAGTAAATATTTCATCTCTTCGAGTGATCGAACCCACAACCAGTCGGTTTTACAGTCACACTTTGTGCCCCTGCGCCACGACTGGCCTGGCGGGAATGTTATAATAATATATTATTTATTCTTTTAATAACAATTTACATACGACTATCTTATATTTAACAAAAAAAGAGCAGACCAGGGAGTGTAGAATTTAATATTGTAATAAGCCGGCAGTAAGTTTATGAACGTGCATATGAATGTGGTTTTTAAAATAAAATATCACGTTCTTTTGGTTGTATATTATATTATTTTAATCTTTTAATTAGCCGTATAAATTTAAGGCCACATAAAAGAATATGGTGCAATTAAAAACTCGGGTATAAAAGTCAGGGTGTAAATTATTTTGGCAATTTAATTTCCTTATTCATACTTTTTACAAAAATACTGTTTATTAATAAAGGTGTGAGGTCAGTTGTGGCGCAGGGGCACAATTGTGTGGCTGTAAACGTAAACGTGGGTTCGACCTCACTCAAGAAAATGAAATATTTATTTATATTTATATTTTCATTCCTTCACTCTGGTGTTAGGCAAAGCACGGCGTTGAGTTCCGTCACTCAACACATAATGGCCACTAACAGAGGGTCTTAACACTAGGTTACCTTTGCCTACACTGCGGTGTAGGGCAGCTTGGAGCTGATTTATTTTTTAGGGTTCCGTACCTTTTAAAAAAAAGGAACCCTTGTAAGATCACTTCGTTGTCCGTCCATCCGCCCGTCTATCTGCCGTATACATCAGAAAAACGCGTGTTTTGACACTATGAAGTAGATCAAAATTAATAGAGTACTTTCGGTTTACCTAGAATTATGAAATTTGGCAGCTAGCATCTACATGTAGTTTAGGAAACTAGTTTAGGAAAAAATATAAAAACTATAGAGTTGTGGTTAAATCCTAAAAAATAATAGCCTTAGCATAAAACGCGTATTTCGATGGTATAAAGGGAATCAAAATTAATAAGGTACTTCCGTATAGCCTAGAATTATTAAATTTAGCATCTACAGGTAGTATTAATTCAGAAAAAAAACCAAAAACATGAACACTACACATTTATGGTTAAATCCTAAAAAATAATAGTCTTAAAAGAAAGGCAAAATTTGTTATTAAAGCCTCTAGATCAAGTGAGGTATCAGATGAAAGAGCCCTGTCTAAGCTAAGTCTGAATTTCAGAAAAAGCTCGAGACCTCCAATTTTTGTTCGTAACCCACAGTGAGCTAGCCCGACTCGCGCTTGTCCGGTTTTTTTTATCTTTATTATGTAATTTAAAAAAAAACCAGTTAAAGAAGCTAATTTCTAAGTGTTGTTTTAAATGTTCAACATAATAATATATTCATTGGATGTATTAAAGAATATACGTAGTACTGCTTAATCTATGATAGGATTATAAGATAAGTTAATGAGGCTATATTATACTTTGTAGTTACTGTAATGACTGGTCATTTGCAAGCATCTACATAATAGTGCAGCCAGGTAACGTAATTATATAATTGAATTGAATTGAATTGAATTAAATTGAATTGAATTGAATGTTGTTGGGAACATGTCACGTCCACGTGATCCAATTCATTATGATAAATTGTTTTTATACAGCTGTAAATATTTAATTAACTATCATTCACGCTCAAATGACATGTAACAAATACAAATTGTTACATATTATTACTTACTAATGGATAGATGTATTTGAACAGCAAATAGACATTATTTTGTTACATTTTCATTGGGACATTCACTTGTATTTACATGGTTCTCGTATATTTAGCGTTACGCTTTTTTTAAACTTCTTTTTTTGGTTGGTTGATAAAATTCAGTTTCTTTATTTGTTGAATATTCTCACATGAAACTATTTTGTTAGCGTTTTTTCAATATGTTAGCACTTTTTATTAGGACCATCGGCTGTAGTTTTTGAGAATTTTTCAGTGTAAAAATAATATTGATAAGCAGAAAAATCAAACTTCTGCTACGTATATACATATTATGTTTTTATTTTGTTGTTATTAACGATATTGGCTTTACTACTTTTATTTATTACAGATTCGAGCGGGTTTCCGAAACTGTCAATACAAGTACCGAATAGATACATATGTATTAAGATCTTTTAACTATACTCATAATTTACACAACGTAACGTCTAATTAGGACACTGTTTATATTATAATATTAAATTTATCCTAAATGTTATATACACAAGTATATAGCACGTATATACAGTAAGTTTCGCATGAAAATTATTTTTACTTTTTAAAAAAATCAACATCACGGTCTCGACGCACATTACTACCATTAACGTTACTTTTTAATTTCTATCGCCAACTTCGCCTATAAATTAATTTTTCAGCAACATTATGAGGGGTAAAAAAGTTATTTATTCGTGAGGGGTGGTAAGTGGACCAGTCACTGCTTAATTATTTATGCGACCCGGTTCATTTTGTTTATGACTTTTATTAAATTATAATTACAGTATAAAATTAAGTCATGTTATGTCAAATAAATATGTATATGATGAATGTAGCTAAAGGAAATGTTTTTAGTAATTTAAAATGTATATTATGTGTGTGGATATATTTTGTTATAATACATTCAAGTAAACGGAGTTATAGAGGCCAGTTGTGGCGCAGCAGGACAAAGTGTGACTGTAAAACCGACTGGTTATGGGTTCGATCCCCACTCGAGAAGATGAAATATTTACTTAAATTTATATTTTCATTTCTTCGCTCTGGTGTCTAGGCAAAGCGCGGCGTTGAGTTCTGCCACTCAACATGCAATGCCTCCAGAAACCGACAGAAAGTGGGGAACAGAGTGTCTTAACACTAGGGTACCTCTGCCTATCCTGCTGTGTGCGGGATATAGCGTGAAGCTGATAAAAAAAACAGAGCTATTTTTAATTAAGATAATGACCAATAAAAGAGTATAGTTTCAAAAGGAAACCTTACACATATAAAACCAGTAAAAATTCGAAACAAATAAACAAAACTATTAAAGATTTGTTTCTACTACTTCCGCAAAATATCAGTACTCGGCAACTTTTGAGGCGGCTGCCAAGCGTCTGGAAATGTATAGAATTTGTATTCCCTTTGGAGTTCTTCATACACCGGCGGAATACTAACAGACCCGAGGGGTAGAGCGCCGCGCCGCAGTGAAACGTGTGAACGGCAACCGATGGTCTCCATCATGCACTTCGTTTTCTTACCAGTTTTTTCAAACGTTCGACGATTTGGTGTTTATTTACGCTTCGCCACAAATTTTCGTATATAGAATAATAATGCTATTTGCGAGCTTTAGTATAAATGTTATTCTGAATATAACATTTTATATTTGTAGTTAGGTACATATGTATGTACATTCTATTATACATGAATATACATTGATATATATTGTAAATGTGTCGGTTGTGACTCTGAGAGACGAAATATTTAATATTTTCATTTCTCCGCCCTAGTAACGAGGTGAAGGGCGGTGTTGAGTTCCGCTACTCAACAGGAACGCCTCCAAAATTCGGTGGAAAGTGAAGAACGGCAGTGTTTTAACAGGAACGGCACTTTAATTGATCAATTAATTACTACATTGAATTTATTTGATAATTAAGTCATAATTATCAAACTTGTCTTGTTAAATCATTGGACATTCATTTGTTCGACTTTATTATTCTTACAGAGAAAAAAAGTTTTGAGAAATCACAAAAGTTCCAGGAATAGGCACTTCCGTAACGGGATCATCAAAGATTCTTTTCTTTTTGTAAGCATTACTGAAAAATGATTTTATTAGTTAATATAAAAAGAATTTTAGGTACATTATTTATAGTAAGTATTTATAGTATATTTGAAGTAAATTTGTTACATACTAGGTAAGTACGCTATTACCATAAACCGTTTCGTTTAAATAGTTGGTATGTGACTGACTTTGTTGTTTCGATAATGGCAAGAGCTTTAAACAGCTCGACGTTCAGCTTGTATATTTCGGATTTAGATTTTCAAATAGAGTTGTTTGCGTTGGTGCCGTAGTGCAAACTAGATCAAAGTTTGTTTTGTTATTTCCGTTCGGCACGTGAGATGCAAATATATTTACATTACTCAATTTACAATCTTAAGTATACTATCTAAATCATTTTAATCGTCACTAAGTTGGTAATTTTTCTGTTTCATAACTCTACGTTTTCGTATCTACATAATACATATATACAAGGTGGAAGTGTCAACGCTTCTTTTGCGGGAACAGCTTATAGGGTAAAATATATTAAGAAAGAAATTAATCAAGATACCTCAACAGTTTAGACGTAGGATTTTTTTTCACTTACGATGTTTATCCATATCTGTATTTCCTGTGACGCAGTTACGCATACCAATAACGTAAACACATACTACTACAAAAATACTATTAAAAGTTAATGAACTTTAAACTTTGCCACCAAAACCTACGACTCAATTTCGGAATAAGGCGTATGCGACGGGTTCCCTTTGATAGGTTTGTGTGTGCGTGCGTCATTCTTGGCAATTGTCGTTTTATATTACAACTATAATTTTATTATTTATTTTGTTTGAAATAATCACATTTTCATTTTTAGAGAAAAAAAATTGTATTAGGCTATTATGGAGTAGTTAAAACTGTGGTTTCATTTAAAGTGGTGCTGACACTTCCACCCTGTATATGTATTTGATAATGATGATGATGAAAAAATAAATATCGCAAGACAAACAGTGATCTGTTTTGCGTCTTGCAAAATATTTCACTAGTTGGCACAAGACATAAGAAAGCATGCCGACTGGAACAAGAAGACGTGTAAACGTCGCGGTAGAACTTTCTGGTCCATTAAATATATTGCTCTACTTTTAAAACACCAGTGCATATGCCTTTGTGGGTGTTATTTTTAGCGACAAAGACACTTCTATGTCATTTTTATTCACCTACTTTTATAGTCTATAATATTATGATGAAGAGATATTTTTTTTCTATTTTTATTCAGCTTCACGCTGTATCCTGCATGTGGCAGGGTAGGTAGAGGTTAAGATAGTCCGCTACCACTTTCCACTGAATTCTGGAGGCATTGCGTGTTGAGTGGTGGAACTCAATGCCGTGGTTTTACCTCTACACCAGAGGAAAGAAAATATTAAATATTTCATTTCCTCATATCGGATTCGAACACACAACCTGTCGAGTTTATAGTCACAAGATTGTCCCCCTGCTCCACAACCGGTCTCTTATATTATTGTAAATTAAAATATCTGCTATATTGCCTTTAAGTGATTGTTTTCATTCTTTATTTATTTATTTATGATTTTTGATCGACAAATTTAACTGCGTTATAGTATTGACTTAATTTAGTAAATTCTTTTAAATTCGTGTTATTTGTAAATTTTAATAGTAAAAATAAATTACAATTTTATTTTTGTAGAATATTCATCAACTATAATCGCATTTCTAGATAATCCCCTGTTCTATTAGCGAAAACTGTATGAAAATTGTTAAGTAGTTTTAGAGATTGCTTTGGACAAACTCGAACTCAGCGCGTCGAGGGACTTTATAATATATCGTGATAGTATGCAAACTGCTTCTTGAATATGTAATACCTATATAATATATTTTTATATATATACTGGAGTCCGTTGTAGGTAAATTTGTGAGGCTTCTAATATTTTTAGATGTATCTATATGAAAATACTACAATTATTCAATACTATAGTAGAAAATAAATTACACAATCAAGTATTGATATCACGTTACAAAAAATATTTCCGGTCTGTAATAATAATAATAGAACGCATATTAATATTATTATTATATTATTATAATAATAATACTATAATAATAATAATATAAATAGCACATTGCATTTAACAAAGTTACCGTTTGATTGTGGTAAATTAAAATTAGAATAACGATAATGACTGACCGACATTCTAATCGGAACTATGCGAGCTAATTGGAAGAGCGAGACCGGATATTTTAATCTCGGAATATCGATCACGACCTATTTTGTGAGAGTTACAATTAGTTATTGAAAACGTTCAAACGTTGGCTTGATAAATACATTTTGTGCTTACTTTCTTGTTAATAAAAGTTTTGTCAATATAATTGGTAGATATTGTTGGAAATTTCTTTTTTATAAACAATATTTTAATTATCTTAAAAATGTACTAAATATTACATACGTAGACAATACGACATATTCGGTTTCCTCGTATACGTGGGGAACCTGGGAACCTATTATAGTTCTTTCCTCACTCTCCATTGAATTCTGGAGGTGTTGAGTGGCGGAAACCAACGCTGCGCTTTGCCTCGCTACCAAATCGAGGAAAATTTTAAATATTTCATTTCTTCGAGTGGGAATCAAATTCACGTCCTGTAGCGTTTACAATCGAACGCTTGTGCACCTGCGCCATGACATGCTTCATTTAATTAGCTACACGAACCACGCTTAATTCCTAGGAGTAGCGAGAGAGGACAAAGCGCCAAACATCTCTGCATACCATTTAGTCCTCAAGCTTTTAACACTGATCTTCCTCCGAATCATCGATACTCCTAGTATCGGGCATAAAGTTTTATTGAACTAAAATATTATTTATATTTTCAATTCTTCCTCCTTTCCTAATATTAATAGTAAGTAATAAGTAAATATTATGCAAAAGATTTTAAATTACAATTCTACTCGCACTGTGTAATGGAAGATCAGAGTTAACATCAAAGTTCGCGACAAGGAACCGCAGTTTGCTGAACGCTCTAACATGGTAATGCTACTAACTATCTTACCCTTTCCTGTTGATAATTACATTTTGCAAACTTAATATATTATTGAGAAATTTCAAAATAATATTATAACACTTCGGAAAGATAAGCAGAACATTATGTCAATTATGATGGTTTTATCAGCTTCACGCTGTATCCCGCACACAACTGGGTAGGCAGAGGGAACCTAGTGCCAAGACACTTCGTGCCGAATTCTGGAGGCATTGCGTGTTGAGTGGCGGAATTCAATGCCGCGCTTTTGCCTTGACACCAGAGCGAAGAAATAAAAATATAAATTTAAATAAATATTTCACTTTCTCGAGTGGGGGTCGAACTTACAAACAGTCACACACTTATACCTCTGCGCCAGGACTGGCCTATGCTTTTAAAACGCTTATGATTTTTTTTGTTACATTTAGTACTGTTACGTAGTGTATTTTTACTCGAATTACTAAAGGATACAGATAAAAATAAGAATAACATTAACGACTCGCTGTAGGTCACTTTTTATTACAAATTGGACAACGTGATCTAATTACGCTAGAAGTTTTCCACACAGAATAGATATTTATTTACGTAATGTATTTGGATGATAAGTAAATATAAATAATAAAAAGATAGTCAAAATAGGAAAAGTTAGTTAACAATAATAATAAAAAAAAATCTTCTTGTTAATAAATGACGCCGTTTCCAATATCTTAGCAAATAATGCGGCGCGTGATGATGGCCGGCTGTAAAAAGTTATAGTGAGGAGGTCGCTCGTAAAATCCCCCAAAGAATGTACGTGAACAAATAAATTATTATAGCGAGATTATAACTATACAGCGATATTTTCATAATTCGTCATTGAAAATCCATAGAAGTTAAAAGGGTAATAACTAATAATTAACCTTACTTCAGGCTAGAGGATTGTCATTTAATATATAATACCTAATAATTTTCGTAATCTTTATTAAAATAGTCTTCCATATTAAAAAATAATTAAATAAATAAATAAATGTCAATTTATTAATTAGAATTTTGGGTATGATACTTACCTATTTAATGCTTATGGTACTAAGTATATCTTAAAAATCTAGATTTGAGATGTTAAGTAACTTAAAGCGTGTAAACGTTTCTTTACTTAATAAGGAACCGTACCAAACTCGATTCTTATTTTGATAAGATCGTGCAAGGCATGCAATTTAATTTTACCTAATAAATAAAACTGGCAACATAGTCAAATAATAAAACTGAAAAAAGATAATCTAAATGTGAAGCCTTTTTTAACGGATTTTATCGGACTAAAATTTTATTTGACATTTTATATATCGATGAGCATTTATAAAAAAATCGATTAGCGTCCCGCCTCGAAGTAGCGTTAGCTTGGCTCATACATTTTTAATCGCAATCCAATTTCGAAATGTCACTATAAACGGCGGCACAGCGGGGACTTATTTGTGGGTTGCTGTTCTAAGAACGTTTATATCGTGATTTATGAAACATATTTTTACATTTATACTTCAAAGTGTATATGTTTTGACGCCATTTTTTCATATAAATAATAAACCATGGCGCTTAAAGTTAAATGCTTGACGAGATTAAAAGCTTATTCAGCAGTGGGTAAACAAACTGTCCATCTAATGGAGGAGTAGTTCGAAGTTCGACAATTTCAACCGCGGCCCGATAATCCCGGTCCGCCAAGCCAAGAGTTTCTAACAATTTTTAATTGCCCTCCTTGCTTGTTCTTCTATAATATGTGAGAAAAGGTTTTTTAATATGTGAATACTTAATTCTGAATATAAAATGTAAGTATAAAAAATTATATATCCTTTCTTTTTATTTACAAGAAAAAAGAAAAAAGAAAAACTTTTTCAAAAGATAGATAATAAATTAAAATTAAAAAAATTAAATTAGCTTCACGCTGTATCCCGCACACAGCAGGGTAGGCAGAGGGAACCTAGTGTTAAGACACTCCGTTCCCCACTTTCTGCCGAATTCTGGAGGCATTGCGTGTTGAGTGGCAGAACTCAACGCCGCGCTTAACCTCGACACCAGAGCGAAGAAATGGAAATATAAATTTAAGTAAATATTTCAAAAGATAGATAATAATGTGTCATATATAATATGTATTATTAATATACCCACGTTATATATACAAATTTAAATCAAGTTATATAAGGATCAAAGTAAGTTAATGAAATTCGAATTTAAAAAGATTTGATTAATTTTAATGTTAATGTTAATTTATTTTAATATTACATTAAATATTTGGTAACATTAACTTATATAAATTCTTGAAATACTTATAAAACAATTTTTATTAGTAAGTTACTTCTTTTATACCTATTTTTTTAGTAAAACTCGTTTTGCCAATAACATTTCTTAGAAATTATTTTCAATTGTCTCACGGAACTTCTTTATTATTTTAACTTCAAATATTGGAAAATTTTAATAAAAAATCAGATAAAAGACACCACTTTTGAGAGATCTAATAAGAAGTTGAAGCTTACATCAAAGTTCGTTGGGAGGAACAGCCGCAGTTTGCTGAACGCTTGAACATGGTAAAGCCACTAACTTTATATTACCCTTTCCATTCGAATAATCTAGACTTTTTGTATTTGTATGCAGTATTATATTTGTAATATAAAAATAAAATATACTTATTACTTTAAGTACATATCTATTGTGGTTTTGAATGGTAGATTTTTTAATATTTTGATTATAAAATTATATTTACGAGATAATAAGTTTAAACATAATTTTCATATTTCATAATCCTTCACGATTCGTTTAAGTAATAAAAGTAATAAATCAATCAGAAATATATTAGGTGCAGTTCGTTTAAACTTTGTAATTGGGGCTTAACTCACATGTGTTGTTGGGATGTTACGAATGAGCATCCTAATCTGCCAGGATAAGAAGTTTAGGTTTTAATCCTGACTTAATTACTCGCTATTAGGCTTTACCAGAATAAAACGACGGCTTATATTGACAGATAGATTGTCGCCCTTTATAATATAAAGATTTTTTTAAGGTACCGTACCCAAAGGGTAAAAATCCTATTACCAAGATTCCGCTATCTGTTCGTCTGTCTGTTTGTCTAACACCAGCTTGTATCTCATGAACCGGGATAGTTAGATAATTTAAATTTTCACCGATTATATATTTCTGTACCCGCTATGACAATAAATAAATAACAATAAAAAATTTACAAGTTACAAAACAGAATAAAATTTATATTTAAGAGGGCTTCCTTACAACGGATATGATTTTCTTGCTATTATTATAGGTAATTGTAATGGGTGTCAAGGCAAAGCGCGGCAATGCCTCCAGAACTTGGCGGAAATTGCGGAATGGAGTGTCTTAACACTAGGTTCCCTCTGCCTACCCTGCTGTGTGCGCGATACAGCGTGAAGCTGAAAAAAAAAATTGTATTAGGCCGGTTTTATGGATAGCATATTTTATAGCTTCACGCCGTATCTCGAATATAAAAATTTAAACAGTAAAAATCTAGTATCTATACATTCCCTATTTATTTTCCGTTCGAATTTTCGACGTTGCGTGTTGAGTCGACGCTGCGTCTTGTCTTATCTTAGGAAAAAAAACCTTCACGCTGTATCCCGCACACAGCAGGGTAGGTAAATTAGAGATAATAAGTAGGGATATTTACATAGTGTTTATCATATTGTATTTTTCCTAGGTTTATTCAGTAATATCACATTTAAAGTGGAATTAGTATAAAAACAATCAATTAAACAAATAATCAACTTTTTATTTTGTTCAGACTTAGACGGAAAAAAATCTCTCTGATTTTTTTAGACAGAAAAATATATCTATATATTATATTTTTACACAATTTGCAGAATTGATTCTGCATTGAGATTTATTGATTTAGGTATTACACGGTTTAAGTCCGATTCAGTTTTAGCTGTCAAAATGGATTCAGATAGGCGAACATAATTGAACCTATTCATGACACTCCGACGCTTTCTCTTTTAATAAAATGGCTTACAAAGCGTAGTCCGCTATCGTGCTTTGCTTTTATAGTGCAAATCCAATATTTTCCATCGCACTTTTAAATGTTTTAATGAAACAGTTTTATTTTTTTTTGTGAGTATTATTTATAGTTGAGAATGTATTTATTGAGTTTATTGTTATTGATGAAATTGGTATAATTTTAAGTGGTTCTATAATAATAATCTCTTTGATCAGTTTTAAATTGCGGAGTTGAGTTCCGCAACTCAATATGCAACGTCCGAAGATTTGGCAAAATGTGGAAAACGATATGTTTTAACACTAGGTTTCCTCTGATTGGCTTTATTCCTCATAGAACAGGGTCTGCTCTGCTCTACACTCCGTTCCAGAGATCAATAATAAAGGCGAACCTCGATTATAATGTAGATATTTAGACGATTCATTTTATAAAAAATAACTATACAGTAACGTCGTCGTGTCGCAAAACTGTGTTATCTCTATATATAATAAAACAGTAAAAATATTTTGTCTGTACATTTAGTAATTTTGACTGAAATGGATAGATTCTTTTTAAGTGTCCCTTAAAAAGAATAATAGAAAGCAAAAATATTTTTTTTGAATTTCTTGTCTGTCTGTCTGTCGATATATTTATGTCCACATTTTTCTCTGAAACTACTGAACCGATTTACTTAAAAGTTTCACCAATTGCTTTGTTTTAACTCAACTTAACTGCTAAAGTTTGGTTCATCAAAATCGGTTCATTAAAAAAAAGTTATCGTCATTTGAATGAACTCAAGGCATTAGTTTGCCTGCGAATGTTATATAGCAATCGCGCTGGTAAGATTCCTGGCTAAAGAATGACATTCGAAACGTCTTGGTTATATGACTGTTGATAAAAATATATATTTTTGAAGCACTATTATACAATATTTTATACAATAAAGTAAACAAAATTGAATTGTTAGTGGAGATTACCTTCATAAATCATAACAGTTAAGTTTAAGTCGTAATTAATTCAACACAGAGATAAAGAACGATTTGATCTTCAAAGAGATATCAAGCAAATACATAGATTTTTTGGTTCGTTCGTTCGTTTGAAATAAATCTATATAAAAATGCCTAAAAACATCCTTTCTACGTGTACTCTGTAATAACTACATATTTACCAATTGTACATTTAGCTAATAATATGTGTAACTAATTTAAAAACTGTACAGGAGTTAATATGCAAACATTACAGTTATTTTACAAAGAATATTATGAATCCTTACCCAAATCAATAATTTAACATTTAAGGCTGTTTCTGAAGCAGTACATTAAATTATTAAGTGACATCAGCACATTTAACAGAGCTTTAAAAAACATAACATAGGTAAAAAGAACGTAATGTTACAAAAATATATACATATAATAAATAATTAGCTTTATGTATATTTTATGAATATCAAATATCAACATTGGTCGTATTTTTTAGTTCGAAACAATCAAAAATTCTTATAGAAATTACGATAATGTCGTAAAAAAATCATATTAGAATATTACAGATTAAAGTAATAAAAAAATCATATTAGAAATCATTAGAGTTGTCAATTAATTCTGCTTATTAAATCCATAATCATGTATTTTAAGCGGGTGAAGCCGTGGGCGGGCCGCTAGTTGTAAATGAGACAATTGTGGAGTTCGATTCCCCAAACAATTTCGTTTATGAAATCCCCAATGTGGGAGACGGAAGTGCTTTTATTTGAACGGATACTCCTTAACATTAGGTTCGCAGGGTCTCTCTGCCTACTCTGCTATGTGGATAATATAGCGTGAAGCTGTAAAAAAATCTATAGTGATCCTTGCCAGCCTAATTTAAAAAAGTATGGATAAGTTTTTATAGAAAATATAGTGCTATTATATTTGATTTTTAATTAAAATACATATAAAACATCCTTTCATGTTAAAGTATACGACGTAAACATATTATTGATATTAAATAAAAATATACAAGAATGCTTCTTCTTTATAATTTTCCTCCAAATCATTTTCACAAGGGAACCTACAATATATATTACATTATGAGAGTAAAAATAAACACTAGGGACTCATAAAAAATGTATGCTTGCATTTCTTATAGCATTAAAATACTTTGTAAAAAAATCAGCTTCACGCTGTATCCCGCACACAGCAGGGTAGGCAGATTGAACCAGTGTTAAGACACTTCGCTCCCCACTTTCCACCAAGTTCTGTAGGCATTGCGTGTTGAGTTGCGGAACTCAACGCCGTTAAAAAATACTTTGTAATGATATTATATTTTCAACATTTCTCGTGACATTATTCAGACTATATAAAAAGATGCGACGGTTTTGGGTTCTATTCCCACTCGGGGGAATGAATTATTATTTATTAATAATTTTATTCCGTCGCTCTGGTAACAAATCAAAAACGCGGCGTTGACTGAAGCTGAAAAAAAGATATATTTAAAAGGTGGTTATAATTTAGATACTAGTGTGAAGAGGAACGCGTATGAGAAAACACTGCAAATACCTAATATAACGCTCATTGAAGACATCTACATACCTATATTCCATTTAAAAGCATAGGTAGGTAATATAAATTGTTGCATATTACTATTTAGGTAGTATCAAAAACGCAAAACGATAATTAACCAATTGCAACAGAAATAAAAAATGCAACTCAGGAAATGCGTTACGGTTCGTTAAACAACAAAAGACATCGATTCTTATTCATTACTTATAGAAGCTCGTTTTATTCGGAGTTCTGCAGCTTTTGTTATGTGTATTTTATTGAAATGAGCTTAGAATTTAATTTAAAGGTAGTAACGGTAAAAAAGCTTAGAGTTTTCTCAATGCAAATTATACTTTACCAGTAGTAGTGTTGTTTCTTAGACCTGGATATTTTTTTTATTTATATAATATTATTATAAATATATAATATAATAAAATTTTATTTTTTATTTAGTTTTCTAAGCCTTTAAGAAAAAGAAGTATGTTATCTTAAAGTTTTCATTAATTTTATTTATTTCATTACATTATGGTAATCCCTTGTGAGTTTGTGCTAATTCGAGTGTAAAGCTCCACAGATTATTTATCGGAGGGTTAACAAATTGCCGTCTAATGGCCGAGAAGTTTGATGCATGAGAATTGGAACCACGTTCCAATAACCCATTTTAGTAGGAGTTTAAGGCAATTACTCGTATGTTGGGTTTACCAGAGATTATTCGACATAATATGGGGTCAAACCCTAAATTACTATAATAAGTACTTTACACCGGTTTCTGAACCAAATAAAAATGTATAGGTAGCATAACATAGATTATTTAAAAAAAAATCAGCTTCGCGCTGTATCCCGCACACAGTTAGAGTTCGCCACTTTCTGCCGAATTCTGGAGGCATTGCGTGTTGAGTGGCAGAACTCAACGCCGCGCTTAACCTCGACACCAGAGCGAAGAAGTGGAAATATAAATAAATTTAAGTAACTATTTCATCTCCTCGAGTGGGGGTCGAACCGTCAACTAGTCGGTTTTACAGTCACACCTCGTGCGACTGGCCTTAGCTAGCTAGCTTATTTTAATTAAGTATTGATCATAGTTAAATAAAAATAAGATAATGAATTAATAAATTAACAATGATCTCGAGATAAATATCCTTGACAAACGGACGGACGGATGGACAACAAAGTGATCCTATAAGGGTTTCTTTTCTAGGTACGGAACCCTAAAAATAATAAACAAAATACATTTTTAAATAATAATATTTGTTTCAAATCACTGTTAAATGTCAAATATCTATTTTCAATTACATTTGCGCCTTACAATAAGACCGAGTATTACACTAGGAAGAAATGGACGGAAGAAAGTAAACAAATTGTCTCTTTGTTCATTTAATGGAAGAATATTGACTCCATTATTTTAGATAATTTTGAATTCCAATATCCTCATTCCGTTATAAATGTTCTTCGGTGATAGTACCAGTTAATGGCGATAGGTGCATTATTATTAAAAGTATTACTTAAGTCTTTTATAATATATTTTTAGATTAATAGTATCTTCAGAAGAGAACCTCTGGATAATTTCTCCACTTTTACATATCATCATAACAATATAGTCATGCATAAATTATTATTAATATAGAATATTGAATTTTCCGAAAGGTATTTATTGTTATAGCATTTTTTCATTACGTTTGCAAAGTGGACAAAGGTACGACCCTCGTCATCGTCTCTTTAGGTGGAGTGCGCCACAAAGATATAAGTACTTTTGAAATACTACGCGTTTTCCTTATTAAATTTTATGTAAAACGATACAATAAATAAAAAGCAAATAACAGGGACGTTCAATGCTGGACAATATGTCACTTTTCTCTCATTAAGGTCTTTCACTTTATTTAACTTTTTTCAAGAACATATTCTTTTTTTCGAATCGGTTCAGCTCTTTAATTATGGCGCTTTGAGCGTGCTTTCTTTTCGTACTTATAGATTTCATATAAAATAAAAAACCTCCGGAGCCCGTACCTCAGGATTTACCATTTATTGTTTATAAACAATTTTAATGTATATATTAAAATATATTGTCTTTTAGAAGCTGGAAAAACTTGCGTTTCGCCCATGTCTTTCTCATGAAATTAGGAAAAGAAAAATATATAAATTTAAAGACGAGGAGCTTTTCATACCATCATTAGATTACATATGCCACGACATTGCCTTTTATTTTTGAACTCATGTAAATAAAAAAACCAAACAAATTCAACTGTAACTTTATACTCACTAACTATCTTACTACGAGTATATCTTCAATTTTAAAATAATTCCATTTAGTTCTTATTTAGGTAATTACGCATTACAATCGAAAAGGATACGTTGTGAATATTGCGTTACAATACAAAACAATAAGATAGACTAATAACATCTGTTTCAGGATTTAGGTTTTTAATTAGTCTCGAAAGTCCATATTTGCTAATTTTATTTAAGGTAAAAAACATACGATCCCCTTAAATATTTATTTCTGTCTTTTAGTATTTGTTGTCATAGCTTATCAGCTAGCGGTTATTAATATTTAATTAAATGGAAAATCAAAAAATTAAAACTTAGCAGATTATTCATAATTAAATTAGTACTAGTTTATTTATACGAGTAAATCGCGCGACAAGCTTTTATGATTATATAAATTGTGTATAATGAGGCTATAAGTTGATATTTAAATTTTAAAAGAAAAATTTTATTTTCTCCTTTTTAGAGCATTTAAATAAAAGATCTTTCTAAAAAAGTTATTTTGCTTTTAGTTTATTTTTTACTTTTTAGTTATCACTGGCTAGGTTTCTTAGCCTGTTCATCTCATTCAACTCATCATTGTTGCAAGGTCGTTTGTTGATTAATTTCGAACAGTCCAGCTGTTTAATAAGGATACCTTCTAATAATTTTACCCAACTTAGTTTACTTTTAGTCCATGTATACTTGACCAACAGCGAAGAGCTTCGAGCTTAAGTAGATAACGACGCAGTCGATAGATAGTACTACCTTACATTTTGCGTACTGTACAAGCCCAACATAATACAGTTGCTAACATTCTTCGTTCCACGGTTCCGTGATTATTTTTTGCTGGAAATTGCACAGACTTGGGCTGAATTAGGTGAACATTAGGTTTACCTTTGTCAAGTTTTAACTGTAGTTGAGTAGGTGTTTCGTTATTGTCCTGATCACGCCATTCGTTAAATCTTTGGCGTTTTGCGTCATCGTCTTCGTTATCAAGTTTTTCCTGCCGTTTTAATTTATTTTTCTCCAGCCTTCTCTTTTGTGTTGATATTTCTGTTTTTACTATTTTAGTCCCACGAGCACCGAAGAAATATTCGTAGACCCTCCTAGAGTTCCGTTTAGAAGGGTAAGAGCTAATATACAATAGAGTTCGCCCAGGTGCCCTGGGATGATTCATGACATCATATTACACCCCGCTGCCACTCGGTCGTCACCACGGCCTCACCTTAACTTGGGTGTTTGGAAGAATACGCCACTTATTTCAGCTTGAAGATTACTTCTGCCCGACGAAACACAGTTCCGGGTTTGATTTTTTTTATGGAAAAAGACAAGGCAAACAAGCGTACGGGTCACCTGGTAAGTAATTATCGCCACATACGACTTCGTGTAACACCAGAGGATCTACAGGTGCGTTGCCAGAATTTAAAGATGTATAGTAGTCCTTCTCCTAGACAGGTTAAAGACCGATGTTGGTGACACCCCTGTTGCCAAATTACACAAGTTAAAGTTAATCTATGTTAAAAAAGTCGATTTTTATTCTCAGCGAACCCTTTCATTATATGAAATCACAAAAACCTTCAATAGTACTAGGTATAATATAATGGATTTAGAGTGATGTCACATTATATTTCTAATTATTCTCGGCAAGCCCTTCCATTTGATACCCATATTTCAGAAGTGTATAAATAATAACTGTTCCGCCATATTAGATTAAGAAAAACGTCACATTATTTTTCGAGTTACTCTCAATGAGGCCTTTCATTTGATATCCATATTGTAGAAGTAGACTAAAAATAAATATTCTGTTACTTTGGATGGTCTGCTATATTGGATTTGGAGTGACGTTACACTATTTTTTGAGTTGTTCTCAACGAGCCCTTTCATTTATACCCATATTATAGAAGTGCATTAAATATAACTATTCCGCCATCTTGGATGGCCCGCCACATTGGTTTAGAATGAACCTTGTCGTGCATTGTCATCCAAATCAAACGTGTATACAAAATTTCAGCTCAATCGGTTGAAGATATCTACTTCAAAATTGACTTCAAAGATTTCACCCCAACTAACAATATAACGTATGTAACTAATATAATGTATGTAACATTGCAAGTAAAATAAAAGCTTTTAATAATATACCTAATCTTCTCAGATATACGAGAAACGATTATAAAATACTATGGTAAAATAACGAACGATTTTGCAAATGACCTACGAGTAGAGGCGACGTGAGCGAATAAAGATAAAAGATTTTCGAGGAAATAACAAATAAAATAACTTTTAATTAAATATAAAGCATAAAGCCAATAAATTAGATAGTTTAAGTAACACAATTATGATATATGGAGAAAAGTATTAAGATAGAGACTTTTAGTGAAATATTTTAGAGACTGCATCCTCATAAATTGTCACAGATGTAAGGAATAAAAATGTTGATCCAAGAATTTTAAGTAACGAACCGATCTCGATTATTACCAATGCATTAAACACTTTTTGATTATTTTAATAGAATTGTGAAATGCGTTAAAAAAATTATATCATGAGGAGTAAGTCGTGTTAGTTAAGACTTGGATCAATATGTGGTCGCCGGTAATTGCCGTAATAAAACATGTTTGGAATGAGTACACAAAGATTTAAGCCAATATTGCTGTTTGGCTTAGTAACGGCATCTATTAATATCTTTACAATCAATGACTCCATTAAAGATTTTTTTCAAAAAAGCTATAAAATTAATTAATTTATAAACTGTGTAAATGTGAACATACATATAGACAATAACTAAAATTAATAGCGCTTATATTTAAAAAACAAATATCAGCTTTACGCTGTATTCCGCATACAGCACAGCATGTAGGCAGTGGGAACGTTGTGTTAAGGCACTCCGGTCTCCACTTTTCGCCTCGAAAAATTTTCGAGGCATTGCGTGTTGAGTGGCGGAACTTGACGCCGGGACCTTGGTGCCAGAGCGAAGAAAAGAAACGAGATTAAGAAATAATCATTCATTCCCTCGAGTAGGGATCGAACCCACAACCGTCGCTACAGCTCACACCCCAATGCCCTGCGCCACGACGGCATCAAAGTTAAAGTCAAAGTTATTTTATTTAAAAACATATCTTATTAAAATAGACACTAAAATAAAGCGAGGAAAATAAAAAGAATATTCGATTGTCATCTCAACGAGAAAATGATGTTTAGAAAATATTTGGTATTATTTTTAAAGAATAACTGTTATTTTGATAAACAAATTATGACTGAGACGAATAGGTATATTGCTTACATCCCGATGATCATAAAACATAATGTAGCGGGCGGTAAGTCATTCGCCCGCCGCGAGGGACTCACCCCTGAAAATTCAATTACTTACTTTACGAATTTGAAAGTATCGAAAACTTATACGTATTGTTAGTGTATTACGATATTTCCCTATGCTTCGTAATATGAACCAACTGATATGTATACATATAAATAAAATCGGAGTGTCTGTCGGAGATTTCAAAATAATCGTGTCGGACTAACCAACAAATCAGACACAAAATCCAGCTTTTACAATAAATTTATTTACACTTGTTATATACACATATACTCTCGTAGTCACAATATTTAAATATGAATTCCAATGACAAATTATCTTGACAATATCTTAGAACGTAATGAACCTGAGTGCCATGTAGTTTGTGCTTGTATTGGAAATCCACCGGAAAAGACGCAGCACACTACCGCCACTTAATACAATCGATAATGGAAACAATATCAAATGACGTACTCGTAATTACAGTGACACCTATTACAACACTATAAGTAACTTATGCTAACAATCGTGTTTTTCCAAGTGCATGTTGTGCAGACTACGCCGCAGGCATAGCTTGTGTCTAATAAAATTTGACAATATTAAGATGTTTCTTAAATGTATTTTTCTTTTATGTATGCAACTCTTTTTTATTACGTGCTTGTGTAATGCCTAATTTAGTGCCTATGCTTGTATGTAATGCTTATACGTAATGTTAATACATTTCAATCTTTTCTTAGTAAAAGTCACTGTACAATATTTAAGGTAGGTATGATCTATTATTCCCAAAAACGACCCGGATTACAATTTGTCAGTACAAAATATTCCTGTTCATAAAGAAATCTTGTTTTATCCGTGTTAAAGTAAAAATAAGAAATAATATAGCGGTGCTTGGCAATGAAATCTTATAACATAAATAAGCTTTACGTTGACACATGGGAGTATAATATACAAATTTTGTAATCCGATATTATGTGCAGTGTATAAGGTCGGGGCAAAAGTATTTTCGTATTGTTCATACAAAGGAAAATATTTTTGTAGGTATAAGTTTTTATTTGTGTATACCCCTAAGTGCCATGAATGGTATCATGGCACTTAGGGGTAGTGCCATGATACCATTTTGAAATTTTTGATTAAAAAAATCTCACAGGTAGTGTTCACAGTGTTCTTTTGAGGTTATGTTTATGCTTCCTAAAGATTTCTGCAATGACCGAAACAAGTGGAGTCTAATGGAGTCAGAAGCTATGTAGGAAGGTCAGGGCTATGTAGAGGATGCATCAACACACCTCAGCCAAGTTCTCTCAATTTTTGCAGCGTGGCTATAGATGAGTGCGGTCTGGCGTTGTCATGGTGGAACACCACGGCTTTCTATTCACCAGCTCCAGCCGGTTTTTCTCAATAGCTTTTTTTAACCTCATCAGTTGCTGACAGTAGAAACCAGAATCGATAGTTTTACCCGGTGGCAAAAGCTCACAGTAGACGATTCCTTTCCAATCCCACCATATACATAGCATCTCTTTGTTCCGAGTCAGGCCGGGCTTTGCCACGGTCTGTGGGGCTTGTCCATGCTTCGACCATGATCTTTTTCGCACATTCTTATCGTGAATCACCCATTTTTCATCACCCGTAATCAACTGTTTAAGAAATGATTCGGAATTTTTTGTTTCGGAATTAGTTTTATGATCAACATCCAGTTCTTCAGCAATGTCATAGCTACTAATATGTCGATCTTGCTCTACTTACTCCATTTTATTGCTTGTTCAGAATATCACATTTTATTGATATTAAAACCAGCCAGTTACATTCAGTAAAGCCAAAGTGGTTTGATTACTAACTGGTTGGTATACTGGTTTGACTACATTCAAAAATACTTTTACGAAAATACTTTTGCCCCGACCTATTATTATAAGCACATATTATATATATTGTTGTATTGAACAACAATGAAATCGATACAAAATTAATTTATTTACTAAAATTGTAAGTTTTATTGGAATTGTGAGAATTTTATTATAATACAGACAATTATTGTGGCACTTTAGATTAATATACAATATATGTGTGTCGCTGAACCTTTTCTATAGAACAATTGTATGGGTCTTGCTACAGAGGTGCTATCGATCACCACACAAAATTTATTTACCTACATGTTTTTGAAAGAGAGGATTTGAACAATGTCTATATATATATACTTATATATACATATGTGTGTTAGGAATTTCTTCATAATGGGAAAATTACCGTTCAAAACCGTGTGTAAATTTTATTTACCCTTATTATATTTTGAAAATTGGGACTAGACTAGAGATAGATCTAGACAGGGGTCTAGATATGTTTGAAAATTATTATTTTTATTATTCAGTTATCATTTTATGAAGTTTAATATAGAATAGGATATTGAAATTCAATCCATATGTACAAAAAAAAAAACAAATATATATTATAATAACTTTTTTAATCACAGCTATAATAATAACTTTCAATGGATATTAATACCAACAGTAGAGACTGCCTAAAATCTAATAAAAAAAGGAAAAAAAATAGGAATTATTTTTAAAATTATATTGAATTGTAATTTAATCCAGCTTGCTTAAATAAATATTCACGATACAAAAACATTTTTCATTGTTGTTGTTTGCTAAAAGATATAATTTTGTCTCTTACTATTGTGACAAAAAGGAAAGCTGTTTACATGCTGCTGGCCATAAAGTATGCAGGTGCGCTCTGAAAATTCAATTATAGGTGCTGTAAATTTTCACCTACCATGTGCAGATGCTATATATTTATATTTAGTTAGTATTGCATTGCTTGTATGTGAAATATGTATATGATCGAAGTTTAGAAATTATTTACAATGTACGGAGGCGTAATAGATTTTAATCGTAGAGTTATATTATTAGATCTATCATTCTTTGTAATTTATTATAATTTTTAATAATTTAATACCAGAACATTAATTGTTAGTTTTATCAGCTTAGGTACAAAAAACAAAGAAAAGAACTGGACGGAACTTTTTTATAGTCCAAGAATAATGCTGACTAATTAATAGGTACCAGCAATTATACATTTCAACAAAAATATACTATTGTTTTTTTGTTAATACATAAGACATATGTTGAGCAGGTACTAACTTTTTATTTAATTTTTATTATAATTTTTTTACAGCTATTACATTGTTCTAATAAAATATGAGATGTTATTTGAGTAAAAGAAAACATACGTATATAATGTTTGTAGTTTTCGTATAGGATGAAATTACATATAGCAAAAATATTTTTACATTTCTTATAAAATACTCTGGAGAATTATTCAAAACTTGTATTGAATAACATAAGTTTCATATGTAATCTGTATTGACACCGATCGATTTTAATTACACTACAGAATTACCTATTAGGAACACAGAATGGAAGACAGATTATAAATGCCACCAACATACATACCTTAACAATTGAATGTCCACAGCAATATGAACACACGTTTAATTAAGTCCCTCAGGTGATAAACTAAAATATATTTGCTGAAGTTATTTCATCCATGAATTAATTGATTTATTATTGATTTATTAGGTACCACTGCCATCTACTTCGATTAATTTCATAATATATTTCTTTATTTTATTTTAATTACCTTCACACTGCTCCCACATATATGTAGCAGAGTAAGCAGAAAGAACCTAGTGTTACGGACACTTCCCAACTTTTCGCCGAATTTTCGAGGCATTGCGTGTGAAGTGGCGGAACTCAACGCAGCGGTCAGTTCATATTCGTTGTATTTCTGTTTTTAACCGGCAAAGAAAAGGAAGCTATTAATTCGACTGTATTTCTTTTTATGCCTGTTACCTCAGAGCTTTTGATTGGGTGAACTATTTTGATGTTTTTTTTTATAATATTTAAAAGCTAGTGAAAGCTTCTCGTGTGGTCCCATTTATCTTTGGTCTATTTTTGACAATGGTATCTATGAGAAAATCATATAAATCTCAAATTTGCATTAGGTATGTGCACGATAAATAGACGAATAACTCAATATCACGCCAACCGATTCCGATGATTTTTTTTTAAAGAATAAATACACTTCAAGGATAGTTTGGTGAAAGTTTGGTTAGGTTCTGATTATGGGATCCGGTTGAAATTAAACAAAATTGTTTTTTTTTTGGTAAAAATATAATTATACTATAATAGTCACAAGGACAACCGTTGTGAAAATTGGTATCAGAAGTGAGATTCTTCATCCTTACATTTCTTTTAAAATCAACTTCAAAAACCGACCAAAAGTAGGGAGAGGTTCCCAATTCGCCCGAATATTTTTTATGTTTGTTCGATGTTGTAGTTTTACAATGCATTAGCTTGACTCCGACTTCAAAATTATAAAATATTTTTTTAATTATTATTGTTTAACAATATCAAAGTACGTTTTACTTTATGTAAACTATTTTTTTACTTTTTACTTCGTTGTTTTTTTTTGTTAAAAATTAGCTTCACGCTGTATCCCGCACACAGCAGGGTAGGCAGAGGGAACCTAGTGTTAAGACACTCCGTTCCCCACTTTCTGCCGAATTCTGGAGGCATTGCGTGTTGAGTGGCAGAACTCAACGCCGCGCTTAACCTCGACACCAGAGCGAAGAAATGGAAATATAAATTTAAGTAAATATTTCATCTCCTCGAGTGGGGATCGAACTTACAACCAGTCGGTTTTGCAGCCACACCTCGTGCCGCTGCGCCACGACCGGCCTCAAAATTTATTTGTTATTTTATTTTAAGAAGTGATGAATGTGTTCATGTATGAATGGTTGAATGAATGAATAAAATCGAGGGAGAAAATTGGTTAACTATTATTTTATTATCTATATCGGTATTCTTAAAATCGGCCACTGAGAGTTCCGTATTAATTTCATGATTTGAAGTTTCCAGGTTTATGCACTCATTTGGTATGAAATTAATTAAAAATATAAGTTTGTAATGTTTTTTTTTTCTTTCTTTATATTGTAATTTCTCACTTCGTGCCAAATTTTACACTCGTAACAGTAAGTCTACGGGAAGTACTATTTAGATTTTGATTACGCGGCGACTTTTATACAAAAGGCATCAAAACCAAAGTATAAATGCTCGTATCTTTTGATAACGTTGGCTTAGAAGCTTGCTTTTTTGTCCCAAACCACCAATCAAAACCGTAGACTTGAATATTTGATATAAATTTCAGCTTGGTTTCTTTACGCATTCTTAATATAAATAGTCTTGACAAAAGGACTGACGGACAACAAAATGATCCTGTAAGATTTATTCCTTTCTTACAAGATTTTTTTTTGAGGTACGGAACCCTAAAAAAATTATACAATTTCACAATATGTGAAGTAAATTACGTATTTGTTAGGGTTATTACTGGGAAACCACTGTAATGCTATACCGCGGTTTACTGTTCCATAGCACCGCAATATTTTTATTAATGTTTTTGTTAATTAAAGTGCTTCCATTTGCGCTATTGCCCTGCTTTTATATAATTATCCGCAAATATGATGCTCATAACTCATAAGCATTCCAGTAATATATCCAACAACAATTCTTTTTTTTTAATTCTTTTAAAATTATATTTTCGAGTTTAAAATATTGGTTATAAATTTGACTAGCAAATTAATTTTTCATTCCACCAGTTTTTATAAGAAGAGTAAAGGTATAATATATGTTTAGATTTAGGTGTAAATCTTTGTTTAAAAATGAAATAAGATAAATGTGATATATATATATATATATATATATATATATATATATATAAAGAAGTCGCTATTACGTTGATATACTTAATTAAAATGAAAATATTATTATATGGCACTTATTTATGTTTCTAGTGCTAAATAATAATAAGGAGTAAGTATGTATTTGGTCCAGTCGTAGCGCAGGGGCGCAAAGTAAACGCAATAGGTTATGGGTTCTATCCCCGTTCGTGGAAATGAAATATTGAATATTTTCATTTCTTCCACCAATCAATACGCCACGCTACGGAGGCACACGCCTCCAGAATTCGGCGGAAAATGGGCCAATGAGAGATTTAACTCTAGGTTTCCTCTGCCTACCCGGCTGTATGCGAGATACAGCGTGACGCTAAAAAAAATGTAATGAAGTAGTTATTTTCTCTGATAGTACAAGCTCATTGCTTTATTTAGGTAGTCATATTGCAGGCAAAAACCTATATCAGTTGCGTAAAAGTTATTAAATGAGATAATAAAATTACTTCAAAAAAACCGAACAAGCGAGAGTTGGGCTCGCCCACCGAGGGTTCCGTACAAAGAATGGAGGTCTCTAGCTTTTTCTGAAATTCAAGCTTAGCTTAGCCAGAGACCTTTCATCTGATACCTCACTCGAACTAGCGGCTTTTATACAAAATTTTGCTGCCCTTTTAAGGCTATTATTTTTTAGAATTTAACCATATTTCCTGAACTAGTTATCTATACATGTTAGCTGCTAAATTTCGTAATTCTAGGCCAACCGGAAGTACCCTATTAATTTTGATTCCCTTTATAGTGTCGATGTACGTGTTTTTTATGATATAAACGGCCATATTTTTTTAAATAAAAACTTAACTTAACTTAGCGTCACGCTCAATCTATAGCGGGGAAGTCAGAGAGAACGGAGCGCCAAACGCTACGGTCTCTACATACCTCTTTCGCCTCGTCCACTGTCATCAACCACTGCATACATGTCCTCCGGGATCTTCATGCTTTTTACGTGACCTTATTTCAGTATCTTTGATACTGTGTTTCTGGAGGTCAATCGAGGTCTCCTCCTATCTCTCTTATTTTTTTCCTTCTTCAGATAAGGACTCTTGACAGACAGACATACAGACAACAAAGTGATCTTACAACGACAAAACTTTTTTTCCTTAAAAGATACGGAACCCTAAAAAGGGAAATTGTACGGAATAGATAAAGATACAATATCTCCTAGTCGAATGTGTGCTTAATGACGGAGCTTGTCGAAAAGTACTCTTATGTCGTCGTTTTAATATCTATGTAATGGATAAGGGTATTTTTTCAATGTGCACTGTCTAAAACAAAAGCTGATGAGGTTAAACTGTTAAATAAGTTTAAATAGAATATAAACTATGTTCTATTTAAACTTAAACTTTATTTTAGAACATATTTGTTATCATTATGGAGATTTAGTTGTTTTAAGGCAACGATGAGACTGACAATTTGCAATTCTATTTATTTAAGAAGTCCCTAAAGAAAAATAAATATACATAAAAACACTTGATTCGCTACGTAAATCTACATATATTTGATTTCAATTGCTAACAAAGCTGAAACCCTTAGATTTGATTTCAAAATTGTTATCGATAGTTTAATACGTCATTAATTCTAATATAGGTTCATAAGGACGTGGGTGAGAGATATCCACTCAGATGTGTAGTAATTTAATCTAAGTTACACGCTTATTGATGTCAATGGATACGGCTGTTAGTGCGTGATAAATATTTTAAAATATCATTGAATATTATATGGAATTTAATCAGTTCTATATTTATTACTCGACTGTGTCAGGAGGAGGGTAATATTTTTGAAACTAAACCATTAAGTGGGTGTCCCCAGTAGATGCAAATTAATAAATGTATATTGGGATCAGCGTTGTTGGACGTCGCAATTTTTAGTCCAAAATGTAAGTATCTCGAACGAGCCAGACATGGTTCCAATTTTCGTGATAATTCTTTTTAATATTTTTTTTGTAATAAGTTACTAACAGTTCCAGAGATAAATGTCCCGTTTTTCCACTAGAAAAAATCTGGCAACGCTGATTGGAATCTAGTGTGGGCACGACCAGATGTAGCAAAAAGTGTACATACTGTTTGATCAATAAATCTATTAATTTTCATTTCATTTTGCTACCTACTGGTATACAACAGTTTTACCAAAACTACTTACTCACTTGTCATCTCATGTAGTACCTCAAAGTACATGGATTAGATTTAGTTTATTTAGTTTAATTCATTATTCAATTTTCAGTTTCTTATTTTTAAGCAGTCAGGTGTGGACACCTACATACTTTTACTAAAATTTTTAAAATACTAAATTACAAAATGGTCTGTATATTATAGAAATAATTGATAGAATTAAACGGTCACGAGCAACTTTGATTCATTTAGACGTAATCCGCCATCCCCGCTTCACCTCGTACTATCTCATTAGATGGCTAATTTGTTTAGGGATCTCAGAAGGGATTTGGAGCATTGTGAATTAAGTTTTGTTTGATAGATCTTTGATAAATCTACTTTTCAATTTTAATATATTCTGTAATTTACGTTGACTAAATGGTTGGATTTTAGTCAGATTTTTTTTTCAAATACGCAACATATTATAGGTATTTCTATTATATTTAGTTTTAAAAAAATTCTTGTAAAAAAAAAAAATCTTTTTCTTTCATTTCCTACGTAATAGTATTCCTGGTAACCACTCCGATTGAAAAACAGTAAACCGAAGTTAGGCAGATAAATTAATAAAGCTTAAAAAGAAAACAATAAATTAATATCAAAATCAATTAGGCCACTCGTTTAGTAACGTTAGCTGGTATTTAAAGTTAAAATATGTACAAAAAGAGAGATTATTTTTTAAGAAGACAAGACCTGGCTTACCGATTAATCTCTATATATAATAAAACAGTAAAAATATTTTGTCTGTACATTTAGTAATTTTGACTGAAATGGGTAGAGGGACACTTAAAAAGAATAATAGAAAGCAAAATTATATTTTTTTGAATTTCTTGTCTGTCTGTCTGTCTGTCGATATGTATGGTCACATTTTTATCTGAAAGTACTGAATCGATTTACTTAAAAGTTTCACAAATTGATTTGTTTTAATTCAACTTAACAATTAAAGTTTGTTTCACCAAAATCGGTTTATTAAAAGAAAAGTTATCGTCCTTTGAATAAACTCAAGGCATTAGTTTGCCTGCCAATGTTATATAGTAATCGTGCTGGTAAGATTCTTGGCCAAAGAATGACATTTGAAACGTCTTGGTTATATGACTGTTGATAAATATATATATTTTTGAAGCACTATTATACAATATTTTATACAATAAAGTAAACAAAATTGAATTGTTAGTGGAGATTACTTTCATAAATCATAACAGTTAAGTTTAAGTTGTAATTAATTCAACACAGAAATAAAGACCGATTTGATTTTCAAAGAAATATTAAGGAAATACAAAGATTCTTCGGTTCGTTTGTTTGTTTGAAATAAATTTATATAAAAATGCCTAATAACAGCCTTTCTACGTGTACTCTGTAATAACTACATATTTACCAATTGTATACATTTAGCCAATAATATATGTAACTAATTTAAAAACTGTACAGGAATTAAATATGCAATCATTACAGTTATTTTACAAAGAATATTATGAATCCTTCAAATCCATAATTTAACATTTAAGGCTGTTTCTGAAAGAGTAAATTAAATTATTCACTGACATGAATGCACATTTAACCGAGTTTTAGAATTATGATGAGACGTACATAACATAGATAAAAAGAACATAATGTTACAAAAATATATACGTGTAATAAATAATTAGCTTTATGTATATTTTATAAATATCAAATATCAACAATAGTCGTATTTTTTAATTTAAAACAATCAAAAATTCTTATAGAAATTACGATAATGTAGTAAAAAAAATCATATTAGAATATTACAGATTAAAGTAATAAAAAATCATATTAGAAGTCATTGTAATTGTCAATCAATTCTGTTTAATAAATCAATAACCATGTAGTTAAAGTGGGAGAAGCCGCAGGCCGGCCGCTAGTATAGTATAAATTACAGAAATTATTCCATTTTATTACGAAAAAAATTGCAATAAGTAATCAAAATCACTCACATTTATGTGGTAAGACAAAGTATTAATGATACTTGAATCATGTTAAAAGTATATGGACCTCTAGGAGGGCATGTAAGAAGGACCTCCCGGAGGGTATAGCGAAAGAGGTAGGCCTCTCCTACCGGAGAGGCCTACCTCTTTAGGCGCCTCTTAGGCGTGAACAACACTCCAACAAGCCCTGTAGAGATTGCTATGTCCAGATGGTTGCAAGAGTAATGTATTTCTTGCAAATAAAACACGCCCCTACTAAGCTAAAACTACGGCTCGTCTACAAACTTTCTACCAAGCTAGCCTTGTGGCGCTAATTTGCATGTAAAAACAGAGGTCGAGAGATATTTTCGCTTAGTGGTTTCGTTTACTTCGTGCCTCATGCAGCAAAAGTACGATCGACAACATTGTTATTAATTAAAATAATAATTTAATCCTACATTTTGTAATTTATTGGATATTAATCTAAAATAATAATTGGAGTAACTGTCTGTGAATTCAAAATAATCATCAAAATACAAAAAGCGTTTGTTCAAGAGAATATATGTATGTAGATTTTTACACGATACTTAACAAACAAACGATTTGAATTTTTTATCTCTATTTCTGATTGTCCGGCCTTATCTCCGGACTAGCTAGAATTTTATGGGACTTTCATGGAAAGAGGGGGTTGTGGAACAGTATATTGACTTTTTATTTTTATTTTTTAGATCAGGACGCATTTAACGTGTGCACGTACTTGCCTAGATAGATATGAAATAACTAAATATTTTTTGTAAGCTTTGTAAAGTGTACAACGGTATGGATAACCATACTAATATAATCGAAAAAAATCCTTAAATATACTTAAATAGTATTATTTAGTAGCTTGTAATTATGTTTTTTTTTCTTCAACAAATAATAACTATACTGGTCCGTACTACACAATTGCGATTATTTAATTGTTAACCTTTAATTTTTTATTTTTCTTTACTTTTTTTTCTTTTACCATGGACGCGCAGTCTCACAGGCCGCTACTTTTTGCAAAAATCGTATGGAGGTGGGAGGTCGCATTCCTGGGTGCAAATTAATTGAGTTATTTTGTATCAAATTTAGATCGTAGTCTATATATCATAGTCTCATATATGAGACCGCACGTCCTTTATACAAAAACGCGCGATTTTTATACAAAAACAAACAGATTGTGATTGTTTTTGTTTTAGGAAGTACGCAATCAGAGTATCAAAAAATACAACAAACAAAATACCTAAAATAAAAGCGGTCCATGAGACCTCGTGTCTATGAATATAAAATAAAAATAAATCAGCTTCACGCTGTATCCCGCACACAACAGGGTAGGCAGAGGGAACCTAATGTTAAGACACTCCGTTCCCAACTTTCTGACGAATTCTGGAGGCATTGCGTGTTAAGTGGCAGAACTCACCGCACTCGCCGCACTTAGCTTTGACACCAGAGCGAAGAAATGGAAATATAAATTTATGTAAATATTTCATCTCCTCGAGTGGGGATCGAACCCACAACCGGTCGGTTTTACTGTCACACTTCGTGCCGCTGCCCCACGACTGGCCTCAATATGTTACAATATTTTGATGTCCACAGTTAAAGGTTAACTTTAAATTAAAAGTAAAAATAAAAAAATTATATTTTATATATAAAATATCCAATACAATTAAAATGAGCTTATATCATAAGTAAGCATAAATAAAGGATTAATGTATATTTTTTAAATAGCAAAGCTTAAACAGCAGTGTGCAAATGAATAATTTATTAATTTCAGTGTCATTGCTCCAAATGAACATCCGGAGCAGACAACTCGTAAAGATGAACTTTAATATGTTTGGCATCTATTCTGCGCTTTGCCAAATAACTCCCACAACTTGGTGCATAAGCTGATACCTTTATGCTGGATATATTGAAGTCATAATAATATCGTCAAATGACTTCAGAACGAAGGCTTAAAAAAACATAATTTTTAATAAATGTATTGAGAAAAATATTTTTATATATCAGCTTCACTCTGTATCCCACACACAGCAGGGTAGGTAGAGGGAACATAGTGATAAGACATTCCGATCCCCACTTCCCGCCGAATTTTTCGAATCATAATATAGGTATATTTTAATTTGATATCTCCAAACTTCTCTTTTTCTACAATCGAGAATTCGACTTACTTAACGACTTACGTAACATTCATTCATGCTATAATTTGTTCATGCTATATTCTTCTGAGACTGTATTTTTTATTTTATTTTATGGCTTTTCAGTCATCACAAACGTGTATTTCAACGATAATGAATACAAAATTTTCTACAAATTAAATTATCCAAATAAATATCTATTATCAACAAAAATAAATGAAATTCATTACTAAGTTGAGTAATATATAAAATTCTTGGTAAAGGTAAATCGCGTTTGTTCCACGAGTTTAAACAATATTTACTTATGCTTAACGTTGGATAGCTTAAATAATTCTAATAACTAAAATAAACTTTCTCAGCCTCCGAAGCCAGGCAAAATTATTTGTTTGGGTCCCAAAACATATAATACAAGCGGCAACTTGTGTAAAATTTGTAGCTCCGACACACATATTTAGCCTTAGAGAAGGCTAAGTAACACTCCGTTTAATAGGCTCTTAATGACATTAAGAAAACGCTATAGCGACAATGTCGTGTCGAGTTAGAGTTAGCGAGGGACGGGACGGTCATAATTAAGTTTTCGATGGAGCTGAAATGTGGTTTGAGTGTAAACAGCGTGCCCCGGACTTGTTCACAAAATTTTATCGTACCCAGCCATTAGTAAAATTCGGGTAGTCTAATTCAATTTTGAATATATTTTATTTAGATTGATTGTCGATTATGGTAAATATTTAATATTAGTCTTGCTTTGTTTTGGCGGTAATTGTGGAAAGTTACTGTATTGTATTATATTAACATAAACTTCATGTTTCTTTTGTATAATTTTTTTTATTATAAATACTATTTGTATTAAAACAGATTCCTCTAGTTGTCTATAATGCAGTTTTCATTAAAAATATAATATAATGTGAGGCATAGAACGGATCGATTATGTGGTTTTTGAAATATTACAGTTGTTCTATTATACAAAAAATATATACAACAAGTTAACCTGATTTCGAAAAACATACATTTTACGAAGAGATCATATAGTAGAATATCTACTATAGGATCTCTTCGTAAAAGAATATTCATGCATCATTTTTTGAAATTATGAATATGGTAAACTTGAAGCAATATTGAGGTTCAGGCAATCAAAAGAAATTTGTTGCAAAGCATTGTGTATGTATAATATTCTAATTTTAAAAATAAATATACTTTTTACTCAATAAAAAATATTAACATAGATATACTTTCGTAATCGAAATATATTTTTCGCTTAGAAAAATATTTATACAATTATGTAGTTTTAATAACAGTCGCATAAATTATATTAAGTAACTAGTGTCTGACTGTAAACGCGACTGGTTGTCGGTTCGATCCCAACTCGGGGAAATAAAATATTTATTTAAATTTATATTTTCTTCTTCTTCTACTCTTCGCTCTAGTTGAGGCAAAACGCGGTGTTAAGTTCCGCCACTCAACACGCAATGCAATGGAAAATGGGAAACGGAGTAGGTTCTCTTTGCCTAGTGCCTGCCCTGCTGTGTGTGGGGTGCAGCATGAAGCTGATAAATTACATTATATGTAAAACGAGCCTACATATATGTATGTAAATATATAAAACAAATTACATTTAAACTTTAAATTTATTTTAGTGCAACTTTAATTCAGTAATAATAAGTTACCATAACATTATAACTGTTGGCGACAGAAACGAACCCGAACAAGCGAATGCGACCGCAATATACGAATGACCAAAATTAAACCGCTTTGGTAGTTAACCAAAAGTATTTACTTAATTTTCAGTTAAATTTTGACGCTAATTTCACATTATAACTAGCGGTGAGTTTTGTTTATTAAAATAAATTTGAATTACAATCATTTTGTGTTTAGTATATGCTGCATTAAATTTTAGTTTTAATCAAGTTTAAGCTTTAACAAATATTAATTCACAAATTACACTAACTAAAATGTATACTCGTTTATGTTGGATTGTTTGCATATGTGATTTGTTTTAGATTTACTCTAGTAGACTAAATAGAACTTTTACTTTTTAGAAAACGTATAAAAATACGTGAACGTATGGCTTAGCGGTCAGAGCGCTTGAACGGTTTCCAAGAGACGTGGTTTCGTTGTTCTCGGCCTAGCCAATTGCAGAAATATTTATGCTTATATATAAGTTCTACCGACCCAAACGCGGCTTCGCATATTGTTTTTTTATAGCCAAATGAAACAAAATCTTTATATAAATTTAAGCCTATGTTATTTTGATATATAAGCTATATCACTATAAAGTTTCATTTAAATCCGTTCCATTGGTAAAAATGGAAAGAAAAATCCATCCACACACTTAACTTTTTATTTTAATTTCCGTAATATGAAACCAGGCTTATTAATTTTGAAGTTATTGTTTCTATGTGTTCCTAACAGAATCCAGTTTTCCGATGGAATTAAAGTATTTTTTTTCAACTTCACAGTGTATCCCGCATGTAGCATGCAGAGGGAGACTAGTGTTAAGGCACTCCACTTTCCGACAAATTCAGGAAGCATTGCGTGTTGATTGCCTGTCGCGTTGAGTCACACGTTTGTGCCCCCGCTCCGCAACTGGCTTCAAACTAATTGAGTTTAAAATTAATAATTAATTGAACACATCCTACAAATATAAGCTTGGTTGCTACGACGTATCATAAATTTATAGCTTAGAGCTCCACAGGAGTTGTGCGGAGTATTAGTAAGTCAGCTTAATAAGATCTAACTGCACCCACATAGCTGAGATGTCTTATCGAGTTAGGTTATTCTAGTGGAGATATTCGATGGAGTTTAGTTATTATAAGCAAATAAGCGGGTCTACCGCTTATATGCGGCATGAATCAAATGCTCTATATGATTTAATAGTTAAGAGAATTTTAAATTAATGTTATAATTTTTTAATTAAACTTATGATTTGTTTTACTTGTTTATCAAATATCACTAAAGCTAACATTTATGATGGAAAAGTAGATACTAGATGGAATATCTTAGCACTAGGTTCCCAGGTTCCTTATGCCTAACGCTATGGTCCCGTATAAACAAAGTAACGCAACGGCT
Source organism: Heliconius hermathena (assembly GCA_013403705.1). NCBI lineage: Eukaryota > Metazoa > Arthropoda > Insecta > Lepidoptera > Nymphalidae > Heliconius > Heliconius hermathena. The sequence continues at coordinate 381,944 of JAAIXJ010000240.1, forward strand.
GAATAGAATGCATAGCTTTGAAGCTTAATAATACTAATGCGATACTCGTGTTACAGAGTTGGCTATTTAAAAACTAATATAGTAGTAATACTTTTATTAAAATACATTTTTATAAACCTATGCAGTATTTCTTAACGAGTTCATAAAATTTATGAAGCCGTCGTGGCGCAATGGGATATCCTCTGACTGTAAACCCCAGCCGTTAGTTGTGGGTTCGATAACCACTCTGGTGAATGATTATATTATGTATTTAAATTGTTTCATATGCATAATATTTTACGTTTGTATAAACAATTAATTTTAATATAATAATAAGTTGATCTGAAGCTTTTAAATCATATAAATTGTGCAATAACGTTTTAGTTGGTAGTGAAAATTTTAAAGGAAAAGTCTATATTATACTTTTTTGTATTTAAATAAAAGATTGTTTTTAAAAAAGTTTTTTTTCGTTATATTAAATGTTAATACTAAGTAACATTTTCTAATGTTTCAATAATAATCTATTTGTATAGGTCCGATTTTTACATCGTTAGAATATTTATAAAAGAAATAGGCTAACGATGGATTACACTTTTAGAAATGTTATTTTTTTTAATAAAAAAATATATTCCAAGACATTTTTTTCATTTTTCATTGTCAAATAAGTGCCAAGTTCATGAATTTTATTGAATCTCGATTTCACATAAACAGCATATTTTAATTAGATCCCTTTTTAACATTTATTATCCATTGCGTAAGATTTTTTTTTACCGTACAACCAATTTCGTGTGTTTTCCAAACCACGTGATATTTGAAAAATGATTAGTGGGAAATTGATATGTTTTCAACGCCACAATCCAAGAACAGAACAGAACACAACAGACTCTACCGCCAAAAAAATCGAGATCTGTATGAGCCAAGTTTTGCGTTCACTCGGCATGTAACTTAAGCTCAACATTTTACCTTTTTTTTTTTACATATAGACTAAATTATGTTCGTAATGTGTAAATGTACTTTCATTTTGTACTGAAGTGATTTTTTGTTAAATAACAGCCAAGATATATTTTGAAGCTTGAATTCTGAACAGTCAAATTCGTATTATATCCTGAGTAGTCACAGAACTTTGCATTCATGTGGGTTTCAATTCTTTTATCGGTAAAGTTGAGAATGAAGCATTAATCGATTTTAAACTTTGTTCCCAATTTATATTTATGTTTTTATGGGGTATAGGGGATTAATTTTTGTAAATAAATTATTCTTATTATTCATTATTTTCTAACTATTATTTACTTATTTAATATTAATTATCAATTATTTTTATTTTTTCTTTATACATGCTTAATGATTATAAGACATTGTCACCAAATATCACGTTTCTATGTCAAGTTATGGTATTGGATTGGGTTACATGATTGTGTGAGCCAGTCACAAAAATGCCGTTTTTTTTAAATATTTCATTATTGTACTTGTTATTAGTTCGTTTGAACAAAATTTCAGAGTTTTGTCATGTGTAAAATTACACATGACAGTTTTTTAACTTGGCTCCATATGTTTTCTCGTGTCTAGATTATTGAGATTATTTTTTAAAATCATAAATACTACCAATAAAATAAAATTTCAACCCTTACTTTTACTCATGCACAACTGTTTGCCTTTGAAAGATATGCACAGATAAGTAAATACAGAAAAAACGACAATATTTATTTTTTTATTCAAAAGAAACAAATATAATTTTGTTCAAAACATTTGTAGTAAATAAGCGAAAAAACACAATAACGAAGTACTTCTGAACTTTCTGTTAATTAATCAAATCAGTTCCCAACATTCGTCTCTCTAAAATTAAAAACATGAGTATTATTACCGTACATACAAATGTGTATTTTTAAATTTTCGTGTTGTATTTGCATTTGGGAGCACGATATGAGCGCTCACGTTAATAAACCAGTGCTCTCTTGAGACTTTTCCTGTGTTATTGAGTCGATATTGGCTTATAATAGTTATATCTATTTGTGATTAGTTAGTCCCAAGATAGTTTCAGAATGAGAAGCGAAGCAATATAAGCGTTGTGGTACGTTATATGTGAATTTATTTGTTGCTGATTATAAGTTTGATTTTTATTACATATTTTTATGTTAACAGCATTCTTTCTTTGTATTTTGATTTTTTTCGGATATAAAGAATTTTAGTGGGAAGTGGAGTTTAAGACAGTAAACTAAGTAGCTTCCTTTGCCTACCTTTGCTTCTTTGCTTTGCTTTTTTGCTTCACGCTAAATACACCGTGAAGCTGAAAACAAAATTTTAGTCTAGGGATTAAAACTGAAATTATATTTGCGTAAATTGTATTTACGAAATAATCAAAGTTTATATAAGTAATTACTATTACATCTCTAACTTTCTTGAGCAATCAGTCTTTAGATTGGAAACTTAATTAAACTTGTTATAAAATATTAAATACCGAATAGTAGACTAACTCACGTTTCGACTAATTTTATAAAAGCAATAAAAATAATATTATCTACTTGTTTTCATCAAATCTTACTTTACGAATATATTTTTCATTCTCATTATATTTTGTGTTATTCACAGCGTCATGGGTGCCAAGACTTGTTGCTTTTCGGGATATTGTGTTGAGTGGCGGAAAACAAATCCGCGTTTTCTCTTGTCAGTCGAGCCAAGAAATGAATATTATTCATAATATCCTTTTTAATAATTTAAATAATTTCTTTTTTAAAGTAAATGTACAAATACATCAAATCAAGGAACTATAGGTTTGAGTATATGGTTTGAATTTGAACTCGATATCTGCTAGCGTTCCAGAGATAAAGGCTCTTGCTCTATAGACAGGTAGATAGACAGACGGACGGACAACAAAGCGATCTTATAAGGGTTCCTTTTTCCCTTAAATGATACGGAGCCCTAAATATATATATATATATATATATATATATATATATATATATATATATATATATATATATATATTTTTTTNATATATATATATAATTTTATCGATTTTTACCAAATTGTTACTTGAACATTCCATTTTGGATTGTTAAACACAATATTACGTTAATATCAATTGTAAATGTCTCCTGACATTGTCTTAAATCCCATTAACACGGAGAATATAACCTTTTAGGCACTCAGCCGAATTGTATTTAATCCACAGTGTCGTTATAAATGACTATCCACCGAAGGGTCTACATGTTGTTCTTATCCATCCCTGAGACGTCGCGTACTTTCGCCTGCTTCGTGTAGATAAGGCTCACGAAGTATTAAACACAGATTATTGCGCATTTTCTCTACAATTTACATAAGTCAATAGGTATTATGCTTCATCAAATAGAATTTCAATCCCGGATTGGAATGTTATCCGTTATAGATATACAACGAATTCTATTACTTGTTATGTATTAGATTTTTTTCGATTCAGCTTCACGCTGTATCCCGCACACAGCAGGGTAGGCAAAGGGAACCTAATGTTAACACAGTTCGTTGCCCACTTTCCGCTGAAATTGAATTTTGCCTCGAACCAGAGCGAAGAAATAGAAATAAAAATTTAAATAAATATTTCATCTCTTCAAGTGGGGATTAAACCCACAACCAGTCGATTTTACAGTCACATTTTGTGCCGCTGAACCACGACTGACCCCAATATATTAGGTAAGGTTATAAAACATTAGCAGAAACTTGTGGTGCTTAGAATCTGTAAGTTACGTATAGATGGATTACTGTATGCACTGCAAATGTTATGAGTATAATGTTACTCTAATGTTTCATTGCAGTTCCTTTTACTGTGCAATTTAAATTTACTTAGAAGCGCCTATATGGAAAACTGGTAAATCATTACTAGGGTAAATATTTATATCGAATAAAATATTGAATACAAAAATATCTTGAAATTAAATAATACAGAAGCCAGTCGTGGCGCAGGGAGACGTAGTGTGAAGGTAAAATCGACTGGTTGTGGGTTCGATAGCCACTCGAGGAAATGAAATATTTACTTAAATTTATAATTTTAATTTCTACGCTTTGGTGTCGAGGCAAAGTGCGGCGTTAAGATACGCTATTTGACAAAAGTACAAGAAAGTGGGAAACGGAGTGTCTTACTTAACACTAGGTTTGCTCTGCCTACTCTGCTGTGTGCGGGATACAGCGTGTAGCTGATTTAAAGAAAATTAAAAAAAGAATTAAAGAAGTTTAAGAAATAGTAATGAAGCAATTTATTTTTGAATGTTGTAAGAACATATTTATATTTAAATTAGGTAATTAATTAGTGTCGTAATTAATTTCCAAATGAAATACTTTTTTCAATGGGAATCTCATTTACAGTTCTTTTTAGAAAAACCGGACAAACGCGAGTCGGGCTCGCCTACCGAAGTTCTGTACAAAAATTGGAGGTCCCGAGCTTTTTCTTAAATTCAAGCTTAGCTTAGCTAGAGCCCTCTCATCTGATAGCGGCTTCGATGCCAAATATTACCCTCTTTTAAGGCTATTATTTTTTAGGATTTAACCACGAATGTATAGTTTTGAGTTTTTTTCCTGAATTAATACTACTTTTAGATGCTGGCTGCCATATTGCATAATTCTAGGTCAACCAGAACTACTCTATTAATTTTGATTTCTTTTATAGTGTCGTAATACACGTTTTTTGCGATATAAATGGGCATATCCTTTTTTTAAAATGTAGAAATATGTTTTTTTTTTCAGGAAATCATGGGACTGTAGACTTGAGAATATGTTTTAAATTTCAACTCGATATCTCCAAGCGTTCTTGAGATAAAGGCTTTGACAGACAGACAGACGGACAGACGAGTGGACAACAAAGTGATCCTGTTCTTGTTTTCCTTAACAGATACGGAACTCTAAAAAAAATCTTTCTCTTTTATGTAGATGTTCAAAATACTAACGAATTGAAACAAAAACAAAATAATTAATTTTCTTCGAAATGTGTAAAAATAACAATTTACTGTTTTACCACAGCGAAGTTCTTTGCAAGGGAGCGAGAATCGTAAATGTTTGGTGTAAACAATGAGCCCGCAATTTGCGGTGACATGGCTTTGTTGATGCAAATCAAAATACGACCAAATACGATCATGATGTTATTTTTGTATGTTTTTTATTGTTATATAAAAGATTTCCTTTCTGTCACGCCTATATATCAATTATGGTATATACCAATATTTAAAAATTAAGAAGTATATTCTGTTCTTTCTTATTTCATTATACTGTCTGTTCAGGCGTTAACCTTCATAAATAGTAGGTACCTTAACAAGAAAATGGATCGTGGTAAACGACAAATAGAATTTTTTAGAACTATTGGTAAATGTTATCTCTGTATATAATAAGACAGTAAATTTTGTACATTTAGTAATTTTGACTGAAATGGATAGAGGGACACTTAAGAAGAAATAGAAAGCAAATATATATTTTTTTAATGTCTTGTCTGTCTGTCTGTCGATATGTATGTCCACATTTTTCTATGAAAGTACTGAACCGATTTACTTAAAAGTTTCACCAATTGCTTTGTTTTAACTCAACTTAACTACTAAAGTTTGGTTTATCAAAATCGGTTCATTAAAAAAAGTTATCGTCATTTGAATGAACTCAAGGCATTAGTTTGCTTGCGAATGCTATATAGCAATCGCGCTGATAAGAAAGAATGATATTCGAAACGTCTTGGTTATATGACTGTTGATAAAAATATATATTTTTGAAGCACTATTATACAATATTTTATACAAATGTAAACAAAATTGAATTGTTAGTGGAGATTACCTTCATAAATCATAACAGTTAAGCTTAAATCGTACTTAATTCAACACAGAGATAAAGAACGATTTGATCTTCAGAGATGTCAAGCATTTGCTTGGACATAGATTTTTTGGTTCGTTCATTCGTTTGAAATAAATCTATATAAAAATGCCTAAAAACATCCTTTCTACGTGTACTCTGTAATAACTACGTATTTAGCAATTCTACATTTAGCTAATAATATGTGTAACTAATTTAAAAACTGTACAAGGGTTAATATGCAAACATTACAGTTATTTTACAAAGAATATTATAAATCCTTACCCAAATCAATAAATTAACATTTAAGGCTGTTTCTGAAGCAGTACATTAAATTATTAAGTGACATCATCACATTTAACAGAGCTTTAAAAAACATAACATAGGTGAAAAGAACGTAATGTTACAAAAATATATACATATAATAAATAATTAGCTTTATGTATATTTTATGAATATCAAATATCAATATTGGTCGTATTTTAGTTCGAAACAATCAAAAATTCTTATAGAAATTACGATAATGTCGTAAAAAAAAACATATTAGAATATTACAGTTTAAAATAATAAAAAAATCATATTAGAAGTCATTATAGTTGTCAATCAGTTCTGCTTATTAAATCAATAATCATGTATTTTAAGCGGGCGAAGCCGTGGGCGGGGCGCTAGTAATCAATAAAATACTTAGTAGCGTTACCGCTACCCGTTTAATAACATACCATGTTGTTGGAAGCTGTGTAGCATATATTTAAACTTTATATTAGATCCACCGCAGGAAACCTAATTAGCAATATTATCCGGTCGCCGTTGTAACGTGTTGAAAATAAGCATACTGAACTAAATATGCTGTAAAACGAAGCTATTACAGCTTCAAAGCAATCTGTACTTAAATATCCTCCACAAATTGATAGAATTTGTATTGTGTTCTACAAATGCGATGTAATTAGTTAAATTTGAAATAAGATAAGTTAATTGTCGTGGCCAATTCATCGTGGCGTTCGTGTCGTGGCGCGGCCAGTCGTGGCGCAGGGGCACAAAGTGTGACTATAAACGCGACTGGTTGTGGGTTCGATCCCCACTTGAGGAAATGAAAGATTTATTTATATTTTTTCCATTTTTTCGCTCTAGTCTGGAGGCAAAGCGCGGCTTTGAGTTCCGCCACTCAACATGCAATATCTCCAGAATTCAACGGAAAGTGGGGAATAGAGTGTCTTAATTAGATTTCTTCTGTCTATCTTGCTGTGTGCGGGATACAGCGTGAAGTTTATTTAATTAGTTTTTTTTTTATTTTATAAGTTTTTTTTGTGTTAAAAGGTAAACTAAACAGCCAAAGGCTTACTTATAATGAAATATTGTTTCACTATATTCTTACCAGTGGCGTAGCTAGGGTATTTGTTGCCTGGTGCGGCTTA
>JAAIXJ010000209.1:0-44929 GCA_013403705.1 Heliconius hermathena
AAATTACAAATTAATTTGTTAAGACGTAAAAATATTTTTTAAAAATAGAAATATCTTGCTGAGAAGCGAGAACTCTTCATTTTACATTATAATATAAATGGTTCTATGATATTTAGCTGAAAAAAATACCAGAACTCAGAAAAAACTTTCAGCAGAGCATACTTGAATGTATGAAATAATAAAAAATGTCTATTTAAACTCTTCATATGACAGTACTAGATATTTTTTTTCTAATTGTACTCAGACTCGGGAACTCTTCGATTTCTAATATAATATAATATAAAAAAGTTCTATAATAAAAAGCCAATTACAAAACCAGAACTCCGAAAAAACTGCCAGCAGAGCATAGTTCAATGTATGAAGTGTTGAAAAATGTTTAATAAAACTCTTCATATGACAAAGTATTTTTTTTTGTTTTAAATTTTGCTTAGACTCTTTGAGGGAACTCTCCAATATCTATAAGAAAATGAATAGTGCAATGGTAAAAAACCTATCTCAAACCTAGATTTTTTGTAAAAATATAAATAATAGGTAATCTACATTCGAGCCTAAAATTTACAATTCAAACTTATAAACATACAATGAAATATAAAAACAAAATTCAAACAAGAAAGCCAAGAACTAGCCAATAACTTGCCAAATTGTATAAAAACGTGTACAACAGTAAATGAATTTAAGAAAAATCTCAAATTATATGTATACTCTTTGCTCAATTAATATCTATTTATTTATTAAAGTAATACCTAACATTGTTCTTTTTGAGTAAATAAAGTTTTCTATAACCTTAAATGCTAGCAGAGAATATTTGAAAATTCGATTTGTCACAAAAAAAAATTAAAAATATCAATTTCAGGCTGAGAAGCGAAAATTTTTCAATTTTTTGCAAATTATTGCAGAACATAGTTGAATATATAAAAAATGATATGCAATATTTAAAAAAAATCCTTACATACGATTATTGCAATTTAAATAAAAGCTCTGCTGGTTTTCTTGAAGTGTTTGAAGGTGTGATCTTTTTGCAGACTTAATATCATAGATCTTTTCATATTCTGCTAAAAAATTAAGTTCCTGCTNATATATATATATATATATAAAAATGATATGCAATATTTAAAAAAATCCTTACATACGATTATTGCAATTTAAATAAAAGCTCTGCTGGTTTTCTTGAAGTTTTTGAAGGTGTGATCTTTTTGCAGACTTAATATCATAGATCTTTTCATATTCTGCTAAAAAATTAAGTTCCTGCTTCTGAGCTTAATAATAATAATTTTTTAAATTATTTTTTCGTCTCAACAAATTAAATTTATATTTTTCAACAAACCGCATTTTCTACTATGATCTGCTAGCATTTTCACATCTGTAACTAGTTCTGATATAAGCTATTTATATTTTGTTAGAAATCATATAGTTTTTGAGTCTGAGCACAATTAAAAAAAAAAATAAAGTACTTTTCTTAATGAAGAGTTAACCTAGAATTTTTTCAATATTTCAAACATTCACCTATGCTCTGCTGGCAGTTTTTTCAGAGTTTTGGATTTGTAATTGACTTTTTACAATAGAACTATTTATATTATGTTAGAAATCGAAGAGCTTCCGAGTCTGAGCACAATCAGAAAAAAAAATATCTAGTACTAAGTCATATGAAGAGTTTAAATAGACATTTTTCAATATTTCATACATTCAACTATGCTCTGCTGGAAGTTTTTTCTGAGTTCTGGCCTTTTTTCCATTTTAATGTCATAGAAGTATTATTATTCTATTGTAAAATGAAGAGTTCTCGCTTCTCAACATGATATTTCTATTTTTAAAAAATGTTTTTACGTCTTAACAAGTTAATTTGCAATTTTTTAACAAATTGAATTTTCAACTATGCTCTGCTGGCAGTTTTTTCTGAGTTCTGGTTTTGAATTACCTTTTTATAATAGAACTATTCATATTATATTAGAAATCGAAGAGTTCCCGAGTCTGAGCACAATCAGAAAAAAAAATATAAAATACTAAGTCATATGAAGAGTTTAAATAGACATTTTTCATTATTTCATACATTCAAGTATGCTCTTCTGGCAGTTTTTCAGAATTCTGGTCTTTTTTCAAGATAAATATCATAGAACAACTTGTATTCTATTATAAAATTAAGAGTTCTCGGGTCTGCCTGAATTTTATTTATTTTTAAAATTACTTTACCTGTCGAACTATTTACGAAACGAACGTCCTTTTTTTTGTTTAAAAATTTTTTTCTTTGTGAAATCAACAGAACTATTGTTAAAAATGATCAGGAACTATTTTTTTCATCCCTATGTATGTAGAACTCGCACCGATTTTTATTTGTAAAAAAATGATCTGCTACGGGAAGTTAACAGATCATTTTTTTAAGTAACTTTTTCAGGGGAAAAAACGCCAGAACTATTTGTAAAATCTATCAGGAACTATAGAACTCAGCTGCATGCGAAGAGAACTCTATTTTATTTTTGATCTGCTGGAAAATGCTCTGTTAAGTTCACAGACACTTAACTATATACATTTTTTACTGTAAAGTGTGAGTTGTTCAGTTCGCTTATATTAGATTTTTTTCTTAGCTTCACGCTGTATCCCGCACACAGCAGGGTAGGCAGAAGGAACCTAGTTTTAAGACACTCGATTTCCCCACCTTCCGCCGAGTTTTAGAGGCATTGCGTGTTGAGTGGCGGAACTCAACGCCGCACTTTGCCTCGACACCAAAGCGAAGAAATGAAAATATAAACTTAACTTAACTTAACTTAGCTTCACGCTTTATCATCCTTTTTGAAAAAAGAAGTAGGTTCAAAAAGCAAAGAAATACACTGATAACTAAATATGAACAGATTTACTCTAAAATGCCACCTTACTCACCTCTCCTCGAAGTACCTGGTAACATAGTCCTGCAGCGCCACCTCCCGCTGCTGCAGCTTGCCCGTCCAGATGTCGTTGATGAGGACGCTGAGCGCGCGCCGCGACAGGCGCAGGTTGCGCACGCGGCCCGAGTGGCGCAGGTAGGGGGGGATTATGGGGTCTGAGCCCTGTAAACAAACTGATCCTCATATCATCATAAATCAGAATCATTTTGATTAAAATTATTGAATGTAGAGGCCAGTCGTGGCGCAGCGGGACGAAGTGTGACTGTAAAACCGACTGGTTGTGGGTTCGATCCCCACTAGAGGAAATGAAATATTTACTTAAATTTATATTTCCATTTTCTTCGCTCTGGTGTCGATGCTAAGCGCGGCGTTGAGTTCTGGCACTCAACACGCAATGCCTCCAGAATTCGGCAGAAAGTAGGGAACGGAGAGTCTTAACATTAGGTTCCCTCTGCCTACCCTGCTATGTGCTGGATACAGCGTGAAGCTGATTTTTTTTTTAATATAATTTGAATATAATAGGATGGAATGTATCGTAATAAAAGTTAAAATTGAAGACAGATTATAGCACATAATATCAATCTAAATACACATATTATGTAGATTCTATTTTAATGAAATAACGTAAATAACAGAAAGTGTGTACTGAAATCACGATATCGTCAATGTTTCTCAGAGTTTACTCCTTTGACAATAACTACTAAAATGCAGAGATATTTTAGAATATTCTATGATATTATAATATATATTTTTTGTGTTGTTTTTTTATAAAACCATATTTAAAAACAGTAGAACTCTTGCTTACTTATCAGTACTTAAGCATACGTTTATTTTTATATCACCAAAAACATTTCGTATTTACAAGTCCATCAAAATACTCCAAGTGCTCGCTCTCGGCGGCCGGACCGAGCTCTTTCAGTAGCACTCTGAGCACGTCTCGCGAAGAAAGGCCGCTGGCCAACTGCCACCATCTACAAGAGTACCGTACACGTACAAGAACGAAGAAAACGGATATTAATTTGATTGAGATTATTAATGGGCTCGATCCATTTATTTTTCATAAATATAAAATCAAAATTAAATCAGCTTCACGCTGTATACCGCACATAGCAGGGTAGGCAGTGGGAATCTAAAAACTGTTGAGGAACTCCAATTTCCACTTTTCGCCGATTCATGGGAGATTAGAGATATTGCGTGTTAAATGGTGGAACTTAACACCGGGGTTTTACTTTGACGCCAGAGCGAAAAAATGAAAAAATTGAGAATATATTATATATGTATAATTTTTATGAAAAAAGACAAGGCAAAAGAGCGTACGGGGCACCTAATAGTAATTGATCACTACCACCCAGGACCCCGTGTAACACCAGAGCAGCTACAGGTGCGTTGTCGGCTGACAAAGTGGAGATAGTCGCATTTTTTGAAGGTACCCAGTTCGTATCGACCTAGAAACACTGCCGCAGGTAGTCCATTCCACAGTTGAGTGGTACCCATGGAAGGAAGTTCCTATGAAACCGCACAGTAGTGGAGTGCCACGTATCCAGATGATGTGGATGATACTTGAGTTTGTGACGCACTGTGCGGTTAGAAAATTCGGCGGCAAGTAACAGGTCAAATAGTTTTCCAGAACACTCTTCATGATAAATGCGGTAGAACAGAAGAAGAACACACACACAGCGAGGAGACGTCTCTACGCAAAGCTAATGTGTCAAACTCTACATAGATCATTGGGTCCCCAATGATTGGAACGGCTCTACGTTGTATGCGATCAAATGTTCAAACTGGATACTGGAGTCCACCCAGAGATGAGAACAGTACTCCATATGAGGCCAAACCTGGGCCCTATACAGGGCCAATCGGTGTTTAGGCGTGAAGTACTGTCTCGGCTTGCTAATGATCCCCAGTTTCTTTGAGGCCAACTTGGCCTTGCTTTCCAGGCGATCGTGACACTAGCAGTCAGTCCAATGTGCTGATACTGGGCGCGGCTATAGGGGGAGTGTTTTGGAAGACTGGCGAATAAATAAAATACAATCCAACTGATCAACTAAAACCTTACAGTAAAAAATATACATATATGTATATAGTTAACGAATATAGAAACTCTCGTGAATATAAAGAAAGTATTAAAAATATTTGAACGTTAATGACAATCAAAATTTTTAATTACAGATTAAAGATCGATGACGTATAGAAGGAAGACTAGTTAATTTAGATACTAATTACTATACAAACTCATGGTAATCCATATAGTTGTATATGTCCTAATACTAATTATTCGAAATATTAAATATTTTTTTGTATCTTATAGTTAGTATGTTATACTTACATAGCTTAACTCGTTTTTGATTGTAAGAAATAAGAAAAAAAATTCGTTTCACCTCATTTGATTAAAAAATAATGGTAATTTTCATGTAAATAACAAAAAATCATATAAATAAAATATATTTATGGAAATATACTTAAATCTACGTCTGGAAATTATTCGAAAAACAAAGGACGAAGTATCTTAACACTCAATTTACTCTACTATAGCTAATAAAACTCACCTTTCCCTCCCTCCACTGATGAAGTCCGCGCACACCTCCCACTGCGGCCGCGGCGTGCCTGCGCGCTCCAACTCCCGACATCTCTCTTTACAATCTACTAACTCTTCTTCTACCACTTTTTTTAATGCTACAGGAAGAGAAGTACTTTTATTTTTTTAATAAAGCGTTATACATCGTAATAAAGAATGATAGATAATATATGTGATGAATTTCATTATTTATTGTTATAAAAGACTTAATAAACAATGTTTCACGAGGTCGTCGTGACGCAGCGGTAATGCTTCTGATTGTAAGCACGATGGTCGTGGGTTTGATTTCCACTTAAGAGAATGAATTATTTTCCTGGCTGGCTGGCTGGCAAAAGAACCACCAATTAACATGCAACGTCTCGAAAATTAGTTATAACGTGGGGATCATTAGGTTTCGTCAGCCTTGTTGGTCATCGTCAGTTGAACTTTACCTATAGCTCGTTTGTATGAAGTCTGTAGCCCCTCATGCTCAGTGGTTAAAACACTAAGATTTTTAGAAAGATCGTACAACTTTGCATCAAGATTGTCATATTCACGACGCGGTACTGTTTCTGCATATTCTTCTTCCATCCTTTTTAATTCATTCTGAGCAGTAGATAATTGCTCTCTAAAATGTTATGTTATAAGTCTATGTTAGAACAATATTATGACCGTTGTACCTATAAGTAATTACAATTGGATTAATAGAAACTATTTTTTGTCTTCCTTTTTGATCTGACTTCAGATAAAATGATGCCAAGTGCTATATTACATAGCATTCCATTGCATTAAGAAATTGAATATGTAATATTTTCCTTTTTTTCGCTCTGGTGTCGAGGCAAAGCGCGGCGTTGAATTCCGCCACTCAACTCGCAATGACTCCACATTATCTTAACACTGGGTTCCCTCTGCCCATCTTGATATGTGCGGCATACAGCGTGACGTTATAAAAAAATACATAAATTCGACCATCTACCTCAGTGATTCTCAACCACTGTGCCGCGGCACTTTTGTGTGCCGCCAAATTTCAAAAGTGTGCCGCCAAATTTTGCAAATATATAATAATGTTAATATAATTAAATTATATCATTTAAAAAGAAAAATATTTTTAACATGAATATATATTTAAATCCACAAAAAAATAAATTCGTATATTTAAAATTTTTGTCATAAACTATTTATGCAGTGTGTTGTAGTAAATAATTTCTCTTTGTGTGCCGCCAAATTTTGAAATCGATCTACCTAATAACAATTTACTGCATACATAATGGTAAAAAATGCGATGGATTAAATCCCCATCCCAGGAAATAAAATATTAAATATTTTCATTGCCTGGTAACGAGGCACAGCGCGGCTTTGGGAGTCTTAGCACTAAGTTCCTAGGTTCCCAAAAAATAGCAAAAAGTGATTTTAAGATTTCACAATATACTATATAAAACCATTTTACATTCGAAACTAATATCAATTTATATACATTACCGGCATCGATCCAACGCTATCCTCAACACAACAGGGTCCCTATACGCGTCGTCCACTGAGCTGCTGGAGCTACCATCAAGCTCCCGTAGTTTTAGTTGCAGCGCTGCATTTTCAAAGTAAAGTGTGTAACGGGCGTCTCGCTCTTTCATTAGAATTAAATAATCGGAAAACTTATCATCTTTTTGCTAGAATTACAAAAAAAGGTCTAAGAATAATACTTATTTAGAAAACGTATAAAAATTTGAACGCAGCGGGACTCGAACCCGCGCCTCCTGGAAACCGACCAGGCGCTCTGACCACTAAGCCATGCGTTCTCGCCAAGTTGCGTCGAAATTTTTTTTGAAATTGAACGTTCTCGCCAAGTTGCGTCGGAATTTTTTTTGAAATTGAACGCATGGCTTAGTGGTCAGAGCGCCTGGTCGGGAATTATCAGGCGCGGGTTCGAGTCCCGCTGCGTTCAAATTTTTATACGTTTTCTAAATAAGTATTTTTCTTTCCTAAGTGTGGAATAACACTTTAAAAATGTTTAAAAAAAAAGGTCTAAGAATATTATTTTTTAATATGAATATTGCAGCAACGAAAAAGTAACTAGCCACTCCGCCACTCTCGCCACTTAACAATCAATGCGGCGCAAAATGAGAAATCAAAGAGTGGGATACGGTGTGACAATAAAACATGAGTAAAGCAAAATGTACATGCATTACCTTAGATACAGGTAGCATTTTTAAGATTTTGTGTTGAAATTGATTGATCAACAATAAGGGGATGGAAAAATGAAACATAATTAATATCCATAAAACATATAAATATAATATGATAAGGATAATAACAACAACAATCACAACATTTATAGTACCATAGTAAAGTAAATACACAAAGTGCAGTACCTTTCCTAATTCTTATTTAAGTTTTGATATATCAAAAGACAATTTTAGATTTTCTTCTTGTAAGTTTTGATTCTCTTTCATCAACAGTCTCATTTTATCATCCCTTTGTTTCTTTCTTACAGATATGCCAAATACTTTCTGTAAATTATGATGTATAAAATTGTTTTATATGTATATTAAGTAAATATTCAGTCCATATATTTTTTGCTTCACAGTTGCATTCTATATGTAGGGAATCTATTGTTAAGTATTACCACTCTATTACGCATACCCACATATCACCCAATTTCCAGACATTACCTATTAAGTCTTTGCGCAGGCTGCAATTTGTCAATCAAGATTAAGAAAATGGAAATAATTCAATTCATTCCTTTCAAACACATTAAGAAATATTCATTACTTTATGGTATTACAGTACATACATACCAAATGTAAATTAAATAAATTTAATGAGTAATAAAAAAAATGTCATTGTGAATTGTTAAGTAAGATGGTTCTGGTTTCAATCTTTAATCAGGGGAATAAATTATTTTTTCCAATCTGATTTCACAAAGCATAGCATTCATTGAACTATTTTTGGTATTCAAACCATAAAGCCTAACTGTATGTTGTCTCTGCAAGCCCTGTTATATGCATGGAAAAATTAAAAATACAAATGATAAAAATATCATAAAAAAATACTTTAAGGCCAGCTGTTCATCATTTTAATTGTAGTATATTTAAGAAAGCTTTAGGGTCCAAGCTTCTACTTGAGTTCTTATATTTGTAATATCTTCAGCATAAGTCCTGCAACAGCCTCCAATAAACCTAGCACCCAGATCTAGCCAATGAGACACAAATGTATCTAACAATTCACATTTATCTTTATCAATCCATCCCATTTCTGGGATATATTTTTCTCCTGAATTTGGATAAGTAACTATAGGTATAGGTGGATCAATATCTTTACTTATACCATTTATTAAATTAGCTACAATTTTGGGGGAACAGCAATTGACACCAACAGCTATTAATTGCTCTGAGTTAGCTTTCCAACAGTTTCTGGCCACTGTCTGAAAGTGTTCCCCATGAGCTAGACTGTTATCATCTTTACAGCTTAAAGAAATCCAAGCTTTCATATTTGGATAGTCTTTTAACATATTTACTAAAAGTAAAGCTTCTTTTTGGCAAGGAATAGTTTCAAATACCAGTAGATCTACCCCAGATGTTACAAGTGTTTTAATGTGAGGTTTATGCCATTCTGACATAACCTCTTCAGGTGTTCTATCTGCATAAGCATAAGTACGGACCGACAGAGACTGCTATCAATATATCTCGATACGGAACGTTATTTTGAATATATTCTTGTTTATATTTGTCTCGCGCAGATTTTGCAAGATCAACAGCACGTCGAATTATTTCATATCCTTGATCTTCAGTTACACTGAGATGACAAATTCACCAACTGAGGCTTGATATGTATTGGTGCTGATAATATCCGCGCCGGCTTTTATGAAATCTAGGTGTGTTTTAGAAACATCATCTGGATTTGTTTGAAGAAATCGTGCACTCCACAGTGGATCGCCATCCGGAGTGTTCCCCACATGACGAGATATTTGTGATGAAAAACCTCCATCGAGAACGTAAACTCTATTTTTTAACAGTTGAAAATGTGCCATAGTCGTTTCTTATAAGAATTTTAGTTGATATAGTTTCACTATATATATACTTCGTGAAAATAATAATTATCTAACACATAATACGACTAATTATTATCAGTGGAACAACAATAAATAAGCAATTGATATAAAAATCAAAACAATCGTGATAAGATAATAATAACGTGTCACTGTCATCAAACATAAATTCTGCTGTCAGATATAAAACACCGCGCAGTTTAAAAATAAATTGACTGCAATACATACCTAAAATAAATTTCATAATTATTTCATTAGAACGTTCTAATGAAATAATTATGAAATTCTAATTAAACCTATTAAGACTTCTTTTAAGCTATTTATATAAAATCAAATTGCAATGCTGTGTTACGTCTTAGCTTTGAAATTTTCAAAATATTATTATTCTACTTCAAAAAGTAAATATTCGAAAAACAACTGTTGCCTAAAAGTTGTTTAAATACCTAAGTAAAATGCTTTAAATATAAGTATAACTTGTATTATAATAAATTAAACTTCACTATGATCATGGGCTCATGGCTTTATGTTACCTGAATGGGTGGTGAAAATGGTATACGTACTGCATATGTTAGTAAAGTTGATATTATTTTTTTTTCCTTTTACTAACTATTGTATAAGTATATAAGTAGTCTATATAATTAATTTAGAAAAATGCTTGTATAACAATTAAATATTTTTAAAATATATTTATGTAAATTAAATTATTTTATATATGTATATACAAAAATACTCACATCCTGTGTTATGAATTGGCTAATACGGTCATCCCTAACACGTATACCGTCTTCATAGGCATTTTTAATTTTACAAAGTAAAGAAGATTGTGTCACAGCATAATCAATCAAACATTGAAACGCTTCCTGGTAAATCTAAAATTAATTAATAATTGATAAATAAAAACGAATCTGACTTTAAACGTGACGGTTGTGGGATTCTTACTCAGGGATGATTTATTTTCATTTCCGCACTCAACTTTTACGTACTAATTACGTACTCAACGTACAATGTCTTAAAAAACTTAACACGAGGTTCCTTCTGCTTGTGGTGATATGTGCGAGATACAACGTGGAGCTAAAACAAAAGAAATTAATAATTTACCTCCAAAATCCCATCAAAATATAACTGCTTTATGTCTAACACATCAGTGTTGGGTTGTCTAATTAGTTTCAATTTAGATTCAATTTTCGACTCAATATTTTTTACATATTTCGGTTTAACGTTATGCATTTTCAATCAACTTAACATATATTTTGTGACGTGGTTATGTTATCAAGATTTATCTTTCAATAAACGATTGTTTCTGTAGTGATTATCTATTTTATCAGCGGTACTTAACATAAAACTTTATTATCATTAATATCATTGGAGAAAATCAGAAAAGTTTTAATTACTTAACTATGTCGTATTTATTTATATTTTATTTCACTTATCTTCATTTAAATATAAAACCAAGAAAACCAATACATATATTCTTCTCAGGATTTGATTATGCAGTGTTTTTGTCATCACCACTTTAAATGAAACCACATGTTACATTTTTTTCATATTTTTGAATATTACTATTATTATAAAAATAAAAAATCAGCTTCACGCTGTATCCCGCACACTGCAGGGTAGAGGGAACCTAGTCTTAAGACACGCCGTTCCCCACTTTCTACCGAATTCTGGAGGCTTTGCGTGTTGAGTGGCAGAACTCAACGTCGCCCTTGTCCTCGACATCAGAGCGAAGAAATAGAAATATAAATTTAAGTAAATATTTCATCTCCTCGAGTGGGGATCGAACCCACAACCAGTCGATTTTACAGTCACACTTTGTGCCACTGCGCTACGACTGGCTTATAAAATATACTTTTTTTTTCGAACTCGAAGTTAATGTTGTTTGTCTCACCGGCTTTTACAGTGACACCGGGTGGATAAGGAAGAGGGTCGGCGACGGCAAGGGCATCCCCTGCAAGACTCGAACCTCGGCTTGCGGCCGTCGATCGGACTGGTAAATGTGTGCGTCGGCCGGGAAGCTTTATTAAATTTGTTAAAAATGTTATATAGTAGTGGATGCAGCCACTCACGTATATATACATACAGAGACATAATTGTGTAAGCCACGTGGCAAACCACGAGTGAAGTACTAGTTATACTTACAAATATTATACTGCACTCAACATTTGTGGCAGCAATAAAAATCAGCTTCATTGTGTAATCCGCACACAGCTGGGTAGGCAAAGGAAACCAAGTACTAAGACACTCCGTTCACCACCTTCCACTGAATTCTGGAGATATTGCATCCTGAGTGGCGGAATTCAATGCCGCGCTTTGCCTCGACGCCAGAGCGAAGAAAGAGAAATATAAATTTAGATAAATACTTCATTTCCTCGAGGGGGGATCGAACCCATAACTAGTCGCGCTTACAGGCCTTAATGAAAAATCAAATTAAAATGAAAAATCTGGCCTCAAATTTAATGTATAAATTTAAACAATAATGACAAAATTATATTTTGGTGAAAATTTTATATTGTAAATAAAATATTAATACCCAATAAGCCCTTAAGTTTATTAAAAGAAATATTTTTTTAATTTAATATTAGTTACTCATGCCACGAAAGTAAAAGTAACATTAGTAAGTCATGTTATATTTTGTTTTTTTATAATAACGCAAAAAAGTATTACAAACATAAAAATATAATTAAATTACGTTGAGTAATGTTACTTGTTAAAATCAGCTTCACGCTGTATCCCGCACACAGCACGGTAGGCAGAGAAAACTTTGAGTTAAGACACTCCGTTCCCCACTATCTGCCGAATTCTGGCATTGCGTGTTGTGTGGCAGAACTCAACGCCGCGAAGAAATGGAAATATTAATTTAAGTAAATATTTCATCTCCTCGAGTGGGGATCGAACCCAGTCGATTTTACAATCACACTTCGTGCCGCTGCGCCACGTCTGGCCTCTGTTGCTTGTTAATATTATTAATTTAATGTTACTTGTTATTAATTTAAAATTAATTATTTGTAATAATTTATTCTCATAAGACAATTTATGGCATTGAGTTTCGCCATTCTACACGTAATATTTTAATTCTGAGCGGAAAGTGGAGAGCAGAATCTGTTTTTGAAAATAAATATATATAAACTTACCGTATTACCGCAACAATGTAAAACTAATTCATAGTATTTACTGAAACTAAATTATTACAATAATTTTACCCTAAGACAGAAAACTCATATAAGAGTTTTCTGTAATAATCATATTGGAGTATAAATGAATTTAATAAAATAATTTCGCAAATATTTTCATAAGCTTTTACCACAGATTAAGCTTTACACTATTAATTTCTTAATTTTATAATCTGTGTAAACTGTATACTGCCATCTGTGACACGAAACAGAACTACTGGATGTGACGTCACTGACAGTCATGAATTACGGAAATTAGAAATGGCTGCGATGGGTAGTGGACGGGGGACGATGGATTCCCAAAATCAAGTGCAAAGTGATAATTTAGACCGTTTAAAATTGCTCTATCCCAATGTGAACGAGGACGAAACACCATTGCCGAGGTCCTGGAGCACTAAGGACAAGTTCAGCTACATCGGGCTATCGCAAAATAATCTACGAGTGCACTACAAAGGTAAGATTCAAGGTTTGTTTATGGATTACTTATTTGCGAAACTCTATAATAATTTACTATGAAGTCGTTTTAACATGCATATAGTCCTATTTAACGTATAAGTTGCTTAGATAGTCTAACGTGTCAACATTTTGGCGTTATGTTACGCGATAGACTCTGCCTCATAACTCAAACAAAGAAATCAGCTGATCGTATATTTTGTATCAACATGCGAATATAAATGATAGCTGTATTTATTAAGCGTTAAATTGTATTAAATTCGTTTATTTATTTGATTCTTTATGTTATACACTATTTAATTGAATAAAAACGTCGTTCAATACATTACAAGGTCTCTCCTCAGAAATGGCAGACAAAAGTTACGAATTATCATATCATTAAAATAAACATTCATTTCGGATGTAGGCATAATATATCACTAACTCACAAATCATCTTATTATTCTTTACTTACATTTTATTGGATAATTCTTACTCTATTTAGATTTTAAATCAAAATTTATTGTTGGTCAAAATTTTGTGTGACGCGTAATAATACGTAATTCGTTTACAGCTATGTGGACTAAAATGATTGTGTTGCATTTTCAAATAATATTATACATTGGACTCAATTATTTCGAATTTGACTATATGGTTTCTATCAAAAACAATATTTAAGGTTATTTATTTTAAATATGGAGTTTAGTATATATTAAAGATTATATTGGTTAAATAAAACTTTCATATGATGAATGATAAAATTTACTTTATTTCAAAAAATTGTATAGTTTTTGTGTCTAACATTGTCTATAATTTTATGTTTCTTTATATTTTTCAGTCATTTATATAAAAACTCCTTTTCGAAAAATAGTGCAGAAGAAATGTAATAATATATAAATTATTATCTATATGTGTATCTGGAAATGTAATTTTTGAATACTTGTGCATCTCCCACTAATGGGTGACAAAAGAAAGAGTTGGAGAGAGTTAAGCCACTCTATTTTGTACTTATTTTTCTTTTATTAATTAAGTTTACATATGGTAATAATATTGTTTTACCAATAACATATGTGGGTGGTTAAAGGAACCTTTTAAAATTATAAAATTTGTTGTTTTGTTATATATGAGATCAGATCTTCACAAATATTTGTGTCAGCAACTATCACATTTCACACCCTTGATTTTTATAATGCTTTTTGCATTTTATACAATACTTTCTAGTATAAACAGTAAGAATTTGGTAGAATGGAATAGGCCACTATTCATCTTCATTAATTAATATATATTTTTATAAGGAACAGAGCAGCTTGGACAGTGGAAGTTTTAAACCCTTAAAACTACACTGGTCGCAAGTCCCTAGCTATGCTCTGAGCTTTTTATTTTGCAACAACAACTCATACACCTGCACAGTTTCTTCTCTCACATAAGATGGTCCCAAGATAATCTTTAATATATCATTTATATATCAAGGTTGTCATGGTGTAGTAGTACACTGTCTGACAAGAAACATGACAGTTGTGGTTTATACCTCCTCTCAAGGACATAATTATATGTAAACTATTTTCATACCCTTAATCTGGTAGATTACTAAACATACAACATCTGGAAAATGGAGCAGGGAGAGAGGATCAGTGTTTTACATTTGGTTGTTTATGTTTTCACTTTTCCTACTATATTTAATTACTTTAGACCTCTAGCTCTCATTGAGGAAAATTGTTGTATTTGAATATTCAAATGTATTATATTATTAATTTATTAAATTTATATACATATATGTTATCATGGTGTTTTAAGAATACCATCAATAATGTCAAACAGTAGTATGTGACAACAATTGAATTAGAAACAAAGTAAAAAAACCTGGCTGCAAAACTAAATTAATAAATCTAATAACACTTGCGCCATCATGACAAATCTAAAAATATATAATTTATCAAAATCTGATTGTTCACTGGTGAAACTGTTGCAACGGAACAAAGGAATAGACAATAAAGATATATAGAACACATTAAAAACATAACACTAACACTTTGGCTTTACCATAGTCAGGTTAAAAAAATGCATAAAGAAGCAATTAAAATCAATAGAATTAAACTAATGTATGCAATATATTTAAAGAATTTTGATAATAAAAAAGAGGTTGTTTCTTTCATTGTTTTCATTATTAATAATATATTCCACTAGACCAAAACTAAATGTTACTAGCAAATATTATATTTTTTTATAATTATATTTTTACTAATAATTATACTTTTTTATTAACTTTAAATATCAATATTTTGTGGCTATTGTGCAGTACGTGGAATTGGATCATGATCTTGATGATTTTGGGCTTACAGAGATTTTAACACAAGTCTCGGTGTTAAAATCTGCCACTCAACATGCATTGTCTTATGTTCCGATGATAGCAGTAAATGGAGTAATAAAAAAAATCTGAATGTAATATTTTTAGTGAGTTTAGTCATGGTGCAGGGTCACAGGCGTGTGACTATAAACGCGACAGGTTGTGGGTTCCCACTCAAAGAAATCATTTTTAATATTTCTATTTCTTCACTCTGGTATAAAGGAGAAAGCGCGGCGTTGAGTTCCGCCAATGAACACGCAATGCCTCTAGAATTCTGCAGAAAGTGGGGAGCGGAAGTGTCTTAATGGGAACAGAGTGTCTTAACACTATGTTTCCAAGTTTCCTCTGCCAAAAATAATTGATTCTTTTTCGACATGGCTTTAGTCCTGCCTTTTATTGCCAGAGTCTGCCTTCCAACTCAATTTACGCCAAGAAAATAATTGATCTTTTATGACAAATGCGGGCATTCGTTTAATCGACACTATACGGTATTCCACTCTATTGTATATTTTTTTTCCTTCGGCGTGACTTGAATTCACAAGAGTTGTTTTGATCAGACATACTTTTACTGCGCTTATATGGTGTTTGTCAATGCGGATACTTAAAGCACTTCATGACAAATGATTCTTGTCCTCTTTTACGTTTTTATCAATTAGTGAATAGATTATTATTAATAGATAAGAATGTTTTTAATGTTTTATACTCATAGTTAAATTGTATTTTTCATGTTTAAATATAATAATCGTCGTGTCTTTAGCTTATCGTGTAGGCAGTAGTTGTAGGTTCGATTTTCACTCGGGGGGAATGCTAATATTAAAATTATTTTTAATTTCCGACTTCGGTCATTCGTTGAGTTGCGTAATGTTCTTGAAGTGAACGGAAAGTAGAGAACAGATTATCTTTTTGAGTTTCACTTTGTATCCCATACATAGTAGGTACAGTAAGACAGAGGGGATTTAAATTCTTTCTTATTCTTTTTTAAATTCTGGAGCCATTGTTTGCTGAGCGGCGGAACTCAACGCCGCGCTTTGCCCCGTTACCGGTAATCGAACCACAACCTGTCGCCCACCTACTATTCACTCTATGTACTATATGAAGGAAGTGAAGTCAAATATTTCTGACATAAACCTGCTAAATTCATTTTAATCTTTACTTAAATTTGATTTTTCTTAACGTTTGCCACCGACGGTTGTTGACCGGGGGTCCACGTCGGTGCACTAACCTAACCCTAGTCTAGACGCCCAGGCCCTATGTCCTTTGTTGTCTGTCCGATTTGGATTACACCCCGTTACATCTGGTTATTGATTGTTTTTTTTTTACTAAAAGTTTTTTAGTTATTTTGAATTGATTTATATTATAATGAGGCCATCGGCGTGCAGGGCGGCGGCGTTGTGGATCTTGTTCCCACTCGGGGGAATAAAATTAATTATATTTAATATTTCCATTTTCTCGCTCTGGTAACGAGGCAAGGGGCGGCGTTGAGTTCCACCACTCAACACTCAGTGCTTCGAGAATTTGGCGGAAAGTGGGGAACGGAATTGTCATAATGGGGATGGAGTATCTTAGCACTAGATTCGCAGGTTCCCTCTGCCTACCTAGCTATGTGCGGGATACAGCATAAACCATAAAAAGTATATTGTGGAAGAGAGGCAGGGAAAACCTAGTGTTAAGACACTCCGTTTCCTACATGTACGAATTTTCATTCTATATATTCATAGTAACTAATTATATAAATAAATATAACATGAAAAGATATATTAAGATGATTCATCCTGAGCATAAGACTCAATTATGTCTGTATAAATCCATTGGTTTTTTTTTTATTACCTTTGACGGCTGTCCTCAGGTTGACCTGTTTGTATGATTTGTTTCGATGTCGATTTGTAATGCGATTTACTTTACTGAGCTGTATATTTGAGTTTTATTTTTTTATATTATACTAGCTGTCGCTGGCTACTTTGCTTGTGTGGACTTTACGAGGTGAAATGGAAAATCTCTTTTTTTTACCGTTCCCGCGGGCATTTCGAGAAATCCTTTCTCAAAATTTCCCCACACTCGTTAATCTACCTATAGGTACTTCAAATTGTAACTTTTAAAGTCTAATAGATTCGTACGCTTTGGGAGATGATAGCGTGAAGTTAAAAAAATTGTACTCAAAATCCTTAATTACTAAAGCCTATTTTTAGATATCCAACTAAGGTTCGTATTTATAAACCACTCTTAACTCCGAGATCGATCTTGAGATGCCGTTTTCATTCAATAATTGAAATATATTTTATATTTGAATTGTTTTTTTTTGTAATTAGACGTAAAATTTTCTAAATTGAATATGAATACGTAACCATCACGTGTATTTTTTTTTGTTAAATAGAAAAAAAACTATAATAGTTATTTTTTTTAATTCATTTCTTGTTTTCATTTGCATTGAATGAAGTTTGCACTGTTCACGCATATAAAATATTCTGTCGTCAAGCAGTAGTAGCTGGTGTTATTGATTTTATTCCTTGAAGTCGTTCTGATTCATTTAAGTACTTGTGATTTATCGTAATTACATATATTTAATATTCTTTTTTGCTTCACGTTGTACCTCTCTTTCGTTCCTAGGAACTTAGTGTTAAGACACTCTGTTCGCATTAAAAAACCTTTAGTTCTACTTTCTGCCGAAAGGAAGCATTGCGTGTTAATTATCGGAACTCAATACCACGCCTTGCCTAGTAACCTTAGCGAGGAAAAAAATATATTAAATATTTAATTTTCTCTAGCTGGAATCAGACTCACAACCTCTCGCGGATACAACCATAGTGGGTTGCTTCTCAATCATTCTGTAACAGAAGTGCTTTATATGTACATATATTCATTATTATAGATTATAATAATACTTATAGATTATTACTAGGAATAATTATAGATTATTATAGATTATTAACAGTTTTAAATGTGTAAGATGGGCGGAAGTATTATAGTATTGCCGTTAGTAAACAGCCTCTTACGTTATATATAATGTATGTAGTGCTAGTGCGTGCGTGTTGGGCATCAACGGTGAATATGCAAATCGATGGGTGCCCAGTTCACTATAAATTGCTACTATTAGTTATAATTTTTTTATTTTTTTTTTATTTAAAGATTTTTTTAAAATACATATCGTTTCACGCTGTATTCTGTAAATAGCAGGATAGACACTGGGAACCTAGTGTTTAGGTTTAGACACTTCGTTCCCCACTTTCCGCGGTATTGCGTGTTGAATAAAGTAAAGTAGGAAAGCTTTTTAAAATTAAAATTCTATCGCGCGTATGAACGTTGGATTTAACGTGTAATTATCACAATAATGTTTAGAGTTCCGTATCTTTTAAGGAAAAATGGAACCCTTATAAGATCACTTTGTTGTCCGTCTGTCTGTCTGTCAAGAGCTTTTATCTCAGGAATTCTTGGAGATATTGAGTTGAAATTCAAACCATATACTCAGATCTCAGACGGCCCTATGATTTCTAACGTATTTCTATATTTACTTAAAAAAAGATATGACCGTTTATATCGCAAAAAATACTATAAAGGGAATCAAAATTAATAGAGTACTTCCGGTTGACATAGAATTATTAAATTTGGCAGCTAGCGTCTACAGGTAGTACTAGTTAAGGAAAAGATCTGAAAACTATACATTTGTGATTAAATCCTAAAAAAATATTTGATAAAGTTTGGTATTAAGGCCGCTAGTTCAAGATAGGTATCAGATAAAAGAGCTCTGGTTAAGCTAAGCTTGAATTTCAGGAGGACCAATTTTTGTTCGGAACCCTCAGTGAGCGAGCCCGACTCGCACTCGTCCTGTTTTTATTTCATAGATATCAATGTAAAAAGAGGTTTTATTCATACTATGAGTACTACCGACGATCAGGATTTTTGATTATTACCTACTACTATTTATATTACTTACTACTAGTACCTACCGTGGTTATGGTTTAGCCTATGAAATGAACCTATAAAAATTCGGATTTGGTCTTTATCTTCGGCCTTAATAAGGAACCTGGAAACGTAGTGTTTAGACATTCCGCTCTCAGGTTCCCTCTGCTTACCCTGCTATATGCGGGATACACCGTGAAGCTAAAAAATGTTAAATGAAAGCTTGAGGTTGCTAGAGTTTTTTAATTACATTTTATTTAGGTTTAACTTGTCACTGACACCTGTCATACACGAGGTATGTAAATTTTATCTAAATTATTTTGTTGCACGTTGCTTTAAATAAAAAAAGTATTATTTAATTTTTAACAACAGTAGAATTTTTTTAAAGATTTATTATTAAACTTAAATAAAGAAAATAACAATATCTTTTGTTTTTATTTCTATTGATAATAAAAAAAATATAAAAAAAGGTAGCACAGTCTTCGGCGTATTGAAGTAGTTTTAGCGTAAAAAATACGAGATGAGTCTGTTTTTTAATCACCCGACGATCAGTAAAAGCAATATTTATTGTTAACCAATCTCTTTGGAGGAATTAATAATATTAGGGATTTCATAGATTTTTAATAAACAATGTTCCTGCCAGGCCAGTCCTGACAATTTTTTTAAAATATATTTTTAGCAGGGTAAGCAGAGGAAACCTGTGTATCTAGTGTTAAGACACTCCATTTCCATGAAGTCTCTTCCGTTTTCCACTTTTAGCCAATTTTTAAAGGGATTGCGTGTTGAGTGACGGAATTCGTTGCCAGAGCGACGAAAATATTCGTTCCCCCGAGTTGGAATCGAGTCCCCAAAGCCGTCGATTGTAAAATGAGATATTATGGCGCTGGGTCAAGACGATCCCAAATAAAAAAAAAGTATAATTAAATAAAAAATAATTATAATTAAATAAAAAACATTTGAATCATTTTAAGTTTATGTTCGCGACAAGTTTGGAATTTGAATCCGCTGCCGTAGTGTATAATAATGTAGTGCTATTCATACATTCCATACACTACCATGGCTTCAGGGCTTAAAATTAAATTGCCTTTTTCAATAACCTACCAGCCATTTTTGGTTTAACGTTACCTGCATTTATGGAGGTAGCCCTTCGCTTACATCTACTATGTAATATACCTCTGAAAGGTAGCCAATCTTGCCAAAGGGTATTTTAGAGTACCGTTAGCTTATTCCTACATATTGTTTTTCACTACTTTTATTTTATTTTTAAGACTATATGGCTATAAATACGATTGTGTTTTAGATTCCCAGTCAGGAGAAGTATTTATATTCGTTTCCTCGCTCTGGTAACAAGACAAAACGCGGCGTTATGTAGGCGGAGCGGCGGAGTCTCTTTTCAAATATTATATTGTTAGAAATCAGAAGCGGTTAACGTTTTTAAAAAAACACTATATAAACACATATCGTCTATATGTTTCTAAACTATTTGGAAAGAGATACTATGTAATTGTAATAATTGATATGTATCACCTACTAACAATACTTCACACTAGTTTCCTTCCAATAGGGGTCGTTGCCTACTACTCCCGATTGACACAATTCCACTGCTTTTATTATCTTTTTCACCAACATCCCTCTACCCTCTTTTACACGAGTTCGCTAACAATATATAGTTACAGCTTCACGCTGTATCCCGCACACAGCAGGGTAGGCAGAGGGAACCTAGTGTTAAGACACTCCGTTGCCCACTTTCTGCCGGATTCTCGAACCTCGACACCAGAGCGAAGAAATGTAAATATAAATTTAAGTAAATATTTCATCTCTTCGAGTGGGGATCGAACCCACAACCAGTCGGTTTTACAGTCACACTTCGTGCCGCTGCGCCACTACTGGCCTATATATAATTTTGAATTAATTCCTCTTATATTTAATGATATCCGTACCGTAGTGTTTTGCGCTCCGTTCCCCCTGGTTACCCCGCTAGTAATACAGCGTGAAGCTAATCTAGTTAGTTAGTACTGTATGAGACACCACATAAATAAATAATATTGAAACACCAAAATGTCACGCAAATTTGCACTGTAAAACTTGCACTTGCAATTTGCACTGGAAACCGACTGAAACATTTTATATTTTGGGTATCATGGATATATAAGACCTGGAAGTGTGGAAGTTACTATTGTGATGCTCCGTAAAAGCAATTTGTTTTTTTTTTATTTTGAACGAATCAGTAAGAATGGCAGAAAAGATTTATAAAGTAAGAGTGAGTGGTAAAAGGGGCAGAGGCAAACCTCGATTGACCACCGAGGAAGGTGGAATCATTCACCGGAGAATATTTATGAGGAGATTGATGTCAGTGGACGAAGTAGAATCAGAGGTGCGGAGACATTAGCTTAGCGCTCCGTTTTTCATAAAACACAAATATGAGAGCAAAAACAAAATTCGAAATTATATTTACGTTACTTTTACCATATTTACGTATTTTTTTTTATTACACGCTGTATCCTACACATGGCAAGATAGTTAGATGGCATCTGGGAACCTAGTGTTCACACACTTCTGTTTCCCCCTTTACGCTAAATTGTCATGGCACTGCGTGTTGAGTGGCGGAACTCGATGCCGTTTATCTAGTTACCAGAGTAGAAAAAATCAAATATTACCCCGAAAGCAAATTAAACCCACAACGCGCGTTTACAGACGCACGCTTGTGCCCCTGCGCCACGACGGCCTCGGATTTACGTAAACGGGTCCTAATATTAGCTGTTTGACGTTATGCTTATGATAGGTGAATAGTCTACAATCGCATTTAAAAAAAATGTTGCCGCCTCTCCAGATGTTTTTTTGTTTTGTGAGTTTCAACACTCATGCTTAAAAAAATGATAAATATATTATTTCCATAGGAAAATACTACGAAAAAAATATTCTCGAACGTCTATCTCTATTGTTATGCCCATTTTCAAAATACAACAGAAAGCTGCACATTAGCAACATATAAATAATTTCTTTGACTTACAATGATTCCATTGTGTTCATATTATTAAAAGATTTTGGGGCTTCGCTCGCTTTGTCACGTAAAGTCAAACAAGAAATCTGTATGACACATTACCTATTCTAAGAGCGGGGGCTAACTCAAGTCGACGTAGCTTTCATCGCTTCAGATGAAAAGGCGATCCAACAAGATGATTTACCTTTAACCCAATAGTACGAAATTAGCAACAAAACATACGTCCCCCACTTTCTGCCGAATTTTGGAGGCATTGCGTGTTGAGTGGCAGAACTCAACGCCGCGCTTAACCTCGATACCAGAGCGGAGAAATGGAAATATAAATTTAAGTAAATATTTCATCTCCTCGAATGGGGATCGAACCCACAACCAGTCGGTTTTACAGTCACACTTCGTGCCGCTGCGCCACGACCGGCCTCTACAACAACAGTATAGATAGTATAGATATATTAATGTTGTAACATCTTGCCGTTAGTAAATGTTTGTAGTTAGCACATTTTGGCATACTTCAGTCCATATATTATTAGTATGGAATCTCTGGAGCTCGTGTGCTAGTCTAGTCTAGGTCTTAATTTAATTACGCAGTTGCAAATGTCTTGTAGTTATCGTTTTGGTGATGTTTGTGGAAAGCTTCCTATAATTTTGGGATCATTTTAAAAGCTAATCCCTCGTTTGGTGCAACAATGACATTTTTGCACTTTTTTTATATATAGAGGAGACACAATCTAAGTTTTACAAAACTGACTAATTTTGTTTTTTATAATTTTTCTGTATATTTTTTTTTTGAAATTGAACTTACGTAATTGATGCACCAAATGAGTGAAATTATGACGTTTAAAGTTTGATACAAGTGTTGAAATTTACTTATAATAGAAAAAAATAATTCTCTCCAAAAACGTGAAGCTGGTATTAAACTGGCACGCTCGGAACGCCATAAACAAAGAACATCAACAACAACAATAAAAAGTTCGACATTTTGTTTAATAATAAAATATGTGTAATAAATTAATAGCCTCTACTGGGAATGGAACCCACAACTTCTTGCATTTACAGTCACACGCTTGTGCCCCTGCGCCACGACTGGCTTCAATCATGGAACATATGATATCTAAATGACAATATATTATACTCAGTATATGTTTAATAACAAATTTGCAAGTCTAAAGTTTCGAAATACACTTTATAAACAACCATGGCTGTAGCCTAGGTATATACCATAGCCCTCGATAATCTTTCCCATCGTTTGTGCTCCCCCGGGAGCGAGTAATGGGGTCACAGCCCGCGCCCGTACCTACTGAACTTCCCTTTGTTTGTCAGTTTCGGTAGTCGATTTATTGGTTTTAGTGTACTACGGTATATAGGTATGGCTTGTCTTTTGATGCTGTGTTTATGATTGGTTTTTGTTATTTTATGACATATAGTCCAGTCGGGTTTTGTGTGATGTTTGTATGTGTGTTACCTAACATATTACCTAAGATATATAATATTGTAATAGCTGTGTATTAATTGTGTCTATTTTTGCATTAAAATTAAAACTGATTGCTGTCTGTAAATCCATTATTGAAGGCATTTATCGAAATTATTTTTTATTTTTTTGTCTGTTTGTTTGTGCGTTTGTGCCCGCTAATCCCAGAAACGGCTTAACCAACTTTCACAATTGTATTTTGTCAAACTTCCATTAACATTTAATTTTTTATTTAATCAAAATAAAAATAAAAAAAAAGTATTAACAAATTATTTTGTATGATAAAATTACTACAAAATATCTGTTATATTGAATTGACTGAAACTTTTCAATATTTGGATATTGTCTTTAAAATTATAATGTTATTAGAACACGAAAGTTATTCAGATTATTAAATAAATAATTGTGTAATTAAAGCGGGCCAAGCCGCGATCATGTCGCTAGTAGGGGTCGCAATCCGGGATATCGGATATCGGACCAAATATAGGTCTTAAAAATCCCGGTTTTAATTTTACAAAAAACCGGGATTTTCGATATTTTCGGATTTTAGAAAGTTAAAAGTTAGTTATTCGAATTAAAACATGTCTGCTATTAAATTCAGGCTTCTTTAAGATATACAATGGTACATAACATATATCGGCAAAGGTAAACGATGAGTTTTCCTCAAAATTTGGAATTTTACGACATTAACCGAGTTTGACCGCACGAATACCGTATTTTCTCGTTGCACGTCGTAGTTGCGCGTTTTTGTTGCACGTCGTTGTTGCACGCTATTCTTGCCCGTCGATGTTCCAAGTGTCATTATTGTTTTTCGTTAATATTGATTAATATGATATATATGTTAAATATCTAACTTTACGCTTTATCCCTAGTGGGGTAGTCAGAGAGAACGGAGCGCCAAACGCAACGGTCTCTACATACCTCTTTCGCCTCGTCCACTGTCATGAATCTCTTTATACATGCCCTCCGGGGGGTTCTCATGCTTTTTACGTGACCTTCCTCCAGTATCTTTGATACTGTGTTTTCGAAGGTCAACCGAGGTCTCCTCCTACCTCTCTTACCGCTCACTTTTCCATCACAAATCTCTTTTGCCATTCTTTCATCACTCATTCGTTCGACGTGCCCAAACCAGCTGAGCACGTTCTTCTTCATTCTCACCGTGACATCCTCGCTAGTACCTGCCATTCTGTGTACCTCTTCATTGCGGATTCGATCAGCTAAGCTGACTCCGCATATCCTACGAAGAGATCGCATCTCCACAGCATTCATCTTTCTTTCATTCTTCTTCTGTAATACCCACGTTTCGCTGCCGTATAACAGAGTCGGTACCAAAACTGCATTGTGTACGGCCAAACGCGCAGCTGTGCTGACGTTTCGCCGTCTCATCAATGCAGCTAAGGCTCCGTTAACCTTGTTACCGGCAGCAATACGCCTTTCCACATCCATCTCGTATCTTCCATCTCTACTGAACATACTTCCCAAGTATACCACTTCATTCACTTGTTCTAATATCTTACTATTTACACTGATCTTGCATTCCGTCCTTTCTTCATCTCTTTCAAAAATCAGAACCTTTGTCTTATTCACATTGAGGCTTAGACCATTATATTCACACCCTTCTTTCAGAGTGGTGACCAATGCCTGCAACTCGCATTCTGATGATGCAATAAGCACTGCATCATCTGCGTACAGCAGGCAATTCACATTCAGGTCACCTACTTTCACTCCCATATCACTTTGTTTCACTCCTTGGAGACAGCTATCCAAATACAAATTGAACAACCAAGCTGACATGGCGCAACCTTGTTTAACACCCGATCGGATGTCAAACCAGGGCGACATGCCAGCTCCTACTCGCACGCAGGCTGAGTGATCTCTGTAAAGAGACTTTACAGCCTGCAGCAAGGGTCCGCTCACATTGTACCGGGGTAGTATCTCCCATAATTTCGCTCTTACAACTCTGTCAAACGCCTTTTCCAAGTCCACAAAAGCACAGAAAACTTTTTGGTTAACGGCCAAAAATTTTTCCGTGATCATGCGGAGGGAAAAGATCTGATCCATACACCCTCTTCCAGGTCTAAAGCCTCCTTGGGCCTCCCACAACAGCCTTTCAGATCTCTCTTGCATTCTTCTCGCTAAAACTTTAGCATAAACTTTACTACCTAAGCTAATCAAACTGATAGCCCTATGGCTTGCGCAGTCTATCTGTGAACCTTTGCCTTTATACAAAGGCACGATGACTGCACCTCGCCAATCGTCTGGGACCTCCCCTGATTTCCAGCATAAATTGCACAAAAACCAGAACAAGTCCAAGACGCGTGGCCCACCATATTTGATCATCTCGGCAGTAACTCCATCTGCTCCCGCTGACTTACCACATTTCAAACTTCGTATTGCACTCTCAACTTCTTTTACACTGATTTCGCCATCAGCTACATCAAGACTCAGCGTTTCGCTGCTACTTGAGACTGAGGCGTCATCACATTCATACATCTCCTTGTAAAGTTTTGCCCATCGTTGCAAAAACGCTGCAAAATATATATTGTTAAATAATGTACCTATAAAATATTTTTTGTAGCAAATTATTATATTTTTTTATAGCATATTTTTTTTATAAATATTATTACCAAAGATTTATTATTAAACTGTTTATTATAATTAAAAATTGTTAACTTAACTTAACTCTAAAAATAAGAAGAGGCTTGAAAAATTTTGGTACAAAAAACTAAAATATCGAAAATATCGAAAAAACCGGGATTTTTCTGAAATCGATATCGAAAATCCCGGTTTTGCTTGAAGGGTCCGATATTGCGACCCCTAGTCGCTAGTGTGTACATAAAACTTTTCCGTTAGCGAATGACTGACAGACGACAGACGAAATTACGAGATTTAAAACTGTCAACATTGGCATGTAAGAGTCTCTGGGGAGTGTAGGGGAGCACTGAGAGAGTATTTCCTGAAATTCGTGAGAGAAAGAAACTGGGTTTTACGTTGTTAGGGTTCCGTACTCTTTAAAAAAAGGAACCCTTATAAGATCACTTTGTTGTCGTCCGTCCGTCCGTCTGTCTAAGGAAAACTTTGAGATATCAAGTTGAAATTCAAACCGTATACTTAGATCTACGGCCCCGTAAGTTCCTTAATCAAAACGTATTTCTACATGTGCAAGATATGACTGTTTATATCACAAAAAACGCATATTTTGACAATATACAATTAATAGGGTTGGTACTTCCGGTTGACCTAGAATTATGAAATTTGGCAGCTAGCATCTACAGGTAGTACTAGTCCAGGGAAAATCTATATAAAAACTATACATTTGTAGTTAAATTCTAAAAAATAATAGAATTAAAAGAGGTCAAATTTGGTATTAAAGTCGCTAGTTTGTAAAGTGAGGTATCAGACGAAAGAGTTCTGAGCTTGAATTTCTTAAAAAGCTCAAGACCTTCAATTTTTGTACGGAACTCTCGGTAGGCGAGCCCGACTCGCGCTTGTTTTTTTTTCAGCTTTACATTGTATCCCGCACAGAGCAAGCGAGCAAGTGAAGACACGTTACCATTAAGACGTATTGCTTGTTGAGTGGCGAAACTCAACGCCGCACTTTGCCTCGTTACTCGAGCGAGGAAAATATTTAATTTTTCATTTCTTTGATGGAAATCGAATCCACAACCTGTCGCGTTTACTGTATGAGAAATACAGCGTCCGAAGCTGAAAAAATATAAGATTATAGAGTCAAATAAAGTAAAGTAAAATAATTAAATGGCTTTCAAAAAAAACAGAAATTTATTAAAATGGAAACATAGATAAATTGAAATTCTGTTAGTTGTATGAGCTCGTACGCCATTGTGCGATGCCGATGAACCGTGCAGATATAAATATTACCTCCCACCGTAATCACTGCGTAGTATGTACTTATTAGTGATGTGCTTTGTTCATACACTTCCACTCAACAAATATTTTATATGAACATCACTATTGAATGATGAGTACGTGTTTGATTGTAAACTTTTTTTTTGAGTTTCACGCTGTATCCCACATGTAACAGAGTAAGTAATGGGAACCTAGAATAAACACTTGTTTTTGTTTTTGTTTTGGTATAGTTTAATTTTGTGTTGTAAAGTTAAAATAGCCTGTTATAATATTAGCTTCTCTCTGTTACCTCGCATAGTGAGGGATTACGTGAGTACCTATATAAACGTTAATTTTGTTGCTGAAGTATGGCCCTCTGAGGTAGGAGCTAGGAGCCTAGGAGGGATGTCCTCACAGTATACTAACCCTTTTATTATTTAAAAAACAAATAAAGTTACGTATGTATGTATATTTCACGTTAAAAACGGCGCAGCATCTTCTTCGCTATAGTAGCAGAAAATAGCTTGACGTTGAGTTCCGCAGCCCGCAATGTTTTGAAATTTTGATCGGAAGTGGAGAACGAGGGTGAATAAACCCTAGCCTCCTCTCCTCTCCTGCCACATACAGGTTGCACGGAAATAAAAAGATGCGGAACTTAAAAAACACGTACAATATATTATTTTACTTACGATAGGAATTGAAGTTGTTGTAGTTTAATTATTTACAGTTCTAATTAAACATTTTCATTAATACACAACCGTAGCTATTTCGTGACATGCTTTCTCTTATGCTAAATTTAAATTTGGTTTCGATGACCTAATTCGTGGAAGCGTTAGTTTCCTTTTATTATTTATTAAAGCCCGTGTTTATAAACCGTGCTCAACTTTGAGCTCGATCTTGAGATGCCCTTTTTATAAATTGTAATCTATGAATGGAAGCCACATCTCAAGATCGCTCTCGGAGTTGAATTGAACTATAAAAACGAGCTTTATGTTTTACCTGCGGCTTTCCTCGTCTCAAATGGAAAAAAATAATAGTTATGTATGACACAGTGTATGGTATGGTATGGTTCTTTGATTAAGGCGTTCCGAGCGTGCCAGTAGAGCACATATCACTTCGCCAATGTCACGTTGTGTTGAGAAAACACGAAGGAGGTTGTACGGTAAAAAAGAGATAATGTTACACAATAGGAGAATACATGTTAAAAAAAGATCCAGTATAAAACTGCCTTCACCTATAAAAAAATAAATAAAATTAATATATACATTATATACATATAATAACATAGAGGGTTAGTAATAAGAAATACAATACAAAGGTGTTAGCTTACAATTTAATTTTGTTATATCTAATATATTTACATAAAAATTTACATAGAGGACTAAACACAAACATTAACAAACATTGAACGTTAAGGGGGCGGGGAACTTTATGAGGAAGGACATCATATNTCGCGCCAGAAGGTCCTATGAGTTAGCATGTTCAACTAAATAAGCTATTTTTCTTTATAATAAATATTAACATAGATTTACATAAAATTTAAACATATTGTTAAAAAAAAAATAATACAAATATTATTTAAAAAAATATGTTCAATAAGTTACATTAAAAAATCGTATTAGAAATATTAAACTTTTATTTAAGTGTTGTCAACTGTACAACATTGTCTATAGGGTTCTCCGCCAAATTGCTGTCAAATGCTTAGACTCTTTGCATATCTTTTGACTACATTTTACCTGTGTTCTAATTCTACGCTTTGCGTTGAATGACGGAACTAAACGCCGCGCTTTGCCTCGTAATAATAAAAAATATTAAATATTTCATTCCTCAGTGTGGAAATCAAACCCACAACCGTCGCCTATTCAGTCACATCCTTGTGCTCCTGCGTAACTAACTCTTTACCTTTAACTAAGGCCAACTGAACGGAATAACGTCAATGAATTCGAGTCCCAATCGTAGAATGAATTATTTAATTTTTGTGCATTGGTCAAGGCAAAACCCAGGGTTGAGTTCCACCAATCGACACGCAATGTCTTGAATTACGGCAGAATGTGGAGAATAAAGACACATTACATTCTCTCTACCCTCTCTGCTATGCAGTATAAATATTGAAGCGTTAAATCTGGACAATATACTCACAGATATTTACTTGAAAATTGTTATATTTTAGGCCAGTCGTAGCACAGGGGCACAAAGTGTGATCGTAAAACCGACTGGTTGTGGGTTCGATCCCCACTCGAGGAGATGAAATATTTACTTAAATTTATATTTCCATTTATTCGCTCTTGTGTCGAGGCAAAGCGCGGCGTTTAGTTCTGCCACTTAACACGCCTCCAGAATTCGGCAGAAAGTGGGGAACGGAGTGTCTTACACTAGGTTCCCTCTGCCTACCCTGCTGTGTGCGGGATACAGTGTGAAGCTGATTTTTTATTTGTTATATTTTCGAATACACCGTAGATTGTCTTATTCCAATAAAATCTATACGAATATAATGATCAAAACAAAATAGCCAAGTATGACGCTAATGCTAATACAAATCAGAAAGTGAAGGTTCTAACGAAGAGAGGCAGCGAAGGGCCGTTACGAAATAGGGCCGAAATGGTGCATCCACTAACTAGGTCAAGCTCGTTGTACGTCGGGTCGCCACGTGTTCGCCCCTCCAGCACGGTGTGCCATAGAACTATACGACGGTGGTATAGAATTCATTTTCGTTTGTACCAAAAAGTTTCACATACTTGCGTGGAGCAAATTAGATTTTACGCCAAACGATTAGAAGTTTTATTCGTTGCTTCAATAAAGGTGTTATTTGTATATTTTTTTTGTCAATATAATAATAGACAAGGTAGCTGCGTAGTGGTTTTTTTAGTTTCACACTGTATCCCGCATGTAGTAAACTAGGCAGAAGGAACCTAGTGTTAAGTCACACCGATCTCTACTTTCCGGTCAATTTTTGAGACATTACGTGTTGAGTGGTGGATTCGACGACTCGCTTTGTCTTGTTACTCTCCGACTTTGTACCACTGCCCAACGACCATACCACTATAGGAAAGAAGCTATAGAGTTCATTTTCGCTTACCAAAGAGTTTTACAGCTATGCTTTGAGCAAATAGAAGTTCTAGCCAAACGATTACTAGTTTTATTCGTATGTGTAATAATGGTATTATTTCTTTGAACTTTTCTTGTGATAATAATATTAGATACAGTGGTTGCGTTGCGTAGTGTTATTTTGCATTTCATACATATACATATTGATGCGGAAGTAACGCGTCGCTGTTGTTAGGGCGTCCAAGGTTATGAATTATTGTAATACGGCATGTGTTTGTGACGTATTAAAAAAAAAATCAGCTTCACGGTGTATCCCGCATACAGCGGGGTAGGCAGAGGGAACCTAGTGTTAAGACACTCCGTTCCCCATTTTCTGCCGAATTCTGGAGGCATTGCGTGTTGAGTGGCAGAACTCAACGCCGCGCTTAACCTCGAGACCAGAGCGAAGAAATGGAACTATAAATTAAAGTAAATATTTCATCTCCTCGAGTGGGGATCGAACCCACAACCAGTCGGTTTTACAGTCACACTTCGTGCCGCTGCGCCACGACTGGCCTCATCGTTTGTAACGTATTGATTATAAATAAGCACGTTATAATTGATTATTATAGCGATGGTTTCGGGTTCATATACTTCATGGATCTTTGTATTGATTTGGTTAATCTATAACAGTTTAGCAGTTGAGTCCCGTCACTCAACACGCACTGTTTCGAAAGTTGGGCGGTGCGTGATAATGGGAGCGTCTTCCGGTCAGCGGTTCCCGAGATATGCGGGATACAGCGTGAAGCTATAATCAAATAACAATAAGTTAATATCTTGAATAATAATTGTTTACCTAAGCTAAGTAACAAGCATGTGGTCAGCTTCCTTCAACACTTGTCAGACCACTACTTGACATATAAATCAATCTCATATTGTTATAGCGCGCGTCATGCTGTGATGCTAATTGGTGCCTCTAAACCTTACCAACTAATCTGACCTGATTATTTCATTTGATGTAATCATTCGTTCTCTAAATGTATGTATGATGTATGTTTGTTGCTAGGGCCTTATGTGTTTGAGTGGCGGAGTGTGTGAGTGTAGGCGACAGGTTGTGGGTTCATTTCGAAACCGAGAAAATGAAATATTTAATATTTTTATTTCTTAGTTGAGTTACGCCACTCAACACGAATTACCCCAGAATTGGGCGTAAAGTGGGAGTATCAGAGTGTCTTAACATTAGGTTCCCAGGTTCCCCCTGATTGAAAAATATAGATATATGTATGTACATTTAAAGCAGTTTTTTAACATTAAGATTTATGATAGATTTTAAACTTTATCTTGTTGCTTTGGCCTAAATTTCTATAGAAATAAATTATTTTTACATCAGAAACGAAGATACGTGGTTCATGAAAGTACCTAATGCTTGGTGAGCACGTCCACTATATGTCTATTACAATAATATTCGAGTTTTGCTGATATTAAAATTATATATTATACATAATATATGTATATGTTTAAAGATAATTGAGGCCAATCGTGGCGGAGGGACACACGCGAGGCAGGTTGTGGTTCGATTTCCACTAGAGCTGCTACTCGCCTAGTTTCCCAAGTTCCCTCTGCCTGCACTGACATGAGCGGGATACAGCGTGAAGCTAAAAAAAATACACCTAGAGAATTCGTATTCAGAACCATCACGCATATGTACTGTCGGTCAAAAACACCATTGCGAACAAAATGTATATATAATGCTTCTCACAGCTCATATTCTTTGCGGTTTGTAATAAACTAGGTCGTTTTCTGTACAGCAGCAGGTCAAGTTCGTTTCATTTATCGATGTTTCTAACGTTACGTGTTTTTTTTTGTTGTAAAAACAATGGATATTATGATGTTAAGCTTTTTGTTAAGGTATAGGACCTATAGATAAGCTACAGAGTTAGTTTGGTTGAACGCGTTAATCTCAGGAAGTACTTGTTTAAATAGAAAAATAGGTTTTTGATGGATAGTTCATTTATTGAGAAAGGTTACAGGCTATATTACATCATGTTAATCGTTTCGTTGTAAGTCAAGTAACAGCTAGTGCTTTATAATTAAAATTCAAGAAATAACAATATAAATTTAGAGTAAACCATACTTATATCAACAGTGTTAATTGATCATTCCAGCAACGAAGCAAATATTAATAAATACTGATTTAGAATATCTAGAAATAATACGTATTACAATGTTATTGAGGTAATAGTGGCGTAATCGAAATTCGTCACGTCACTGTAAACGATCCTTGTGGGTTTGATCCCCATTCGGGCGTAATGATAAGCCCTCTAATGTACTTAGCGCAGCGTTGAACTCCGCCATTTGAGACGCAATGAGTAAAAACTCAACACCCGCTGTTCACCCTATATACGGAAGAAGCATAAAACTGTGAAAAAAAAAATTATTGTATTACCTACCAAGAAATTGTTTCAAAGAATGCCGACGCTATATCAGTGCGTAAATCGTAAATAACACTTGTGTGTCTGTGTGTTTGCGTGCCTTCGGTTCAAGTTCTATGTAGTATTTAAATACAAGAGATAAATAAAAAAATATTTGTAAAAACAAAAACCCCGACTGCATCAAACTAAAAAGAAAATAAAAAAGCCCAATAGTTTATTCGGATTAACAGGTTTTTGTTTTTACAAATATTTTTTTATTTTTCATTTTTTTGTTAGAATTTATTATGATAATAATAATCATGATGTACCTTTTTGAAATCTTGAAATTGAGCTCTTGAATTTGATACCCATATTGTAGTATTCGAAATGAAAAATTTTTTTTTACTAAGTCCAATGGCGTCCCACAGCCGCCATGATCATTTTTTATTAACGTAACCTATCTAAGAACACTTGGGCTGCTGTTACGAATCTAACGATACCTCAAATATGTAAATCCGTTCAGCGGTTCTGGAGATACGAGGTAATAAAGGATATTACATACATACAAGATACGCGCGAAAAACATAACCCTTCCTTAGCAGTCGGGAAAAAAGGAGGCTTGTCGTGGCACAATGGCACAAGCTTGCGATGGTAAATGCGACGTGTTGTGGGTTCGATTCCCACTCGAGGAAATGAAATATTTGATAATTTACTTGGATTTGGATATTTCAGTTTGCGTATTAAATAACGGAACTTATCGCCGCGCTTTGCCTCGTTACCAGAGCGAGGAAAGGAATATATTAGGCATTTTATTCCCCTGGGTGGGAATTAAACCTGCATTTTGTCAGCTGTTCAGTTACAGTAAGTTTAAGATAATAATTTTACTTACTATGCAATACCTCGAAATTGGATAGAAAGCAGACAAAGAAGTGACTTTATACTTTTCTTTAAATTTTCCTCTCTTACATTACACAACATAGAATAAATAAATCATTTTTTTACGTCTATTGCATCGATTATTTAACATTTTTTATTTTTAAGGGAAATTTACTTAAAATCATGTGAGCTTAGCCACCCGGGATTAAGTACACCCGTGTTGACAAGTAAAACGTATTAATGTTGGCGTTTACATTTCCGCTTGTAATTGCCACTGTTTTAGGTTGCTACGCGGCCCTGCCATGTAGGTGCCCTTGCCTAATTTGTTATTTTTCTTAAACTGATTTTGATATAATTTCATCATAATACTCATGATAAATTCGGGTACGTAAAGTATTTTACATCAACACATCAATATAGTTGGTGATCAAAAAGGAATTCTAAAAGGATAACGCCATATATTACAAACAGAATACAACTTCACGATTTTATACGTATAGCAGAGTAGGCGGAAGGAACCTCACCCTCCAACTCATCATCCAGTTTTTTTAAAGCTTTACACTATATTCCTAGCGGGATTGCCAGAAAGACTGGAGTGCCAAAGGTCTCAGTATACCTTTTTCGGCTCATCTACTATCGTCTACGTGCAAAAATATGCCCTCCGAAGGGTCTTCATGGTTTTTACAGATTCTTCTTCACTATCATCGATACTTTGTGTTTGAAGGTTTCCCTAACATAACTTACCATTCATGTTCGTCCGACGTATCCAAACCACTTAAACACGTTCTTCTTCATTCTCACCGTGACATCCTCGCTAGTACCTGCCATTCTGTGTAACTGTTCATTGTGGATTCGATCAGGTAAATTGACTCCCCACATCCTACGGGGCGATCGCATCTCCTCAGCATTCATCCTCCTTTCATTCTTCTTCTGCAATAGAAGTTAACAGACGATAGATATTTTTGTTTTAGTTTACGTCTTATGGACACACAGTTATATTTTCTTTCTCTTTCACGTAAACTAAAGTCATGGTTTTGATTATTTTAATTAGTTCTGACATTTTCCGGAACCAACTTTATTAATTGTCCAAGGCACTGCTCTGTGCTTCTCTCCCCACAGTGGGACAGGCTCTTGAACCATTGAATGCTAAATGGTTGCTTCGATCCATTTATTTACTCTTCGGTAGGTACCTAACATTACTTATATTGTTTTATAAAATCTTATAAAGAATGAGTAAATATTTTATACGCTCAAAAGGAAAATTGTAAACGATATTGAGCGGTTACATCAATATTATGTATAGAATTGATTATGACAC
The DNA here is from genome assembly GCA_013403705.1 of Heliconius hermathena. Lineage (NCBI taxonomy): Eukaryota > Metazoa > Arthropoda > Insecta > Lepidoptera > Nymphalidae > Heliconius > Heliconius hermathena. The sequence goes on from JAAIXJ010000209.1 coordinate 35,254, forward strand.
TTGGCACGCTTATATCAAAATAAACACATACAAATATTTACTCGGCATGTTAGCGTTCTGTTCTTTTGGATATTTAAAACAATAAAAGAATAGTTTTGTATTTTAATTTACTCCGATTGCTGATACATCAGTTTTCATGTAAATAAAACAATTATCTTAAAAAACTGTCAATTTATCTATATCTATGGTAATATTATAAAGCTGAAGAGTGAGTTTGTTTGAAACGCTAATAATAATTTAAGGAAGTTTTCAGATATTCGATTTCATTAATCAAAGAGGACTACAGGCTATATTGTATCACGATACTCTTTTCGACATTATCCACTCTAAGAAATTGTTATGAGTCATACACAACTATGTAATTTATTTCATTAGACTACGGGGGCAAAGGCGCAGATAAATAATTGGTGGTCTTATTCTACTATTCCATTATTTATCATCAGTTATTTCCTCAATAAACTATATATTATGTTAATATTATTTAAAGTTTCGCGTCACCCGCTGAAACCCGTGTCTGCAATTAATCACATCTGATTATTCTTGAGGAGAGACCTAGAATGTTAGAAAGTAAACTGGGATTTCTAAAATTTGCAGTTCAATATAGTCATTAAAAATTGATTACTGACCGATTAGAATCTTAGTAGTTAATTTAGTAGTAAAAGGCTAAATTAAGTCTTCTTTAATTTTTTAAGTAGCTTAGAAATATTATTAAATAAGTTTTAACCCTAGCGTAATCTATTCGGCTCCATAGCACCACTATGCTCTAAAGCTCTCGGTAGTCAGGTCTATGCATGACGTATTCGGCATTCTCTAACAGCTGCCATTGTTTTTGCGAAAACCTTTTTTAATAGGCCAGCAATTGTACATTTAATATCGAACTGATTTCATAGATTGAAATTGAATTTTCTATAGTTTTTTTTATCTAGATGATCGATCTATAAAATCAGTGGTAATATAACCATCAGCTTGCTGGAGTTTTGTGATTGGATTAGTTTCGGAGATTGTATCGAGCAGCCAGACGCGTAAATGGTGTATGGGGTCCGAGTGTGGATAAATTAATGGACATGGATGTTTTCTCTTGTTGTAAGGTGGTACGCAGGGCCCGGGCCGGAGACCCCACCTGCCCTACCTCCACTTACGCCTCTGGATGTATCGTACGTCAATATATATATACATCTTGTTAACAAACAGCGCTCTCAAATAGGATTAATGTTATGTAGCATCGAACGGGCTAAGCTTAGGAGAGTTGTAAGACGCGACCGTGTTGTTATGTGTGCTTCTAGTTAAGGGTATTTGTTGGACAGAATTGAGGGATATTACACTAAATATGCCACTCAACACGCAATGATTCAGACATTCAGGAGAAGGTGGTGTCTTGAGACTAGGTTCTCTCTGCCAGCTATGGAGGAAAAGTTGTGAAGCTGCTTCTTGTTCTTAGCAAATTAGCGTGTTCCGTCCTTTGACCTATATATACCCTTTTATTAGAAGCATACATATGCTATCAATTAGTTCAATATTTACGTTCATTATAATGTATGCTTTCAAAGATCGGTAAATTTTATTTTTTCCCATCGAATTGAGTGCTTCCGAGAGTAAATTTTCCGATAATGAATTCGGTTATACAATTTTCAATTCTGATCCGCAGCTCTGTTTGTTAACTGCATTCACAGTATAATTTGAGGCCGTATCATGTGATATTTTCGTTTTTGATTTACTTCACTTCAGTATAGAGAGTAATGGCGGAACCTAATAATGATATAACAAATGTTATCATTGTGAAATATTCACATATTTTTGTACGCAATCATTCGTATCTCAAATGTTTGTACAAATGTTTTGTAAATAAAAATTAAATAAATATCGAAAATAAAAATAATTTGGTGATAATATTACGTTAATAATATAAAAATCTATTCGTTGCTATTCTATTTTATATTTAGTAAAAGTTGCTTAACCTCGAAATCACATAATCAAGCCTTATTTATTTTTATAATTTGGTTTTATTTACTTCTTCCTTAAACATTAAAGTTTAAGATTCTGATTTGTACTAAATAATAATTAATTTCTTTTCTGAGCTTGGAAATAAACATCTAAAAAAAACAACATAAATGGCGTTTTCCTATTACAAAAATAGGAAAAACTAAGATTTAAGATTGTTAACAAATATTTATATTCGCGAATGGTCAAAAACAAAAATACATTTGTTACATCACTAGTAGTACTTGCAATTTGTTATGTGATAAGGTCTCATATCACGTTGTTTGCGTTCTTTAAGCTTACTCTGTTGATTGTTTGTATGTCTGCTCTTGAATAAGATTATTTATTAACAAAAAAAACTAAATTAAATTATAATTTTTTGATGTTAACGAGGCAAAGAGTGGCGTAGAATTCTGCCACTCAACACGCATTGACTCCAGAATTCTGGAAAATGAGAAGAGCGCCTAAACACTACGTTCCCAGGGTACCTTTGCCTACCCTCCAATGAGCGGGATACAGCGTAGAGCTAAAAAAACAACGATTTATTAATAAACAATATTATTCAAAGAGTATGTAGTTAGTATACTTAGATGATATGGCTGTTTCGTGTGCATGGTATTAGTATAATCTACTATATTGTCTATTTCTTTCTCATATGGTTGTTTATTCTTCGTAAAACTAAAGTGAATTTTGAACTAAACATACAGAACTCTATAATATTTTGCTCTTGTTGGCCGATTTTTTACACGTCCACGTTGCATTCCGCTAGGGTAAGCGGGGGTTCTCTAGTGTCACTTCATTCCCCACACTTCTTTCATATTATAAATATGTGTATATGTATATATAATGGTAATATAACAATAGAAATTCTATTTGCTTGAGTGTTTGTTCTAACCTTTTCTTTGCATGCAAATTTTGTAATTGTTGAATTTATTATGTTTATTAGTTATTCCCATATTGAAACTAGTCATTATTTAAGAAAAAAAAATTTTATAGCTTCACGCTGTATCCTGCATAACAGGGTAACCAGAGGGAACCAGGGAACCTAGTGGTAAATCACTCCGTTCCCATTTGTCCGAATACCTGAGGCACAGCGTGTTGAGTGAAGTCTGCATAAATCAACACTGTGCCTTGCAACACTACTAGAGACAGAAAATGAAAATATTAAACATTTAATTCCCCCGAGAGGGAATCAAACCCTGCTGCACCCCAACAGTTTTTTACCTACAAAATAACTGTTAAAAAATATGTTTAAAATTTGTCTCTGTTTTTTGTTTAAAATTGATCGATAATTGTGTTTAATATGAAAAAATTATTCATTTTGATAATAGTCAACAAGTGTAATCACGTCGTTTTACTTACAATAAACGTGATGCTCAAAATGAAAAGAACTTTCGAGTTTTCATAATACATATTTATATCTAATGTATAAAGTATAAACTAATAAGTAAAAAATAATTGCCTTATTGTAAACGCGATGTATAGTTACTGGTGCTTAAACAAATTTGTTAGATTTTTTTTACAATAGCCATTGTTGCGTCATAGGCTAAAGAACAAAAAAATATATAAAAAAAACATCAGGGTTACAAAAGTGAATGTTGACATTTTATATAAGAGCAAATCTTTGGCAAAATTGTGTGGAGGTGGTATACTGTTTCGCAGATTAACTGTTTAGGCCAGAGGTCACGTCTGATAGCGCCAATGCTGTAAGTTGATTTACAAACTTAAATGTGAAAAGAGAGCCAAGTTAAATGTGAAATAATGTTCACGACTTCACTGACAAAAAATCGAAGGGGTTAAAATTAAACTAAGGCAAGGCCATCGTGGCGCAACGATATTATGTGTCACTTCAAACGCGATGGTTGTGTGATCAATTTTTATTCGGGAGAATTAAATATTTTAATTTCTTCGCTCTATAATTTGTATTTCTTATATGTTTTTAAGTGCAATAAAGAATATAATAAACTGCGATATGCGAGATTCAGCGTTAAGCTACTTCGATAATGGAAGTTTTTTAACTTGGCTATACATACTTTGGCGTGTCTGTAGATGTGACTTTGCGTAGTTTGCCCGGTTTCATAGATTAAGTATGAAGGTCAGTGATATTCGGCAAAGGAGATATCGCACTGCGGAGTGCGGACTTTATAAAACAAGGTCTCGGGCTCTCAGGAAGAGTGAAATGTTTTTTTTAATACGCCACTCTTTTTATTTTTAGATTTCTACAGCGATAAAGCAGATAGAATACAGTGCCAGCTCTACTGGCTTTTCATTATTTTTTATCCATCGAGAGTGGCGTTTCTTGTACTTTTTTTGTTTTAACCCTAGTAGCCAGTGAAGTAGCCAGAGAGAACAGAGCGCCAAAGGCTACAGTTTCTTCTTATCTCTTCCTTTATTTTTTCGCTGTGTACCGCACGAAGCAGGGTAAGCAGATAAAACCTAGCGGTGCCCACTTTTTGCAAAATTTTCCGCGAGTTGAATGGCGGAACTCCAACGACGCGCTTCGTTCACCAGGGCGAATAATGAAAATGAATTAAATATAATCATTGTTCCGAGTGAGAATCTAACTTACAACTATCGTCATATCGGACGCTGTCTCACTGCGTTGCAACGGTCTAGTTATTAGCACTTCAATATATCTTAGAAGCTATTTCATAGAATAGAACTTTCAGTGCAAACACTGTTAGGGGATTTAGTAGGTACTCTATTGAAGTAAACGTTCATTCTTTTCTATTGTCGTTAATACTTATACTATATTGACGTTACAAAAAGGTAGTTCGGCGTTTTAATTTTTTTATCTTGATACATACATATATTATGTAACTGAATATGACTAAAATATATTTAAAACATTTAAGAAAATGTAAAATGTTAGATTCTATAAAACATTCGATTTTGAGAAAACTTGCCTTAGTGCTTCCTTACTTAGAGGCCAAATTTCTTTTTCTTTCGCGATAAATATGTAGATTTAAACTTTTGTTTTTGTAAAAATTGTTAAATTTGAAATAAATTTAAGTCATATTAAAAACCTTTCACTTGTTTTTTATACGGTCAAACCTCGTATACCTCGAATGAATCATAACGGTACATTGCTGTGTAAGTACATTGTAGGTATGTATACTAGTCGTTGCTTGGAACTTTAAGACGTAAAATGAGAAATCCCGTTTATCTCCGTTGGGATATCGAGAAATCCCTCCTCCTTGCGCCCCTAAACATCCTAAACTACCTATATGCCAAATTTCAATTCCAGTAGTGTCGTCTGTGCGTTGTTTATAGTCACTCAGTACCGGAAGAGTTTTATATAATATATGTACCCATAGTCCGCGAGGTTTAAGCTGAGCTTTGCATTTGTGTGAATGTTAATTTATAATGTAGATGTAATGTTACTTGTTTCGGCTAAACCGTTTTATATAAGAAAAAATGATATTGGAGGCCTTTTATAATGTAATAGAACTTAAAACAATGATTTTTAATCATTTTGTCTGTTGGTCGGTTTGTCTGTGCGTTTGTTCACGCTAATCTCAGAAACGACTTAACCGATTTAATTGCCTTTTTCACTATTCTATTTTTGAAACTTCCAGTAACATTCAGTGTTTATTTCAATCGGTTCACAAATAAAAAGATAATGTCAATATAAAGAGTTGCATACGACAATATTGCTAGTAAATAAGTATTTTATTGAATTGGATAAAACTTTAGCTATCAGTGTATGGCTCTTTAAAATGAAAATATTATAATATTAGATCACGAAAGTAATTGAGATGAGAAAATGAATATTTCTATACTACAGGCGGGCGAAGCCACACAGAGGCCAAGTGAACTATATTTTTAAAAGGCTTTTTCTCGCTCTATTTTTATAATGAGGCCAGTCGTGGCGCAGGGGCACAAACTGTAAAACCGACTGGTTGTGGGTTCGATCCCCACTCGAGGAAATTAAATATTTATTTAAATTTATATTTCCATTTCTTCGTTCTGGTGTCGAGGCAAAGCGCGGCGTTGAGTTCTGCCACTCAACACGCAATGCCTCCAGAATCCGGCAGAAATTGGGGATGGGGGGTGTCTTAACACAAGGTTCCCTCTGCCTACCGTGCTGTGTGCGTATACAGTGTGAAGCTGATTTATTTGATTTATTTATTTTTATAATTACTCATACAAATGGGAAACTCACCTTAAGCCTCGTGAACTGTACACATATAGATGTGTATTCACACTTGAACAGGTACGCCGCGCGCCGGGGCAATGGACCGCTAATATTGTATTTGCAGCTAATTTTGTCTTTTCTCACAGTCTACTGTCTACTCGCTACGGTGGCTCGCATTGTTGCTATATCGGCATGTCTGTCGTGTGTTATGTTTTATGTGACAGACAGATGTTTATTTTCGTAATCTGGACATCCACTAAGAAGGGATTTTGAAAAAAAAAAATACGCTAAAGGGATGAAATCGGGGTTGAAAGTTTGTATGGATTTTTTTTAAATCGGCACCAATTTGAAATTCGGACTCTTAAAAACATTTTATTAAACACGTGTTTCATGGTTTCTTAGAATTCACCCCCTAAGGGTGCAAATAAGGGGTTGAAAGTTTGTATGGAAGAATCTTTAAATCGCCACCGATTTTTATAAAAAATAAATTCAGACTGTTAAAAATATTTTGTTGAACACATGTTTCGTGGTTTTTTTAGAATTCACCCCTAAGGGTGCAAATAAGCGTAGGTTACATTGAGACACTACTACACTAGATAATTAGAAGATTTGTTTCATATACTTGTCTAGATTTTTTTATAAATATATGAAAGACTAGCTTACCTGTGACTTCGCTTATTATTAATCCTAGAGTGATAAAGTAGCCTTTCTCGATGAATGTATTGTCTAATACATAGGTACAGATTTGGTATTTTATAGGCGGACCATATTCTGGAACTCTCGTCTTATATTTTTTTATTCGTCTCGGCATTGTTACTTAAAATTAAATTCACTCATGATCTCATTGTTTTTGTCATGTCTTCGCTTTGGTAACCAGGCAAAGCACGGCGTTGAGTTCCGTCACTCAACACGCAATACCTCAAGAATTGGCCGGAAAGTGGAAAACGGAGTGTTTGTATGGGGAACGGAGTGTCTTAATACTAGATTCCCAGGTTCCCTCTGCTATGTGCGGAATATAGCGTGAAAAAAAATATCTCCATTGCTTCTTTGACCCTTTGTTCAACTTGTAGTTATTTTTATATGCAAAAACAAAAGAAAAAAAAATGCAAAAAATAATTAAGTGTGGCAACACACAATTATCTGCCACACTTAGAGGTACGTACTGTGTTATTGTCATTCAGATAAAAAAGCACTTTTTTCCTAATAAGTAGATGAGGCCGTCGTGCCACGCAGTGGCACAACGTCTAATTGTCAACACGACGGTTATGAGTTTGATTTCTAATAGAGGGAATGACTGTAATTAAATTATTTAAAAAAAAATATTTCCCTGTTCTGTTAAACTCTGGAAATTCGGCAATGCGTAAGGAACATAGTGCCTTAACATTATTGTTCTTCTGCCATCCCTGTTTAAAAAAAAGTGAAGCTGCTTAGTACAAATTCTATAGGCTGTCAGACTAATGATGAGCTTAGCAGTCAGAGTAACATAAAAGATCACCAAATGAGTCTATACGTCCATAATACATATACACTACCGGTCAAAAGTTTGGGACCACTAATAAAAACTTTTATCAGTAAATATTCTACAAAATATTAGTGATAAAAAGTAATTTGCACATCTGCATTTTCTATTATTTATTATATAAATATTGCCTAGAAGCTTATTCTTTTGTATAGAAGCCAAGGAAAGGGCAATATACAAGGATTGAATCCAAACTTCAATGTTAGACGGAAGAGGTAGTCCGACAAATCGATGTATTAGAGCTTATTATCTCATTACCGCAACTTCTTTTATTTTACATAAACTTCTATAATATTCTAAATTTTCAAAATAATTTTTTAACAAAAAAAACCGACTTCAAATTACGAACTAAAAGGTATAAACTAATTTTATATAAAGTAAAACGTATTTTGATTTTGTTAAACAAAAAAAGATTTTATAATTTTGAAGTCGGTGCCAAGTAAAACAAACAGGCTTAGTAGTTCGATATTGTAGTAAGGTTGTTGTAGAATTAGCTTGACACGAATCGACGATCAAAATTCGAAATATTCGGGTCAAAAATAACAATTTTCGTGCGACGTTCTACCGAAGAAAAGATGATGCCACAGTGTGTAGTGCTGACTTTCAATCATGGTGGCGGATCTGTTATGGTCTGGGGTTGATTCTCAGGCTATGGGGTTGGAAATCTAGTTCGAATCAAAGTCTGAAAAACTGAAAGTATACAGAAATTTTTCAGAAAATTCCCTGCCGACTAAAGTTAATCGGCAAATGATTTATGTATGCCAGATTGGTAAAACAAGTCATTAAGTGCAAAGGAGGATATTTCGACAAAAAAATTGTTTAAACTCTCTTGTGTGTGTTTTATTAAGAAGAATGTATTCGCAAAAACTTCTTTATTTTAGTTTTAAATCTTGTGTGTAGCATGAAAAGAAATCCAGTTTTTCGTAAAGTTTCAAATATGTTGGCTTTTATTTGTTTTCTCATATTTTTTCATTGTGGTCTCGAATTTTTGACCGGTAATGTACTTATACATATATACAATCTATATGTGTAATAAAACTGTAACTGATAGCTATATATCAGCGTAACCCAATACAATGATTTTTAACATTTTTGTCTGTTTGTCTGTGCGATTGTGAACGCTAATCTCAGAAATGGCTCAATCAATTTAAATACAGTTTTAAAAAATATATCAATTATTAGTATTTACTTCGACAAAATTGCAAAGACTTTGTTATTAAATTGGTTGATACTTTAGGTTTTCAATGTATACATGTTGTCTTTATAAATTAATAAATAAATAATAGTGTAGTTCAAGCGGGCCAAGCCGCAAACGGGTCGCTAATACGGACTACACTACTACAATATAAACATATCTGTATCACTATTGTATGTTATACAGGAACATGCTTTCACTATTAAAAAGTTGTGTAACTTCTTTCTTAAGTTTCACGATCACCTTACCAAAAACCTGTTCCCAAATTTTTGTTGTTCCCTAGTTACGTCCCACTTAAATTTCTTTTAAATATTTTTTCCAAAGGTAATGACACATATTGAGTTATTTCTGTGATTTGTTTATCTTATTTATTTTGAAAATGTGTGTTTTATAAATTTGTTGGTAGAGATAATATTGATAGTTTATATTATTATATTAATTAAATTAAGGCTTTTTTGAGGCCGTCGTGGCGCATTGGGTCCGCGTCTCGAAACGGTGTCAGATGACGTCATTAACCGTGGGTTCGATTGACTCTCGGGGAAGTTAATATTTTTTTCTCACTGTGGTAAAAAATTAAATTAAATTAGCTTCACGCTGTATACCGCACACAGCAGGGTAGGCAGAGGGAACCTAGTGTTAAGACACTCCGTTCCCCACTTTCTGCCGAAGTCTGGACGCATTGCGTGTTGAGTGGCAAAACTCAACGCCGCGCTAAACCTCGACACCAGAGCGAAGAAATGGAAATATAAATTTAAGTAAATATTTCATCTCTTCGAGTGGGGATCGAACCCACAACCAGTCGGTTTTGCAGTCACACCTCGTGCCGCTGCGCCACGACCGGCCTCAT
>JAAIXJ010000209.1:46093-201124 GCA_013403705.1 Heliconius hermathena
TCTGCCGAATTCTGGAGGCATTGCGTGTTGAGTGGCAGAACTCAACGCCGCGCTTAACCTCGACACCAGAGCGAAGAAATGGAAATATAAATTTAAGTAAATATTTCATCTTCTCGAGTGGGGATCGAACCCACAACCAGTCGGTTTTGCAGTCACACCTCGTGCCGCTGCGCCACGGCCGGCCTCCATTTTCCGTTTGGTTTTCCAAAATTATACTGTGTCTAATTTATTGTGAGTGACAGTGTAAAGTAAAAGTTAATTAAAAAAAAAATAAATTTTTAACAAAATTTTTAAATTAATTAAAAAGATTAAACCGACATTAAAAAAATAAATTAAAAAAATCATCTCAGTTCAGTTACAGGAATTTATTTTTTGAGAAATTTCAGGACCAACATCCATAATTTACATACATACCTACTACTAATGAAATTGAACACTCGCGCTTAGCTAAAAGGTTTATAGCCCCTCAAATTTATTATAATCGGTTCAATAATATTACATTGAGTTCCGCCACTCAACATGCAATGCCTCCAAAAAGTGGGGAACGGAGTGTCTTAACACTAGGTTCCCTCTGTACCCTGCTGTGTGCGGGATACAGCGTGAAGCTGAAAATATGAAAAAAATAAAAATATCACATATATTTGTATATGTATGTAAATCTAATAACCTTCTCTTTGAATTTTGGTTGAACAATCATAATAGTGTACATTTTATTTACCATACGTTGTAACGGAAGGAAGAAAAGATAGAAATATGACCTTCAATAAGAATTTGTTATTTCATAAACTTTAATTCTGTATGTAATACGATCATAACTTCTTTTACATACAAATTTAGAATTTATTTATACTTTTCTATCAAGAGGCCAGCCGTGGCGCAGGGGTATAAAGTGTGACTGTAAATGCGACTGGTTGTGGGTTCATATTTACATTTTTTCGCTCTGGTGTCGAGGGAAAGCGCTGTGTTGAGTTCCGCCACTCAAAACTCCAACCCACCCACTTGGTGTTGCTGTTTTTATTGAAATTTATACCACGCTGCTAATTAGAATTTAAAACAATAGTTTAGTATAATCTGTTTAATCAATTTCTTATACAACATGAGTTTTTATTATTCATAAAGACCTTTAAAATGTATTAAAATAAAATGTAATGTTAATAGTGGTTTTAATATGGGAATAATGTATTATTTATATAATTGAATTGAAGATAACATACGGTTTGGACGTATTAAAATAAAAGTCATACAGTATAGAATAGAATAATTCTATAAATTGTTGTTAGTACTATTTAATGTTACTTTTTATGTAATATAAACTTAATATATCTATCTACTTATTTACAAACGGAAATGGCATTATCTATTATATGTAATTAAATTGATATATCAACATATTATTTTAATGTATTAAAATATATGATGTGTATATATATGTATAAGTAAATGAAATGCTCTCTTGCTATGTCGCTAACGCTGTTTAACACCGTATTGTTCGTTGAGTTTACGGAGATAAACTCTGGTAAACATTGACCATATTATGTATGTGTATTAATGATTTGAGGCCAGTCGTGGCGCCGCGGCACAGTGTGACTGTAAAACCGACTGGTTGTGGGTTCGATCCCCACTCGAGGTGATGAAATATTATAATAACTTAAATTTATATTTCCATTTCTTCGCTCTGGTATCGAGGTAAAGCGCGGCGTTGAGTTCTGCCACTCAACACGCAATACCTCCAGAATTCGGCAGAAAGTGGGGAACGGAGTGTCTTAAGACTAGGTTCGCTCTGCCTACCCTGCTGTGTGCGGGATACAGCGTGAAGCTGATATATTTGATTTTTTATTAATGATGAATTATGTGCGACAGTGAGTGTTGAGACGGTTGGATACGCTTCTATTGCGTCATAGCTTATATTGACTTTCACGTTTAAATCACTTCGTTCTATAAATTCATGTATTACTTTGTTTTCTCTTTATTATTGCTAAATTAGTATATATATATTGCTCAATGAATTCCAATGGTTCTTGGTGGTGAAGTTGTGGTTTGACCATTTCAGTACCAAACCGACTATTAATTAATAGACGTATTTTTTAATAGGTATGCATTTTTTTGTATATAGTTTTGCTTTTATCCCGCATAGGAATTTAAGCAGAGAAACCTGGGTCTGGGTTAGTAGGACTGAAACTGGTGACTATTTTATTTAAATCGATTTGATTTAATAGTGCCTGTAGATATATATTACAGGCACTTTTGCAAGCACAGGCACTTATTGAATAAAGAATTATTTGGATTTCTGTAAGTATATTCCTTGATCAGAAACTCATTTAACATTCAAAACTAGTCAAGGATATAAACGCTACACTTTTTTCTGTATAACGCATTCAATTTTAAGATGTCATGTCAGCCCTGTTATAAGGAATACTTTGTAGTGCTCTCACGATCCGGCCGGTTTATCTTACCGTTGTTGTTGTGTAAACTGCTTACACGTGGTTCGTTAACCTGCGCCCGCGTCGCTTTGTTCCAGTCGAAGATTTTTTATTATTTTTTTTGCCGCTTTTAAGTAAAAGTTTTTTTTCTCAATATAACGGTTTAATAAATATGTTTTATATTATCTGTATTTATTAAATAACAATGATACAAAATTGCCAAACAGTTTTGAACCCTACATAAGTCAAGTAGACTTATGTAATAAATCAGCTTCACGCTGTATCCCGCACACAGCAGGGTATGCAGAGGGAACCTAATGTTAAGACACTCCGTTCCCCACTTTCCGCCGACTTCTGGAGGCATTGCGTGTGAGCGGAACTCAACGCCGCTTTTAATGTAATGAAATAACATAAATAACATAATTTGCTTGTAAAATTTTTGGTGAATAAGTCATTGAAAAATAATATAATACTAATGTTTTGGTGTTTTGATACGCGAGGTCATTAACATTCTAACTGACCTTGTTTTTATAGCGACTTCGCACTTGGCCGGTGTTCAATGTGTGGAGCTAGTAGTTTTGTGCGAATTAAAGTAATTGCGTCTTTTGTGTGTTTGCTTGTCCGTAGTGGTGTATGACTAATCGAAATTGTTTATATTTATCAGCTCTGATAAGATATGGCGACGAATTTGATAAGTAGGTAGGCCTAGTCTGTTAAATGTCGGGGATGCTGAAATAATACAAATTAAAATTTAACAATGTGTGGGAAACAAATTGTCTCCACATTAGGCGCTATCGCCTTGCCTGCTATATGCGGGATACAGCGTGAACTTATAAAAAGAGGATTAACTCAATTCATTACGATATTGATTTATTATTATATTTTCATTACCGCTAGTAAATCAGTTCACCCACATAAGTAATCTTCACAATAATTACTATGACTAATACGAAAACGATGTTAAAATATTAACAAATATTATGAGTTTAAATCCCACATGGAGGTGAGATTTGGATAGAAGTTACGGCCTAGTGTTAACACTCCGTTTCTTACTTCCTGTCAAATTTTCGACACATTGCGTATCGAAAGGCGAACCTTAACGCCGTAATTTGGTTTGATTGTTAATAAAAATGATTTTTTTTGTTAATACTCCGATCCCCGTTTACCGTCGAAATTTGTGAGGCATTGTGTATTGAGTGGTGGAACTCAACTCGGGGTTTTGCCTTGGTGCCAGAGCGAAGAAACGATAATATTAATAAGCAATAATTTATTACATCAACTGGGGATCGAATCCACAACCGTCGCGATATAGTCACACCCTAATGCCCTTGGGCCACGACGGCCTCAAGTGGGGAACGGAATGTCTACATTACACAAAACACTACGTTCCCTCTGTCTGGACTGCGTGTGCGGGATACAGCTTGAAGCTGATTTTGATTTTATTTCTTTATTAATTTTTAAATGTAAGAGATGTGTCGTTATAAAAGAAATGGTCTCTATATACTATCCTATGAGGTCATATTAATAATGAACATTTCTAGGCGGAATTTTACGAGCGCCGGCAATATTGCAGCGTTAAATTTGTCCGCCCGAACGTCCTTTGCATTTCGTTATGGTACTATGTATAATTGATGGAGTAAGTCACCCTGTCATGTTGGAAATGTTTGTATTCAATATATTATAAGACTTTTTTTGTCGTATAAAATATTGTTAGTAACATTCTTTGTATTATTTATAATTAGCTTCACGCTGTACCCCGCACACAGCAGGGTAGGCAGAGGGAACCTAGAGTAAAGACACTCTGTTGCGACTCTCTGCCGAATTCTTTACGCATTGCGTATTGAGTGGCGGAACTCAACGCCGCGCTTTGCCTCAATGGCAGAGCGAAGAAATGAAAATACAAATGTAAATAAATATTTTATTTCCTCGAGTGGGGATCGAACTCACATCTAGTCGGTTACCAGGCACACTTTGTGCCCCTGCAAGGCGCAGGGCCTCATATTTTTTGTTAATATTTATCCATAGCCTATGTAGACTGATAGTCGTGGAACTTTAATATAGATTGTTAGTAAAATGAAATAACGATGGCCATATTGCTTTCTGTAATCTCGTAATCTTTCAAAATATTTGTTTAACATCTTAACATAACTTTGTGGCTTCATACTTCAAATGCATGCAAGTAACAAAATATTACGCATTTTTTTTGTAGGCAGTTTTTTCTTAGTGAAGTGAGGTTAGAGAAGGACAAAAGATTTCTCTCAAAGCGGGCCGATTTGTACTAAAGTGGGAAAATGAAAAATAATTTAAATATCGTAATTCCCTCCACTGGGATGGAACCCATAACCATCGCGTTTCCATTCACACGTTGTCCCACGACAGTCTTAAAAAATATTAATTGTTCCCACTAACAATAAATTTGTCTTGCATGTCATTTATACAAAAGCATTTGATATGAACAAAGGTGAACCGGTAATCTAATATAGTGCCGATGGATTTCCAGGTCACGGCAAGACACACAAGGACGCGGCGAGCGTCCGCGCCACGCACCCCATACCGGCGGCGTGCGGCCTCTACTACTTCGAAGTGAGGATAGTGTCGAAGGGGCGGGACGGGTACATGGGGATAGGACTGTCAGCCCATGGGGTTAATATGAACAGACTTCCTGGTGAGTTTGCTAGTTCATTTTTTATTAGTTCATATATTTAGAAAATGATACAAATCCATGAGTTAGACCAGTTGCGGCGCATACATTTCCTTATGCCGCGACCTGTTGCTGATACGATTCCCACTCGAGGAACGAATGAATTATTTAATTTTTCATTTCTTCGCTCTGGTGTTACGTTAAGTGGTTAAACGCGGCTTTGAGTCCCGCCACTAAACATGCAAAGGAAACTGAAATTAACTTTATTTAAATTTAAATAATGAAATACAGCCGTTAGCGAGGTCTAAGACGGTAACCAAGGGCGTATGAAGAAGGTGGGCCAGGGAGTCCGGGAAAATTAAGCATCTAAATTCCTATTTTGTATATATTTTTTTGATTTTTACGATTTTATTTTTATGAATCCATAACTTCTACAACTTTCAAAATAGGTTGGGACAAGCACTCGTACGGGTACCACGGCGACGACGGCCACTCGTTCTGCTCGTCCGGCACCGGCCAGCCCTACGGCCCCACCTTCACCACCGGCGACGTGATCGGCTGCGGCGTCAATCTAGTCGACAACACTTGCTTCTACACTAAAAATGGACACCATCTAGGAATTGCGTTTAGAGGACTGCCAGTGAGTGTAGTGGATTCGTCTTTTGTATCTATTAATTGGATTAAAGATAAATTAGAATATGTAATTTATAAAAAAACGATAAACTACCTGTTTAACAATTTTAATATGCATCCATTTGATGATACTCTTCTTGAAAGTTTTTGATAAAAATTTTGGTTAATTGTGATGGGTCAGAATATTTTTTCAATTTCTTTTAAAGGATCAAAAATTTAATAGTGCAGGTATGTTTCAGTTTTAATAAGTTATTTGATTTTCACGATTATTACAACATTAGAGGCCGGTCGTGGCGCAGCGGCACGAGGTGTGACTGCAAAACCGACTGGTTGTGGGTTCGATCCCCACTCGAAGAGATGAAATATTTACTTAAATTTATATTTCCATTTCTTCGCTCTGGTGTCGAGGTTAAGCGCGGCGTTGAGTTCTGCCACTCAACACGCAATGCCTCCAGAATTCGGCAGAAAGTGGGGAACGGAGTGTCTTAACACTAGATTCCTTCCCTCTGCCTACCCTGCTGTGTGCGGGATACAGTGTGAAGCTAATTTATTTTTTTTTAATTACAACATTTTAAATGAAACTATTTTAACTGAAATAATCGCGTGTATTTGGTATTATACATTTTTGGAAACCCGATGTTTCGAACACTTTGCAGTATTCCGTGAACAGTCCACCCGTGTTTCAGTTTTACCTATAACGCATATGTAGGTTCGACAAATGCATACGATTGAAAAACATTAATTTTCAACTATTTAATACAACACAGTTAAAGAACGTCGGTTGAGTTTGTTTTAAACATTTCCCAGCAGAACCACCATCCGATTAGGTGGTAGATTATTAATCTCGAAGATACTTTCAAGAGTTTATTTAAATAAGGAATACTTCCAATTGGAAGCTTCTTATCTAAATATTTTTCTTCCACAGCCAAACCTGTACCCAACAGTAGGTCTACAAACACCAGGTGAAGTGGTCGATGCGAATTTCGGCCAACAACCGTTCGTTTTCGACATAGAGGACATGTTAAGGGAACTCCGCGCTAGGACCCGTTTGGCCATCGATGAATTCCCTTTGCCCGATGAGCAGGGGCAGTGGCAGCAGGTTTTACATAGGTGAGGGACTGATGACTGATGGGGGAATTACTTTTTTTTCTTTAAATATATCGATGTAGTGGACTTGATAAGGAAAATCTGTAGTAGGAGTCGTTTTGTCTTCTATTGGTTTGCTTTCCTTGATGAGCAGGGATAATGGCAGTAAGTGTTACGTAGGTAAGGTACAGATGACTGGAGGGCTTACGTTTTTATGTAGTGGGATATGGTGGCATAGGGGTTATGTTAAGGGAACTTCTTAGTGGGACCCGTTTGGCAATCGATGAATTCCTTTTCCCTTTGAGTGATGAGCAGGGGCAGTGGTATCACGTTTTACGTAAGGGGGGGGAGTGGTTGAGGGGAATTTATGGGAGGCTGAGGTTTTCGTTATGTGTATTGTTATGTCTATTGAGTTTTGTTTTTGTCACAATTTTTAATGGAGTATTTATTGTTTCCTTTACTTTTTATAGTACATAAACTCATTTATTTGAATTACAGCAAATTAATAAATATAAAATAATATAATAAACAAAAATACTCCTATCTGGTAAATGCTGGTGGAACGATTTCTATTATACCTAAAAACCTCAGATTTTTACGTAGAGTTCTACCGCTCAAAACGTAATGTCTCGAAAATACAGCTATAAGTTAGGAACGACGTGTCCCAGCACTACGTTTCATCGCCTTCCCTGCGGAATGCAGCGTGAAATTAACAATTTGATAACTATTTATTTACAGAATGGTATCAACGTATCTAGTCCACCATGGGTACTGCAGTACGGCGCAGGCGTTCTCTCGCGCCACGGGACAGCCCATTGACGAAGATATAGCCTCTATTAAGAATAGACAAAGTTTGTATATTTTTTTATAATATGTAATAATAAATGTTTAGATTTTTGATTCTAAAGCCGTCGTGGCGCTGTGGAACCGAGTTTCTGTGCGGTGATTCTCATACGGGGAAATAAACTATTTTCCTTTTTTTTCTCTGGTTCTCATTATTAATATTAAGCATGCGTCATATGTTAAACTCTATGGAATAAATGAATAAAAAAATAAATAAACAAGAAGTAAAAAAGATATAAAAAAAACACCAAAGGAAAAAAAAGACTACTCAAAATGATTATCAGTTCTTGCCAATAGATGGCGCTGTACATTTACATCGCAATTCTGAATCGCGCTATCGACTTGTCGTTCTCCAAAGCGTAAATATCACGCACCGAAAAATTCCATTATCTCTGGTTTCCCTTCAAAACGTATAAATCTTTCGCCTTTTACTAAAGATTTCCGTGGAGGGGAACACTCAAATGAGTCTTTCATATTTTTGATAGTCTTGCAATTTTGCAAGACTTTATAATTATAATAAATCTTATTTAATACTAGCCCTAGACCCGACCCGTGCCGTCCGTGCGCGGCTTTGACTACTTGAACTTCTCTTCACTCGTTCATTTAAATCAAAAAATCAAAAGTTATTTTGGTTGTTTATGTATTTTAAATTTATATTGCTTTTTTTATTGTTTTAAATGTATTACATTTAAAACAATAAAAAAAGCAATATAAATTGCAATATAAATTGCAAGCAATACCCACATCATCTATTGCAAAAGTTTAAAAATAATTATCTGTGTCTACAGAGAAATATACATACATATAAATTAATAGTTTTAACTATGAATTTATATTTATACTATAAATAAAAATCAAATAACAATGCTCTTAGTTACGTAGGCTGCCGTTGGAGGGTTAAGAAAATACGTTTTTTTATATAAAGTTATATTACTAAAATTTTAAATTGAAATACTAAAAAAATAAATCTAATTTATATATAATTGTCCTCAATGTTGGAGAAACAATATTGAATCTAAACCTAACTAAATCTAACTTAACCTACGACTTGACTATTCCATGATGGAACAGTAAGTGTGGGAACAGAAGAAATTCCTTTCCCACCGGCGCTGTTCACCCGATCTCTCCTTTGTCAGCGTTTTGTGGCGCTCGGCCGCCTATTAGACGGACATGTTATAATATTACATAAGTTTTCCACCTGTGACACCGGGCGCTATATAACATCTTGACGCCCCATTGAAGGGATACAGTGTTTGACTGTATACGCTACGATTGTGGATTCATTCGTGCAAAATAATTAATATTTTTAATTTCCTCGTTGAAGAAGCCGTTCAATGTCCTGAAAATTAGGTGGTTGGTGGGGAATGAAGCTAACAGTAGGATACCTCTACCTACCCTGCTATATCTCCTGCAAATGTTCTATTCGCAAACTGTAAAGTAGTAGTAAAGATTTAGCGAGTGACTTTTTAATTAATACATTTAAAATAATTGAATACTTTGTGGCCCAAATAATGTATAAAAATAAACGTAAACGTATGACATTGCAGGGATATCCAAGCTGATCCTGCGCGGGCGCGTGGGCGAGGCGGTGGAGGCGGCGCGGCGCCTGTACCCGGGCCTGCTGGAGCGCGACGCCGAGCTGCTGCTGCTGCTCAAGTGCCGCCAGTTCGTGGAGATGGTCAACGGCTCCGACTCGCAGGTGGGCTGCTGCTTTTGTTTCTTGTTGCTCGGTTGTACGCACTTCCCGATGGTTTTGATTCTTAAGTGAGTTGACTTATTTGATGAATGTTGTGTAATCTTTATCTTCTAGATTTTACTTTCACACTGTATCCCATATTTAACCGAGTAGGCTAAAGTAACCTAGTGTGCTAATCTTCCTTTAAATAATATACTTGTTTATGTTTAAGCAGTTTTTGAATATTATCAATGGATCTGATTTACTAATTTATTAGATGTAACTTGCGACGGTCCAGATCAATTTATGTTCATAAAATAAATAAATCAGCTTCACGCTGTATCCCGCACACAGCAGGGTAGGCAGAGGGAACCCAGTGTTAAGACACTCCCATTCCCCACTTTCTGCCGAATTCTGGAGGCATTACGTGTTGAGTGGCAGAATTCAACGCCGCGCTTNGCCACGACCGGCCTCTAAAATAAATAAGTAATATTATATAATATATAAATATATAATGTATAAATTGGGGCTCATGTTTTTCTCTAATATTGATAATACGAGTATGTGGGATATGCCATTACGACAATGTTAATAAAGACGAAACTTGATATTCAATTCATTTATTATATTTTAGATTTAGTTATTTATAGAGTCCAAAACAATAAAAAGCTGATAATAATTTCACAAATGTGTTCTTAGCAAATTAATTTAGTTCGCTCGCATTGCATGTTCACAAATGTTTGTTTTGAATAACATGTTGTTTAATCATCTCCTAAAGGTAATTTTTCTGTATGGGAAAAGTAATAAAATAAAAGAAATATGCAGAGACTACAGGGTTCGGTGCTATCCTTTCTTATAACAAGAAAATAAGTAATAAATAATAATTTTACTATATATAATTATGAATTTAATATTAGAAAAGTACTTATTTTTTCAAATAATTTTCCTGACCTTTCCAGAAATGTTTAAACATTACCATTTTATTATCGCTGTTTTTTTGTTTAAAAAAAATAATTTAAAATATAATGCTTACAATGACATTACTCAAAGTATTGTCCATCATTAGAGACCACTTACTCCCATCTCTCTGGTAGCAATTGAATCCCCCGTCGGAAAAACGATTCATCTTTCGAGGCAATCCAGGAATCAAGCCATTTTTCGGCTTCTTCAAAAGAATGGAAGCGCTGCTCGCTTAAACCGTGCGCCATCGACCGAAACAAGTGGTAATCGGAGGGGGCTATGTCCGGTGAATACGGCGGGTGGGGTAGAACTTCCCATTGAAGTGTTTCCAGGTAAGTTTTGACTGGTTTTGCCACATGTGGCCGAGCATTATCATGTAATAAAATCACTTTGTCGTGTCTCTGCTCGTATAGTGGCCGCTTTTCTTTCAGAGCGCGACTCAAACGCATCAACTGAAGTCGATAGCGAGCTCCCGTGATAGTTTCATTAGGTTTAAGCAGCTCATAATAAATTACGCCCTGCTGATCCCACCAAATGCAGAGAAGAAGCTTAGAACCATGGATATTTGGTTTTGGCGACGATGTTGATGCGTGACCCGGCATGCCCCACGATTTTTTTCGCTTTGGATTGTCGTAGTGAATCCACTTTTCATCCCCAGTGACGATACGGTGCAGAAAACCTTTTCTCTTTTGCCGTTGAAGCAACAATTCACACATGAGAAAACGTCGTTCTACGTCTCTCGGCTTCAACTCATACGGCACCCAATGCCCTTGCTTTTGGATCATTCCTAACGCTTTTAAACGTTTTGAAACTGTTGACGCATCTACTTGTAACGTTTTCCCGAGCTCTACTAACGTCTGACATGGATCTTCTTCAAGCAATGCCTCCAATTCTGTCTTCAAATTTTGTCGGTGCTCCAGAACGCTCTTTGTCTTCAAGGTCAAAATCATTACTTTTGAAGCGCCTAAACCAGTCTCTGCACGTTGTATTCGACAAAGCATTGTCTCAACGAGAATTCTGTGTGCTTCTGCTGCAGATTTTTTCTGAATAAAGCAGTGCAATAAAATTCCCCGCAAAAACACTTTATTTGGCACAAAAGTACACATTTTCACAAAGGGAAAATAAATATGTAGTTGACACTGTAGTAAACACTATTCTACTATAATTTGAGGTTACATATAGTACTACTTTGGTGATTCGTTACCGTACGAAACTCCATGCACAGAGTGCCGCACCGCCATCTTTCAAAAAACAGCTGCAACTTATTCAAGGTCCTAATATAACATTATCCATCCTTTAACAATAAAATCGAAACGTTTCAGACTCTACGCTCCGAGGGTTCAGAAGGTCCGGAGGGTTCAGAGACTGAAGGAATAGAGGGTACAGAGGGGTCAGAGGGAAGCAACGGCGTGGCGACCTCGGTTATATCTCACACAGGCCGGGCGCCCCCGCTGGCGGCTAACGGCGAACATATGCATAGTAATGGTGGGTAGTTGCATTTCCCTACGAAAATATAACAAATTAAAAGCAGTCGTGGCGCAGTGCGGCAATCGAGGGAATGGTTTCTTTTTCTCGCTCTGATAAGAAGACAAGAGTGCGTGTTGAGTCCCGCCACACAAGATGCACTGATTACGCAGAGGGAACCAATTGTAAAGATACAATTGGTTCCCTCTGCGTAATCTGACGAAATCATTCTTTTTTAACAATATGAGCATACTATTAAAGGGATACCTACTTTCTATTTATAACATAGTATATAATGAAAATCAAAATAAGCTTCTAATTACTAAAAATTTAATCATAGCGGAATCTATACCACCGCTCTGACTATTTAGCCATACTTTCTCATCAAACTACATTGAAATTGTAAAAAAGTTTTTTTTTTATATATTTCAAAAATGTATATGTAATTATTCTATTTACCCATTAATTTCCAGGAGTATCGGAATGTCCAGATACAGATGTAGATACGGAGCTCCGGCACACCTGCGACGTGGACATGGCGCCCCCTTCCAATGGGGAACACCATGGTATGTACTTACCTAATATCTATATATCCTCCCATTTCCTCAGTTGTCCTTTCTCACTATACTTTTCCATAGATTTTTTCCCATTGTTTTTTTTTTGTTTTTTATGTAAAGCTTTCCCTTCAGTATTCCTTTTTTCTTGAGCCTATTTGGTATTTTTTTCTTAGTATAAATCGTTGCATTTTGTTTAGTTTTAATCGTTGTATTCCGCATATAACTGGGTAAGCAGAGGCAATCAAGTGCTAAGACACTCCCTTACCCATTTTCTGTCTAATTTTCGAAACATTGCGTGTTGAATGGCGGAATTCAACGGCGGGACGACCAGAAATATTCTTGGCGTAGAGTTCACCCATGTCATATGCAATCTTAAGACTTGAAAGTTGGGCAGAAGGTAAGAAGTGTCATAGCCAGGGGTTCCCATTTGCCTATTCTGCTCGTAAGCGGGATACAGCGTGAAGGTGCATTATAACAATTTACCTATTTTGATAACTCAACATAATAAATATTTTTTTTCCTAAAGAAAACTATTTGTATTACTATTTTTTTTCTTTTTTCTCCATAGTGTCCTATCCCTTACTAACAGTCTCCCTTCCTTTTAATAAATTTCCCATTGTTTCCTTATATTGTCTATTATTATATAGGATATAAGAATTATATTTTTTTTAACACACTGTTTACACGATTTTCAATTGTGTGTAAAATAAGCGGAAATATATTTTTATGTATAAGTAAATCTTTAAATTAACTATTTATTATTATTGTATATTAACTCACCCATTTAAGGACTAGACTAGGATTCAAATGAATGTATTTTATATACATACTAGCGGCCCACGCGTGGCATTGTCCACATAAATATATTGTTATATTATAGCCAAATTGTACAAAATCTAAACATTAATTATAGTCTGTGTTATTCTGATATAAACATTATATTACTGTAAAGTTTCATCTAAATCTGTTTAGTAATTTTTGTGTGAACGTGGAATAAACATCTTTCCTTACAAACTTTTACATTGATATTATTAAATGTTATTACAAAAATTTTAATAAATAGAAAATTATATATACATATTATGTATAAGATTTATAATACATCTATACAGTGTGTTTAATTTATATATTATTTGCTGGTCATGTCATCCATATTTAATTAACTTAAGTATATTATTATTTTTATTTATTTATATCCCCATTGTTTTTTATTTGCTCATCGCTTTTTAGTTTTGCTCTTTTATTTTATTTATTTTAAACATAATTAATATATCATGACATTTAATATCGTTCTGTATAATTTTTTTTATATATAAAAAAATATCATTAACTAAATTTTGCTATTTATCGTTAGGGCTTAAATTTTAGCTAAGCTTTTTCTTTAAATGCCTGTATTCATTATGTTAAATATTTATTTATTTTTCACGTCTTTAACATGTTACATAAAGTTTAACGATTATTACAGTGAATATTGAAAATTTGTTTTTTAGTATCCGTAGTAGAGTAGACAGAGTAACCTGGGATTCTAGTTAAGACACTCCGTTACCATTAAGACACTTCCGTTCCCCACTTTCCATCGAAATTGAAAACTTATTATAATTGTGTTTGTCATTATAATTGTTCCTCGACACAATTTTAAGGCAGCGAAGCTTTGTAAGCTACGAAAATATAAAGATAATTTATTAAAAGACATTAACCTTTATGGGCATTATTTGGAAAAATATATGTTATTATCAAAATAGCTGCTTAAAACCATTGATCAACTAAAAAAAGATATGGAAGGATATTATATAAAACTTTGTCATATCGCAACTTGGATATTAAGTTTAGTCGATTTGATTTCATGGATAGTTTTTATAGATTATTTTTATTTAAAAAAAAAACAAATAAAAATATTTTTTAGTGGTATTACCACGTTATTAAGAAATTTGTTATGTTTTTATTTATACACCCTTTTCTAAATTAGTTTGTTTGTCATATATTTTTTCTAAATGAAAGTGAATATAGGTATTTATATGAGTAATAAATTCGATTTGCATGTTAGCTTCTTACGCCTGTCCCTCACTTCATGTAGGCATACATACGCACTTAGTGGTATAATACGCTTCTTTTTATTATTTCGCGTAGTGTCCAACAATGGTCACTAGCCACTAGTCACTGGGCCACTAAAAGGGATGTTACGAAGCTCCGTAATCGTTGACTGTAAAAAAGTTTTCGTAATCGTAAGAGTCCGGATAATTGCTAGTATAGTCGAAGCCCTTTCAATTGGGCAATTATAATGATAGATTGTTGGTATTGTTTGACAGAGAGAGATCATTTTTTATTCGAAAAGGATACAAATACAAAATTTCATTCGTAGCATCCCTGATCTCGAAGTGACTGATCACTTACAACTGGTCATTGACCACTAGGCCACCAGGACCATTGGCTAAAGGTTGCTGACCCCTAGTTGTGTAACTCTTGTTAAGAACGTTTATTGTGATACAATTATATTCTAAAAAATAGTTTTCTTTCTACCATGAGATGTATCAAAAATAAATGGAGATATATTTTTTTCTGCATCTTTATGGGTTATTGTGTCACAATACCTGTTCCTGTTTTTTTTTTGGTTTATTCTGATAAGGGCATCGTTTCTCAACTTTTTTAATACAATAGGATAATTAATGCTCAAGTCTAATGTTTACTTTACTATAATTTGAATTAACTTAAGTAAGTTTTGTAGAGGTAAGTTACATTTACTGAGGTTTTTTTTATCTTCAATTTAATTAACTGATTAAAATTTTGCTTTCTACTTGGACAGTCATTTTTTAAATAACGAATGAGGTTGAGAAACGATCACCACTGGGGTTCATGGGTTTCAGCAGCATAGGTTAGGTTGAGGGGGTTTTGGGGTTCGATCTGGCATCGGTAGCATAGCGTGGGTTGTAGGTGTGGGTGTGTATGAGGGCGAGGAGCTGCCGCTGGTGAAGGGCATGCCCAGCGTCACCGCGTGCGTCGCCGCGCTACTGCCGTGCCGCAGCGGTGCGTATTGCTGCCTTACCGTACCTGACTAATCCACCATGACTAGCTACAAACCACCATGGCTGCCATGTTTTTCATGTTTAACGCATTTTCCATGTCTTCCATGTGTTGTTTCGCCTCAGCTTTTACCAAATTTAAGTTTTTGCTTGTGTTTTGTGAGATTGGTTAAGTTAGTAGCACTTTATGTTGTTATGCATGCCCGGCGTGTATTCTTAATTTCACCTTGCCATATATTCCTAAGCTACCGTAGAAAAAAAAGTATTTTAGTAAACCTAAAAAAAATCAACGTAGCACTACTCGAACCTGCGCCTCTTGGTTAACGTACTAGAGCTCTGACTGTTAAGCCATACCTTCTTATCAGGCCACATTGAATTTTTTATACTATTGTTACAATTTATTTCTGTTAGCAAAAATATTTCTCTATCTTAATAGCTAAATAATACAGTTGCCCTTTTTCTTCTTTCGTGCACCGTACTATTAATGTGTTTATAAGTGTAATTTTGCCGTCTCCTTAACTATATTCATGATTTTGCTTGTTTTATAAGATTATTGGTGGTACATCACTTTTTCTTTTATTGGTGCCTACAGCTCGTCTTCTACCCATTAATAACTACGTTGAACTCGCAAGAGTAAATTTCATACTACTATTTCCACCAATAAATAAACCGAACGGGCTGAAACAAGTGGTAATGACAAAATACAAACCTCTCTGTTGGTGGAAATGTAAAACATTTTGTTTTAGTCTAAGCACTACCATATTTCCTTTGCAGTGGAAACCGGGCTTTAGATTTGTGTGGAGTTTCTAATGTGAATGTACTACCATTTCTTTTTGTTGCATTTTGCTGTTACTTTAAGTTATTATACAATATGCTTGTCCACCCTTTTGACGTTGCTTCGACAGACGTAGCTTCGTTGAGTTCTAAAAATATTTTGATCTTAACCATTTTGCCTTTTGTCTAAATAAATGAAATAGGAGAAATTTTTTTAAAAAAGTTACCTTTTTTTCAAATTGTGCCATAAATTATATTTTATATAATGTTTACCAAATTTATACTTAGTAGTTTTTATCAACATAGTATATAATGTTTCATGAATTATTTTTCTTTTTTGTTTTTTTTCCTTGATTTTTACCTAGTCATATCTTAATTGCAGATGTTGTTGTTTTTTTTATTAAATGACCACTATTTTTTATAATTATCAATGATTAACTGTGTATAAATTATAGTGCTTCATATATACATATAAATACTAATAGAATTTTTATTTGCTATTTGCTTGCATATTTTATTACTTGTTCAGTGACGTTCTGTCACAGATAACATTTTTTTATCTTGAGTTTATTTTGTGCATATCTTGAGTAAAATACATTGCGACTAGATCAGAACTTGGTCCAATATTTTTTGGAATATTTTTAGTCTAAAATTATTTTTTTTTTAATTTTTTTTATATGAACATTACAATATATATAATAATTATCTGTCATCTGAAATGCGTTTTAAAATTTTAATTTTTCAGTAATGATTGTATATTTTTATTTATACAAAACATGTATGAGGAATATTAGTTACATTTAAGCAATGCTTGAAAGAATCACTTATTTCCTTCACAATATTTGCAATATATTTTATTTTTCTTATATTTTTTTAAATTATGTGTTGTTGGTTCGTGCTCGATTGTTTTATGTTTAATAAAGCAAATGTTTAAACTTGGCACGACTTTAGAACATATCTTTTATCGAAAGAACGTATTATGCTTGAAGTTATGTTAGCAACATGCATGCTAAAATTTGTATGAAATCCGGTCCGTGTTTTGTGTTCTTATATGTATATGAAATAATAATAATCTTATAGTGTCTCAAATTGGCTTATATTTAATCAAAATAGATTGATAATCATGTTTTCTAATAATAAATCAATTTTTTAGTAATTATTTTCATTTCTTAACTATCACATTCATTTTGTCATTTAATATTATATACTATACTACTTATATACAGATTATATGACACTTGCAAATTTGCACAGAATACATAAATAAATATATGTCCAAGTAACTATTTTTATTATTATTAATTATCCTTAATATGGATACGCCATAACGTACACGTTTTTTTTTATTATTATATTTCACATATATTTATTGTATTAATTTTTCCACATATCCACACAATGTCAATATCTGTCACTTTCTACCAAAACTGATTCTGCCAGCTCTTACTAACCAAACGAGTGCTGTGAATGAAACATCAGTCTAATTTTTATTTCATCGAAGCAAAACTTGGTCTAAAATTTTTATTTTTAAGAAAAATGTTGACATTTTTCGACTAGACTACAATATATATAATTTTAAAGTAATTTTTTCAATTAGAGAAAGCAACAATATCAATACAATATTATGCCTTATTTATTCAATGTTAGAATAAAAGCGAATGCGATTTTTTCCTACCGTCGCCGTCGTTCGCTCGATATCTTTTTCGCCAGTCATCAATTTCTTTCGATCTCATACGAAATGTCAACATTTTATGTGAAATTATACTTTAAGGATAAAAGTACATTGCAGTTTTCAAAAAAAAAAAATTATAATATTACGAATTAATTTCTTTCGAAATGAAACTATTTTTGTTCAAGTTAAATTTTAGACCAAGTTCACTACTTATTTCGGAACAAAAATATTAATAATTAACAAAATACAATAGATGCTGATGGTTGTGGTGCTCGAGCGTCCGTGGAGCGTATGCTCGCCTTCGGTAGGGAGTTGTACGCGATGAGTCAAGATTTGAAACCGGATCATTATTTAAAATCCATGCTAGAGGTAAATATTTTTTATTAGATATTTTTTAACTTATACAATTGTATTCATAATTTTATTTGTGTATAGAAATAAATATAATTTGGTTTTTATGTTTATTTAATATTTATAACAGGATATGAACTCCGTTTAAAGTAAATATAATGATATTCGTTCTATATAAGTTCTTAATAATGATTATATAATTAACTTCTAAATAAATCTTATTAATTTTGGATAATAGTAGTACTCTTGGTTATGAAGATATAGTTAATAAATATAATTTACATGGTGTAGGATGCCTTCAGTCTTCTCGCCTACAGCAACCCGTGGGACAGTCCCAACGGCTGGCAGCTGGAGGCGGTGTGGCGCGAACCCGTCTGTGAGGCGTTTAACGCCGCTATACTTGGTAAATATTCATTGTTTTATTTTATTTAAAACTTCGTATTCTGTATTCTGCATACAGCAGTGTATACATTTAAAAAGTTCCGGTCCCTACGCATCGTCCACTTATCGAAAAAAAGCGTGTTGAATGGAGGCGATCAACGCTTTGTCTTGTTACAAAAGGAAAAACAAATGTTTCATTTCCTGACCGGGATTTGAACCCACAACCGTCGTGTCTATAATCACGGGCTACATAAATATAAACAATCTATTTCCAGAATGGCAAGGCATGCAATCAGTATCTCCAGTCGAGGCCTGTGTCTCCCACACAGCAGATCTCCTCCGTCGTATGGCAAGAGCTTCCTTGGGAGCCTGTGCCTTTGCCGATCTACCGGCTCTGCTACGTCGCTGACGACGCACCCCCAACACCCCTCGGACCCCCCGGACCTCCCGGATCTCCATCTCCACGTCCACCTCAAACAGCCCCCGGAGGACGCTCTTGCACCCAAGGTTGTCCGCAGGAAGACGCGATCGTAACGCCAGGTATAGTGTTTGAGTGTTTGGGAATGTTTTTGACGCATCCCCCGAATTTTTCCTGGATCTCCACCTCCAACATCCCCTGGAGAATGCTCTTGCCCAATAAGTTCTGGAGGTCGTCGATTGGAAGACACGATTGTAACGCAAGGTATAAGGGTTGATTGTTTGGGGGTGTTGTAAACGCTCCCACCATTATCCTTCTGGTTTCTACCTCTACCTCCAATTTCCCTCGGAGACTACTCATCTCTCTTGCCTCATATATTCCGGAGGTCATCGGTTGGTAGACGTGATCGTTATAACAGGTATATAGTGTTTGATTATTTTTTTGTTAGGCGATTAGATTGGGCGTGTTGCAAATTTGAGATTTTAATTGGAAAATATTTTAGATATTTTGGTAACTTTTCAATTTTATATAATGAAATAGAAATTTTCTTTGAGACAGGGAATTGGTTTAAATTTATTTTTAAAATATCGAGTTCTAAGACACCTTTTTTTCCAATACATTTAATTTTATCAATATTAACTCTCAAATAAATAAGAAAAATAACAAGTTTCTCAACCTAAACAAAGTTTTAAAAAATCTATAATATACTTTGTCCCTTTCTCTCTTATGCTATTACATATTTGTCCTAAGATTTTTCTACTACTTCTATTATATGAAAATGAGTAATAGTAAACCGAATATATTAATTTTACTATAATTTAGTCACATTTCAACCAACAAACGTTTATAATTAGCAGTAAATCAATATCTAAAATCTGTAAATAACCTCTAAAATTTTAAAATCTGAATAAAGCTTACAAAATTTGTAAATTGTCTGTCTTTTATTATTTTCCACTGAAAAAATAGAAAACAATCTAAAGCTAAGTCAATAAAATACAGATACAAATAAAGTAAAATACAGAGCACGCTCAAGAATATGAAATGTAAATAAATTGAGGTCTCAAGCCTGCGACCATTTATGCGATGGTTGTGAGATCGATTCCCACTTGGGGGAATGAATTATTTTCGATATGGTAACCCTTACTGTGTTGTGCGGGATAATGTGTGAAGGTAAAACGAGATATAGATTTTCTCATGTGTCAATGTAATTTGCCATCTCTTTCTCTCACACGCCCAATCTAATGAACATTATTTATACTTACATATTCATACATATTAATTTGCATTCGGATACTCGTACTTAACATATTTAACAGCTTAATACATATTTGTTTTATATTATCTGTGTACATTTGGATATTTGTCAAAAATTTCAAATTTTACTCGCATTTCGTATAAATTTTTGTCTGTACATAGTTTAATATGGTTGTTAAAACATCCTTTTTGTTTATCTATATGGTTTATATTATTATTTTCTTAAATCTGAAAAGCTGTAGTGTTATTCATACTTGAAAATGCCAATATCGTCGCTACGAAGTGAAAACCTAGTGATTGATGATTTTTTTCTGATATATTTAGTATAAGAAGTATGTTGTTAAGGCCATTGTACAATATATGAATAATAATAATAATAATATTAATAGACATATTACAAAGCTATCGTTGAATAAGTTGAAAAAAATGAAGTTGCATTTACTAGGTTTTTATTGCGTATCGCCAATTTAAATTCCATTTTTTTAATCTTTCTTTTATTAACAATTTAAAAAAATATATCATATATACTACTTATTTAGAAAACGTATAAAAAATTGAACGTAGCGGGACTCGAACCCGCGCCTCCTGGAAACCGACCAGGCGCTCTGAGCACTAAGCCATGCGTTCTCATCAAGCTACGTCGAAATTTTTATACGCTTGTTACAACTTATTTATGTTGTTAGCATCTCTGTAGGGAGATTTTTACAAATTTCCGCTACCCAAAGATAATTACTAAGAATTATCGTCTGACAAGAGACAATGCTATTTATTAAATATTTTTAAAGTTTTATTCCACACTTAGGAAAGAAAAATACTTATTTAGAAAACTTATAAAACGTATAAAAATTTGAACGCAGCGGGACTCGAACCCGCGCCTCCTGGAAACCGACCAGGCGCTCTGACCACTAAGCCATGCGTTCTCGCCAAGCTACGTCGAAATTTTTATACGCTTGTTACAACTTATTTATGTTGTTAGCATCTCTGTAGGGAGATTTTTACAAATTTCCGCTACCCAAAGATAATTACTAAGAATTATCGTCTGACAAGAGACAATGCTATTTATTAAATATTTTTAAAGTTTTATTCCACACTTAGGAAAGAAAAATACTTATTTAGAAAACTTATAAAAATTTGAACGTAGCGGGACTCGAACCCGCGCCTCCTGGAAACCCGCTACGTCCCGCTACGTTCAAATTTTTATACGTTTTCTAAATAAGTATTTTTCTTTCTTAAGTGTGGAATAACACTTTAAAAACATATAAAAATATATCATATATATTTCTTTCAATACTTTTGTGAACATATGTATGGATGGCTAACAAATGATAATATTTATTAAAATTATCACATTTTGTCTAAACTAAATTGTCAAAAGTGTATCGTACTTTGTGGTCGTATGTAATGTAAAAATATATAACACACTAATGTAAATTGTATTTACTGACTATTATTAAAAAAAATAAAAGTAATCAAAATTATCTGGCTATTATAAGGTATCATCTAGATAGAAACTAAATTCTTGTAAGGACTGCAACAAAAAAAATAACATTAATATCTTAACTCATTATATTGTAACTAACACTTAAACCTGAGGCTTACTGAGGAAATAAACAAACGGGGGGGGGCATTTTTCAATGTAAAAATATAATAAATATTTAATAATGTAGTGTAGATCGTATTAAAATGTATATAAAAATCAATTTCTCTACATATTTACGCACATGTATGCCTTTGCGAAGTCCTCGGAGGCAATGTAACATAGCTTTTATCGCTTATGCTTAAAAAGAATCAGGTAAGAGTGTGTAATTTTAAAAAAATATGGCATTTGTGCGATTTATGCTAAAAAAAACATCAAAATTGACACTTACAACTTTGTTTTGTAATATAGGGGTCATAATTGCGTGTAATATTATATATAATATGGCTAGGTTTAGGTTATAACAACTGTTTACACACAATTGTGCCCCCTATAGTGGGGCAGAGTGGTTAATATTTTTTTATATATATATATTTATATATATATATACGATAATATATATAAAATTTTGTAGTCTATTGTAGTGTAGCCTCTAGCTGGCGCTTGTCCTTTGGAATTTAAAAAAAAACGAAGTGCTCGAACTTTCAATGTTTAAAAAAAGTGTGTGACAAACGAAAAAGGACGTTGTGATATTTTAAAAGTTAAATATAAACTTCGAATGTAGTTTAAATAATAATATTGTGATGTGTGTATACATTCAGCGTATATAGATATTGATTGATAAACATACATACCTACATACATACATGATGTAAAATGGCGGCGGGGGCACTGACGGTCGTGGGGTATAAATAACGTACGGCTAATATGCCCCGTATTTTAGTTTTCAAAGTAACATTTTAAATATTATGATATTTTTTTCTGATTTTTATTAATTTTTTTAAATAATTTAACAATTAATAATGTGACTTTGAAAATTGTAGTTTATAAATGTGATTAAAGACTTAACGCTAGTGCCCTCATTAATATAGTTATTGTATTACGGACGATGTGACATTGCTTTTGGGTCTATAAATTGTGTTTTAAAATAGCCATTTTTTGAAATTTAGTTTAATATTGTTTACGGTTTAAGGGTTGTTGTAGCTGAAAGCAATGTTTTGGCTTTAGGTGTACACACAGACATAATTTTTACATGTGTTTTATATGTAATTTCTTGTTTATATGTATATGTTACATGAATTTTCAAAATTTTGTAGATTATTTTGGAATAACTACTTATGTTTTCAATATTCTGGAGAGTTACGAAATTATTATCACAGGCAAATGGCCTAATGCTAAGCAGAGGTATACGAGTTCAGTTCCCCTATGTATTAATAACAATAATAGTAGTTTGTGTGTATGTGTGTACAGCGACGCCTCCGTTCTGTAAAGATGATTCTACAATATTGTTCTTGTATTGTATTGTTTTTTTTAAATAATATATTGTGTTTAAACGGTGATGTGATTTTTTTTACTTTGTTCACCCATTCCTTTGATATCATTTGTTTTGTTTTGAGAAATATACATGAGGTCATCATGGCGCAGTGGAACATCGTTTGATTGTAAAAGCGATGATTGTGGGTTCGATTTCTATTCGGGGATCATGAATTGTCTTCATGTCCTCGCGTTGGTTGGCAAAGTGCAAGGTAGAGTAATGCCACTTAACACGTAGTGTCTCGCATATTAAGAGATAGCGTTTGGTTAATACAAGTCAGTGAGATACTTGCAACACAAGAACCAATGCAGATGAGAATTGAACTCGCATCTATCGTATTTAATCGAACGCTAACTGCACCATTATAGCGTTAAAAGAATATCTTTCTAACATTTTAAATTAAATTTATATATATAAATATACGGCATTGTTTTTTTTTATTAAAAAAAAAAAAATTAGGGAATTATTTACCTGTTACACATTATAAATATAATAAACATATAATAAAATATTTCAAATTATACCATTGTAATGCAGTTTAAGTCCGTGTCCGAATGTAATCGCAATGACAGTGGGTTTGATCTACATTCAGGTGAATATATCTATTTATTTATATTTTCAACTTCACTTTGTATCCCGTACATAGCAAGGTAAGTAGAGGGAACCTAGTGTTGAGATACACCGTTCCCTACTTTCCGCTATTTTTTTTAAACAACACGTAGTTAAATGGCTGAACTCAACGCCCTTTTGCCTTGGTACCAAAGCGAAGAAATGAATATATTAAAACATTAATTCATTCCCTCCGAGTGGGAATCGAACCCTCGACCGTCGCGTTACAATCACATGCTTCTGCCGTTGCACCATGACGGTCTCTGAATATATTTATATTTTAATTATTTACATCTTCCATCTCTGGTAAGATATTGGTCACATACAATATGCAATGTGTTTAATATGAGTGAAGCGTAAAGCGGAGTGTAAAAACATACTGTCTTTCTACATATTCTTCTGTATGCTGAGAATATATAAAAAGCTAAGATACTCCATTCTCATTAAGATTTAGGACCCTTCTGTTGCCCACTTCCCGGGAGTATTGAATGTTGAGTCACGGAATTCAATGATCAAATTATCGCGTAATGCCTCTACCAGACCAGAGCGAGGAATGTGACTGATAATATTAAATATATCATTCCGTCGAGTGGGAATCGAACCCACAACTGCGTTTACTGCACCACGACTGGCTACAAATTACTACTAGTTAAATAATATAAAACACAAAAACCAAAATGAACGCTATTTCCTTAATAATTATAAAAATATTAAAAACCCTAACAAACTATAAAACATTATAACAGTAAGTACATAAAGAATAATTTCAAAGGGAAGCATATTTTAAAATATGCAAAGTAATACCACTGTAGGTAACAAGCGCACGGTGCATCATTAGCCTCATACATCAGAACCAAACGAGTTGAACAAGTCCCCGCCTAATAGGGATGTGCCACATTGTAAATAAGTAACGTGTACTTTATACGTATAAATTCTTCCGTTGCTTTGTGACTGACAGAAAATTAAGAGACGAAAGTACTAAGACTTAGAAACATAATAGAAAGTTGAAATTTCAATTTTAGGTAGGTTAGAGATCCTAAAGGAAGGGAAAAAAACGATTTTCGATTTCATATCTTAAGGTCCAGTGGAGAGTGACGATTAGTACATATGTATATAAAAAGTATATATATAGACGACCGTGCCGCAGTGGGTTAGTGTATGACTGTGAAGACGATTATAGGTCCGATCTCTTCGTCTATATAAGTTTGAATAATAAATGTAATTAATAAAAAAAATATTGTATGCAAAAAAACATAGTTCATTCCCCCGACTCGAAATCAAACTCACAACGCAGTCGCAGTTTAACAATCAGATGTTGTAGGTACCACTGAGCCACGGCCGCCTCTAAAATAAAATATGTAGGTATATAAAAATCTCTCCATGCTACACTGTATTCTTATTTTAGAGATATGGAAAATGGGATGAATTCATCAAATCATCATTTATTTTAGTGTTTTTTGTCATCATCATTTATTTTACTCTTTGTAATAAAAATATTTAATAATATATTATATTTCTTCGAGTAGAAATCTAACCCACAACCTGTCGCAACTACATGCACACGCTTGTGCCTGTGCGCCGTGGCTGGCCTTAAATATCCGGTCAAAGTATCCTTTTAAAATAATATTTTTAACAATTTAAATATACACCCTAAGCAAAAATAAATATTTAGAAACATGAACAAAACCACTCGGATTTCGGCTTAATAAATATCAAAATAAATAATATCGAAAATAATATATAATATCATAAATTTTTTATTATTTATATAATTAAGTAAATGTTTATATATTTCAATATATTCCATACAATACCAAATTAGTTGGATTCGAACTTGCGACTTTTAGCATTATTTACCAAAAATAGTCCATCTATCGTCAAAGCTGTCTATTGTAATGGAAAGATAAGGTGGGCAGGACGAGCCTTTGATGTAGGACATTCTAGTGTTAACACTTTTAGGTCTAGATTTTTCGAATAAGCACTGTTTCGTAAAAGGGAACGTTGCAGGTTGGCTGGTTCAATTTACGTACGTATATATTTTTGTTGTGTAAAAAAAAAGTAAGTAGTTTGTAGTGTAGCTTTTTAAAATTTTATTATTTCTTATTTTCTTTATCAAAATTAGCTGAGGCCGTCGTGGCGCAGCAGCACAGCATCTGACTGTAAACGCAATAGTTGTTTGTTCGATTCCCGCTGGGGAAATTGAAATTTTGTGATTGCGTCACTCTGGAAAGAAGGCAAAGCGTGACGCGTTGTATATCATCTTCGAATTCGGGAGTAAAGAGGGGCACAGAATGTCTTGACACTAGGTTCTCTCCGCCCACCCTGACATACATATAAGATAAAGCGTGAAAAACGGTGTATATTTAAATTGTTAAAAATATTATTTCAAAAGGATACTTTGACCGGATATTTAAGGCCAGCCACGGCGCACAGACACAAGCGTGTGCATGTAGTTGCGACAGGTTGTGGGTTCGATTTCTACTCGAAGAAATATAATATTAAATATTTTTATTACAAAGAGTGGCGTTAAGTTCTGCTATTCAACATTCATTCGGATGAGGAGCGAAGTGTCTTAAATGGCTGATCTCAACGCTCCCTCTGCCTACACTGCTAGTGAAGCTGACAACATACTTACTGAGCTTTGTACCTTCACTTAAAGTTTAAAAAAATAACTAACAAGAAATTTGATTAATTTGAAAACGGCCAATATGTCTATCTAAAACCGTACGATATCTTTCCAGTACAACAATCAGTTGCAACGCTCCCAGCAAGCCGTCCGAAGATAAATATTCAATGTTATCATTTAATACCGGCGTCCGCCCGCAGCCCGCACTCTGTCGGGACTCGGGACACTGCGCTGTTCAAATAGAGATGGAAAAAAACCTATGAAATGGCTGTTGGATTATGCTAAAAGAGTTTTGGATTTTTTTTTTTAGTTTTTACTCTTTGTAGTCCAAATGTTATGTTTAATTTTAATTTCCAGCTTCTAGAAATCGGTGGCCAGTCGTGGCGCAGCGGCACGAAGTGTAATTGTAAAACCGACTGGTTGTGGATTCGATCCCCACTCAAGGAGATAAAATATTTACTTAAATTTATATTTCCATTTCTTCGCTCTGGTGTAGAGGCAAAGCGCGGCGTTGAGTTCTGCCACTCAACACGCAATGCCTCCAGAATTCGGCAGAAAGTGGGGAACGGAGTGTCTTAACACTAGGTTCCCTTTGCCTACCCTGCTTTGTGCGGGACACAGATTTTTTTTTATTAAAACGATGGATAGTGGAGAACGGAAGTTAATTTGAACGGAGTGTCTTAACATTTGTGATTTTGATCGTTGAGTTGTGTCATAAGTGCTGTATCTACAATAATTTCCTGTAGATTAATTAAATTAATATAGTAGTTTAGTTTTAACAAATTAGTTTATTTTGCTAAATTATTAAATTTAGTTAAGTCTGTTTTTTTAATTAAGTCCATATACATTTAAATCAAATCTTAAAATAATATAAAAAAATAATTTAAATTATGAATCCTCGTCTATAATAATATAGAGGGTAGAGGTAATGAGCACTGTCTCCGTGTTTGAAAAAGTGTCCATCAAAATTGATAAGAAAGAGTGGCTCTGCGATACGATAATAAATTTAAAAGCACGCGCCACACGCAGTTACGCTATTGGACTATTTTCGAAAGAAAATAATGATCCTAACAACTCCAGTCATTAAAAACAGCGTATCGTTGAATTTTGAACTATAATTTATTGTTTATTAACGGAAACTATTTCAGCTGAATATGAGATGGTGCTTCTAACCTCTACCCTCCATATATAATATAAATAAAAGTAATTGTTAACCGATCACAGGTAGGAAGCGAAAAATCTCGTTCTCGCGGCAACAGATAACAAATTGTAATTCCGCCGGCGGCGAGACTTCTCTGACATAAATTATTAATAATGACTAGAACTCCGCCCCCGCCCCCGGGCTCCAATCTTAACGTTTTACATTTTTATTTTATCGAATCTGTTTCCCCCCAAATTTTTTTCAATTATCATAATTATTCAATGATTCGTTATCTGTGGAGGTTTATATGTCATAAAGTTACTATTACCATATTTAGTCTATAATTTGACATTTGGGACAAGGTAATGGCGCGTACGCGATAGATATAATTTAAATAAATGAAACACGATAAAAATATTCAATTATGAATAGTTTGGATAAAAGCAGTCTTATATTGTATCCATTTTGATTGTTCTGTTATCTGAATGTACGAAAATTGTGTTATTTTCTTTTTTAACCGACTTAAACAAGGATATATTTAATTTTTTATTGTTTATCTAAAAAAATGTCGAATATTACTTTGTTTTAATTAAACCAAATATGTTCAAACTCAAAGTCAAGTCCAAGTTTCATCACAATCATTTCAATGATTTGGAAACATGAGAATCCACGCGTTACTCAGCTAATTGACAGGTATTTGAAGTCCGTTTTTTTTAAATTACTTTTAACAACCTTTCATATTGTCGGTGTTCAAAAGTAGATAACAAAAGATGGCACGAAGCGGTAATATTATTACAAAGAATAAAGCTATTTACGAGGATAGTCCTGGCGCAGGGGCACTAGCGTAAACTAAAATATTTTATATGTTAATTACTTCGCTCTAGTGTCGAGACAAAGCGCGGTGTTGTGTTCCGCCATTCAACATGCAATGCCTTGAGAATTCGGCGGGAAGTGGGGAGGAGAGTGTCTTAATAAAGAAAACAGAGGGAACTTAGCCTCTGTTTTCCCTGCTACATACATACATGTGCTATACTGTGTGAAGCTGAAGCTAGAGCTATTTTCATATGTCTTGCGCATTTTGTTATGATCTTCGACTTCAACTACCTAATCCATGTATAGTTGACCGAAAGTTATCATAAACATCTGAAGTCGTGATTTGAATTAAAAATCAGTCGTGGCGCAGTGGCACAAAGTGTGACTGTAATACCGACTGGTTGTGGGTTCGATCCCCACTCGAGGAGATGAATATTTACTTAAATTTTATTTCCATTTCTTCGCTCTGGTGTCAAGGCGATGAGTTCTCCCACTCAACACGCGTTGTCTCCAGAATTCGGCAGAAAGTGGGGAACGGAGTGTCTAACTTTACACTAGGTTCCCCCTGCTAACCCTGCTGTGTGCGGGATACAGCGTGAAGCTGATTTATTTTTTAAAATTATATACGGTCCTAGTATAAAAATAGGGTCTTATAATATTATTCTCGATCGTTGAGATAAATAATCTAACGACACACACGATAATTAGCAGTTCGAAAAGCTGTTAAGTATCAATTAAATAAAAAAAAAACATTTGAAATATTTTGTACATTTCGTTTGTTAATTTTCTATCAAAATTGTTGTATATTAAACACAATTTAACGATCAACACCTTTCAGCACTGTCACATGGCACGAATCCACTCTTCCCGTAAGTACACAGCAACTCCAAAAAGAAGTCGCCGCGCTGCTCCTTGCGAGGATGATCGATCACATACAAATGTTTATCCAGGACTAAGATATTTGATTGATTCGTCGTCGCCGCTGGCCATTTTAGAGGTAGCAGCTTGTTTTTCTTTGGCGTTGGGTTCCTGTAATTAAAATCTGAGTAAGAACTGTATATGGTCGTCTCTGAATATACGTATGTACTAGTTGGAAATAGTTTAAAATATTTGGAACTTTTTGGACTATCTGGACGCAGATAATGGCTTATAAAACATTTAATTTTATTTTGATCTTACTAATTTTTTATTTTATATTTAGTTTCTTGACTTTATGGAATGTTTTTTTTATTTATGTTTATATTAATATTTTTCATTTATACGTAGATGTGATCTTGCTTGGCTTAAACCGGTTTTTACTGCTTTTTACTACGCCGCTTATACTGATAGCAGCGCCACATATTTAATTTTTAATATTTTATTTTTGAGCTCAATTTACTAAAAGTGAATGATAAAATAGGCTTTATCTCTGTACAAGTACAGAAAAATGTATGTGAGCTAGCAGTAAAGAAATAAAAAAATATGATGGACATAACGCTGTCCTTGATGATGCAACGGAACGATTCATTATTAACTCAAAAGACACATCAGACTTCAATGAAAATTACGAGAATGTAATATCTAGTATAGAAGAGTTTATATAATTTTTTTTATAGTTCCTGTTTTGGATTTATATATAGAGGCACACACACAAATGCAAAGCTCAGCTTTCGCCTCGCTAACTGTACTTACAATTATTCATAAGAAGAAAAAAAGATTACCCTTTTGATATAAAATTATGAATTAATGTTGTCATTTTGTCAATCATCTTTCTATCACTGCTTGTCAACGGTAGAGATATTCCCATAGGCTTGAAGACGTAAAATAGTTCCCCAGCGTGGGTTGTTCCGTTGAAATATAATCCTGATAGCAATTTTCCAAAGTTTCGACTACCAACATATGAAAATTGGTAATTGTATATAGGTTTATCAGAAAATTTGGTAATTACTTTGGAAAAAGCATTTATACTTCCATACGCGATCCAATCTGAATAAAAAAATGTCAAGCTTTTAGCTGACGTCCTATAATCAATTGTACTGTTGCCAAAATAATGAGATCTTATTATTTTGCTGATTTCTCGTTTTGCTTTATCTGAGCACCAAGAAAACACACATGGGAGCATATCATTAAAATTTTCATTCAATTCTTTGGTCGATTTATCACTTAGCAATCTATAAAAGAAACCACCTTCGTTATCTGTATAACCTATAACAACAGGGACTTTGTTAAATTGTCCCGATTTTAAAATGTTAT
Source organism: Heliconius hermathena (assembly GCA_013403705.1). Taxonomy (NCBI): domain Eukaryota; kingdom Metazoa; phylum Arthropoda; class Insecta; order Lepidoptera; family Nymphalidae; genus Heliconius; species Heliconius hermathena. The sequence continues at coordinate 76,612 of JAAIXJ010000209.1, forward strand.
ATGGTGTATCACGAAAAAATGGTTTAGTAAAATTGTTGTCCACACACGGTGAATATTTGAAGTACCTTGGATTTACAGAATCGTCATACGTGACGTGCAGTAGTATAGGTAGAGGTGCTTGCACAAATATATCAAACACATCACGTTCAGTTCTCGCCGGGGATATTTTCCTCGCGTCGTCTAATGCAGGTTTAAAAGGTTCGATATTAAACGCCCAAGTGGACAACGCTGTGCCACTCATCAGAATTGCCTTGTGAAATAAATCTTTGCTCATTTCGGATAGAAAATGGAGTGCTGCGGAACTGGCACCTGCACTTTGCCCACAAAGTGTTACGTTGTCAGGGTTTCCACCGAATGAAGCTATGTTTTTTCTTATCCACTGTAGGGCTGCCACTTGATCTCTTAATCCTAGGTTTGAAATATTGTTTAAGCACAAAAAACCTAGTACACCCAGTCTGTAATTGATAGTTACAACAACAATGCCTTTTGATACTAAATATTGAGGGTCGTAAAGTTCTTTACTTCCTTTGAAATAGGCTCCGCCATGAAAAAAGATCATAACTGGAAGCTTGTCATCTTTTTTTGTTTTCTCCGGAGTGTATACGTCTAGGTAAAGACAGTCTTCAGTCCCTGTTGTGAGGAAGGATATCAGTTGTGGACATCTCACGAATGGGTTTACAGCATGAAAGACGCCTTGCCATTTCGCAGGTTCTTTTGGAAACTGAAATAATAAATAAGAATTGGGGAAAAGGAAGTAGTAAAAATTTGTTTTATTCCTGACTGCTAAGGAAGGGTTATGTTTTTCGCGCGTATCTTGTATGTATGTAATATTCTTTATTAACTCATTTCTCCAGAACCGCTGAACGGATTTACATATTGGTTTTTTTTTATCTACACCCTGCATCACTGGCGGTGTAGCCAAAAAGAACGGCCTCTGCATAACTCTTTCGCCTTATCCTCTGTCATTACCCTCATATATCCCTCCGGGAGGTCCTCAAGCTTTATACGAGACCTTCCTTCATTATCACCGATGCTCTGTTTTCGGAGGTCAACCCAGGACTCCCCTACCTCTCTCACCGCTCAATTTTATTTAAGATCCGTGAAGAAAAATAATTATTAGTTTCAATATTTATTGGCAACTATCGATATTTTATATAATAAAAATAAATTATTCATATTATTGTGTTTTTCTATGGAAAGAGATGAAATATTAGCACCAGTTTGTTTAGCAACAAAGTGTAAAAACTACCGTGTTGCAAGTTACATGGGTTTGCTAATATTTATTTAACTGTATACACTTTAGATTTATTATTGCTAAATCATTATAGAAAGAGCTGTAAAAACGAGGACAGTGTGTGTTAGCGATAGATGTGTTTGTGGATTCAAATCCAACTTGGATTTGGGTGTTTATTATTATTACATATTAGGTTATAAAACTATGACTATTGTTTTGTCTATTATTTTGGTGGAAAAACCATAAACATTTGCTTTTTAACGATATCACGTCACAATATGATATGAGGCCGCCGTGACACAACGTGTGACGTGGTGGTTGTGGATTCGATACCCACTTGGAATCATTTTTTATCTTTCTTGGTCTGGATTCAAGCTCGCTGTTGAGCTCCGCGCCTTTCGATGCGAAATGTCTCTTTTCGAGACGTTTCGTAACATTTCGCGGGCAGAATAAGAGGATCCGAGTAGAAGCCAAAAAAATATTACATTTTTTTCTCATTCTACATTGTCCATTTTACATTAAAAATTGTGATTTTTCTTGACGACTTTCGTGACGTCTCTTGAATCACTTTTTCTTTTAGTGAAAACCGCATTAAAATTCGTTGCGTAATTTAAAAGTTAGACGCGTACATTATATAAAGATTTTATATGAGTCAATATTCTCCTTGTTCCGTCCGCTCAGCAAGTAAAGTCGCTTAAGTGGTAAAAGCACATATTTTTATGATAAAATGCTAAGAAAAAGCTACAGTCAAGGCTCTATTAAAATCCGTTTGATGTGTAGTACTGCCTTAAAGAGAGTGTATTACGTTTCAAATTATATTACGTCTTTTATACGTTGTTTTTTTTAGCTTTACGCTTTATCCCGCACATAGCAGTGTAGGTTGGGAACCTAGTGCTAAGACACTCTGTTCCCATTAAGACACTTTCGTTCCCCATTTTTCGCCTTAATCTAGAGGCATTACCTATAAAAATATTGTGTACCGCTGTTTTTGTGTTGTAGTGTTGCCAAATCTCATTCTACATTATATCCGATAACAGGCCTAGTGCCATACTTTTATCTAAACTTTTATCTTTTAATCTTTAACCCGAGAAAAGATACTATACACAAACTTAAACCAAAACAAGTATTTTTTCTCTACAATTACTGTGGACGTCCTATATCAAGTATTATACTAACCTGGAATCTTTCACTGGTGGCATAAGGTATGCTCAAATACCTGTTATAACCGAGTCCTCGTAAACCACGCAGTTTTCCTTGACTAATATAAACTAATGGCGTTAGTATGCCGCTAGACGGCTGTAGAATTAAATATGTAGTAAAAAGAAATATAGTATATCTTAAAATTTTCATTTTTGACATATCTTAGTATTCCTTCATTTTAATTTGACTGAAAGGTTTTCCTAACCATAAAACCGCCGATAACTTTTGAGTTAAATCAAACTGGATAAATGTTCTATTTCTTTCTTTTTTTATTATCTTACATTAAAATTGAAAGTTTATTTTCACAGCTTTGTTTAAAAGTTCAAACAAATAAAATCATTTATATATTTCTAGTTATCGCTCTATTTTAAAAAAATATTTGAACACAACTAAAAGCCTGGCGTATGCGTGTCACTAACACTATCTCACTAAACACTAACACTGACACTATCATTCTAAAAGACTTCATAAATATGGATTTTAATGGTATTTTGATGTATGTGAGGCAGGCGGTCTTGGTCGAAGCACACTGACTGTATACTCTTAAAGGAGTTGCAAAAACAGAAAGTCAAGCGATATTTTACGCAAGTGACTATTTGTAAGAGATATAAATGTGGTAACGTCGTCGTGCCGCAGTTGTTCTGATTAAATCGGTGATTGTCGGTTCAAATCTCAATTAAATGTATGTTATTGTTAATAAATTAAACTTCTTTGTTTCTTTGTTTGTCAATTTGATTAATTGTAAGGCGTGGTGTTTATATACACCGATTGCATTCTGCAATATCTGTAAAAATGCGTACTAAAGCGGGAAACGGAGTGATATGATTCATATTTATTTCAAATATATTATATCCTGTATTAATTAATAATATTTAAAATATTCATTTATAATTTTTTTTTGTGCATAACAAAATACAGCTTAAGACGATAATCACTACAATAGTATGAAACTGCGTCGCAGTTATCCCGCTACGTTTAAATTTTACATAAGTATCGATCTTCATTTAATTTTTTTAGCTTCACTCTGTTTCCTGCACACTGTACAGTGCAGGCACAGGAAACTGGGAACGTGGGAATTGAACCCACAACCTGTTGCGTTTACATTCGCTCGCTTGTGCCCCTACGCCACGACTGGCCTCAACATTTAATCATTAATATTCAATTTTTGTTTTCGATATTTATTATAAGTAAAAATTGGCATTATCCATATACAGGAACGATTTTAAATAGTACCTATATTTATATATTAAAGCGCTTTTAGATTTTTTTTGGCTCTACTTTTATAATCAGTTACATTTATGTAAGGCGCTCAAAAAGTTAAATATATATTTAAATTAATATTTACACTTCTTCTCCCTGGTGTCGAGGCAAACCGTGGCGTTGATTTGAGTTTGCCGCCAAAATTTGGCGGAAAATGGGAAACGGAGATATTTTTTAGAAAAAAATTAACATAGCGTGATTTGAATCTACGCTTCTCGGAAGCCGTCCAAGCGCTCTGACCAAATAAACCACACGTTCTCATCGGGCTACGTCGAAATTCTTATATGCTTTTTACAACTTATAGTTGCTAGCATCTTTATAGGGAAATTTTTCAAAATTCCGCCCTTCGTGCTTACCCTCTTAGTTATTTCCTCTTAGTTATTTCCATTAGACCACACGAACAAAGCCACATATAAATGCTAGTGACACAAAAACTTCTCATCCTATTGCACAATAAAGCAGTCAATGAACTAGACTTTACTAAAGAATATAAGCCACTACTATATGAATAGATGAAATATTTACTTAAATTTTTATTTCCATTTCTTCGCTCTGGTGTCGAGGCAAAGCACAGCGTTGAGTTCTGCCACTTAACACGCAATGCCTCCAGAATTCGGCAGAAAGTACGGAGTGTCTTAACACTAGGTTTCCTCTGCCTACCCTGCTGTGTGTGGGATACAGCGTGAAGCTGATTTATTTATAATAGAAGCCACTACTATAGAATAGAAGCTTTATGACCGTTACTTGGTTATTTTTATGAAGATAGAAATACTTCAGTGGTAGTTGTAAAGAACTGAATGCGATTTATAGCACCCAGAGCTGCGATCGCGCTAAACGCTTGCCCTTACTTTGTACATTTTACTGTAGTTCTGAGCTATAAACGTTATCTCGTCTATATTTCATTATATTTTTAAGTTTTATTCTACATGGAATTGTAAGTAGAGGCCGTCGTAGCGTGATGGAACAGGTTGTTGTGAACGCGACGGTTGTAGATTCATTTCCCGCTTTGGGGGAATAAATTACCTCCTTTTCTTGGCCCTGGCCACAAAACAAGCGCAACGTTGAGTTCTGCCACTCAATATATAATATATCGATATTTTGGCGGAGCTTCTCTTGTTGAAACTGAAAAATTCGTATCACCTATATGCGTGAAGAGACAGAAATGAAAAATACAATAAAATAGGGTTAGCTATTCCTGCATATGCAAATTGAAATGCTCTTATTTCTCATATAAAAATATACAAACAGCTATTTAGTATTCGAAGAAACATCTCTGTTATGTTTCATGGAATAAACTGTCTGTCTGTGATGTTTCATGGAATAAACATACTGTATGTTCATAATTCACAATTGAGGCCGTCGTAACGCAGCGGTGCAGTGTCTGATTGTAAACCCGACGGTTGTGGGTTTGATTCACAATCGGGTGTTTTCGTTTCCTCTCTTTGGTAACAAAACAAAGGATGATTAGAGTTCAGCCACTCAACACGCAATATACCGAAAATTGGGCATAGCGTAAGAAACGGAGTGATTTAACACTAAATGCCCTATCCCGCTATATGCGAAATACAGCGTGAAGCAAAAAAAAGATAATTCCACAATCTCTCGCTAGAGCAACCCCAGAATTAAAAGGACGAGGCAGTCCAATTTGCATGTTCTCCCAGTTTATAACAATTAGCCGCCGGTGCCCGGATATTTTTCTTTATTAACCGGATTAAGCGCGTCTACCGGCCGCCTCCTGGACCCGCCTCCTGGACCCGGGGCCTGGAGCAGGGCCCGCGCTATGCTACTTAATTGAATTTTATAACGAATTGCTTTCCTTGGCGATACTTTGTGTGTATTATTTTATGTAATATATGTATAGTATTGTAGAGGCCAGTCGTGGCGCGGTCGTGGAGGTTGTGGATTCGATTCCCAATCGAGTAAATGAAATATTTAATATTTTCATTTCTTCGCTCTGGTTTAAAGGCAAACCGTGGAGTTCAGTTTTGCCTTCCAGAATTTTGGGGATAAATAAGGAACGGAGTGTCTTAACACTAGGTTCCCTTTGCCTACCTCCCTGTAAAATAAGTAATAAAATATACTACTATTTATTATAGTATTGTAGTAGAACTAGCGAGCAGCTAGAGCAACAGGATTATTTATTTAATAAACTTATAAAATTGCTTTTGGGTTCTAATTTTGACATATGCTTGTTGTCCAATTATCCAATACTCAACAATCCAATCAAATGTATCGAAGATGGAAAACTGATATATCATTTATTTTCAAGCTTACCAAGCTTCAATAATATTGGAAATAATGCTACATATCTAAACACATTTTTGATTCTGTAACTTCACGCTGTATCCCACATATAGGCAGAAGGAATCCAGTATTGAGACACTCGTTCCCCAATGTTCGAAAGCTTACAGAGCGATAAAATCGATGCAATTAATCCCCTTAAGTGGAAATTGAACTCAAAACAGTCCACTGTGCCATGCTGGCCTCGAATAAAGTTTAATTCAACAAACACTAATATTCGGCGGACTGTGAGTGACCGGAGTGTCTTAACACTAGGCGCCCTCTGCCTACCCTGCTACCTGCGGGTATCCCGCGTGTCCCGGGTAACGTGAAACTAAAAAAAATATACTAAAACAACGATATTTAATCAGTAATAGACCTCCACCTCCGCCTATGTAGGTATAAATGTGGCTGTAGTCAAAGTGACGACTGGCAACTTGTCAGTTAATAGCAGTTCCGCGCGCTGACAACTTAACAGACTGTCTAAAACTGCTGAATTTGTATTCGTTTCGTGTTTATTCAATAGTCGGTACTTAATACCTATTGTATACAGACTAACGTTTCGCTGAAAACGCGATGGTTGGGGGTTCGATTCTATTTGTGGAATGAGTTGTTTTAACTTTCTCTTCTCTTTCTATGGTAATAACAAAAAGATGTAGATTTTCGCTATTTAGGCTTTGACAATGTGAACGAATGAAAACGTTTCATTCCCCCAAGTAGGAATTGAACCCGCGACCGTCGCAACAGGTACTGTGTCAGCAAAACACTTTTAGTTTAAAAAAATCTTTAATTATTCTTAAATAATTGGAACAAGTGAATAAAAAGTTAAATTAAATGACTTCCATCATATTAATTTTAAACGAAAGTTGATTAGTTATCGGTAGTTTTCATCGCTCTCAGGGGTTCCTTCGGTTTTTCTTTTTCACTCGCTACTTTACTTCAGTGTTGAACGCCCGAGGCGACCAAGTTTTTACTATAGCAGTTGACAGACAAACAGCCGTCAGCCAGTTCTTGCCAACTTGTTACTTTGTGCCTTTTTTTTCATTTCGCATCCTGTTTATTCTAGATTTTGTTCAGCCAATTTTACATTTTAGAAACTTATATTGAAATTTGAAAAAGTTTTGTGCTTATATTTCGTATGATTGTTTGATATATCTCAAGAAGTAGAAATAATTATAAAAGCAGAGATTTGTTTAATGTAACTTCTCTGTTCTGTTTTTAGCTTCACGCTGTATTTCGCATATAGCAGGGTGGGCAGAAATATTAACAGACTCCGTTCCTAAGGCACCGCCAAACTTACGAGATATTGGGTGTTGAGAGGCGGAACTCAACGCGAGTTTCGAGTTGGAATCGAATCCACAACTGCCACGTTGACAAAGCTGTGCTTCTTCGCTACGACGGCCTCTCCTGTCTCTTATATAAGCACTAGCGGCCCGCCCGCGGCTTCGCCCGCTTAAACTATATGATCATTGATTTAATTAACGGAATTGATTGACAACTATAATGACTTCTAATATGATTTTTATTACTTTAATCTGTAATATTCTAATATGATTGATTTTTGATGGTTGTGAATTAAAAAAGTACGACCATGTTGATATTTGATATTTGTAGAAATATACATAAAACTAATTATTTATTATACGTACATATTTCTGTAACATTACGTTCTTTTTACCTATGTTGTGTACGTCTCATTATAATTTTAAAACTCTGTTAAATGTGCTGATGTCAGAGAATAATTTAATTTAATCTTTAAGAAACAGCCTTAAATATTAAATTATTTATTTGAAGGATTCATAATAATCTTTGTAAAATAACTATAATGATTGCAAATTAGCTCCTGTACAGTATTTAAATTAGTTACATATATTATTAGCTAAATGTACAATTGGCAAATATGTAGTTAGTACAGTGTACACGTAGAAAGGATGTTTTTAGGCATTTTTATATAGATTTATTTCAAACGAACGTCTATGTATTTACTTAATCTATGTATTTACTTAATAGTACTTTGAAGATCAAATTGGTCTTTATTCCTGTATTGAATTAATTTCGACTTAAACTTAACTGTTATGATTTATGAAGGTAACCTTCACTTACAATTCAATTTTGTTTACTTTATTGTTTGTACTCTGAACAATAGTGCTTTAAAAATATATATTTTTATCAACAGTCATATAACCAAGACGTTTCGAATGTCATTCTTTAGCCAAGAATCTTACCAGCGCGATTGCTATACAACATTCGCCTTGAGTTCATTCAAATGACGAACTTTTTTTTTAATAAACCAATTTTGATGAAATAAACTTTAATTGTTGAGTTAAAATAAAGCTATTGGTGAAACTTTCAAGTAAATCGGTTCAGTACTTTCAGAGAAAAATGTGACCATACATATCGACAGACAGATAGACAGACAATTTCTAAGCTTTCTATTATTCTTTTTAAGTGTCCCTCTATCCATTTCTGTCAAAATTACTAAATGTACAGACAAAATATTTTTACTGTGTTATTATATATAGAGAAGAGATAATTTAGAGTTCTGTCTACTTTGATACTGTTGTGGGTCAGTCGTGGTGCAGGGGCACAAGCGTGCGACTGTAAACACGACAGTTGTGGGTGCAATTCCCACTCGGAGGAGTGAAATATAGGTTCCCAGGTTCCCTCTGCCTACCCTGCTATATGCGGGATAAAGTAAGTGAAAATAAAACGACTAGACGGTATTTATCACTTGTACTTGTAAGATAACATTTTCTAATATTCTCAAATATCATTGTCTTTCTTAATACAATTTTAATGTTTATTCTTAATTTTAAATGAGTATAGAAAATTTTATACTGGGAAAATTTATTACCTACATACTTAGAACGCTTTGATTGGAAAAACCGCGGCGTCAAGTACCGTCACTTATCATGTTATGTCTCGAATTTAACCTAAATCTGGAAATGATCATTTGTGTCACTATTAGACTATTCTCTAGGTCTATATTAATAAATTTAGTAATTTTTCATAAATTAGTTGTTTTTCTTGATATTAAAGCCGCTAGTACAAGTGAGGTATCAGATGAAAGGGCTCTGGCTAAGCTAAGCCTGAATTCCAGTAAAAGCTCGAGACCTCCAACTTTTGTACGGAACCATCGGTGAGCGAGCCCGACTCGCACTTGTCCTGTTTTTTTTTGTAAAATAGGATATTTGGCATCGTATATATATTATCTACATACAAACAAAACAAAAAATATTTAATAAAACAATAATTTAATTAATAAAATGGAATTATTCGAACTAAATACATTATATCACTTTTTTATTGCACATTGACTTAGACTAAGGGGTCATTTCACTACAAAAATTACCTACCGCATGACCCAAACGCGCTACCCCTTTTAATAACTACACCAGTTACCCAAACACGGCTATGTGTTATTCCGATGTATAAGTTATAGATATTACTGTAAAGTTTCATCTAAATCCGTTCAGTAATTTTTGCATGAAAGTGGAACTAATATCCTCATCACCACCAAACCTTCACATTTATAATATAGAACAAGATAATTAAATTAAAATCCAGTTCCTCTATAGGTATCATTAGTAAAACCAAAGGAGCCGTAGTCTTTCCTTCTATACTTTTTATATGTGGAATTCCAGAATTGTATAGTAGATGTGTCCCACATGGGCGCAGTGGTGAGACGCCTGTCTATAACGAGAGCTATGGGGTTCGACGATCGACTCGGTCTCCATTTTATTGGTATAAGGCTGTTTGTAGTTGGTGTTGGGTCACTGAAATTTAGAAAATATTATTATTATTTTCACATATATGTATACAAAAATTTTATTATTATTTAGGTATAACGGTCTAATACATAGGCCTTCGTGGCGCATTAGGGATAGCATTAAGCTGCATACACGGTGGTTGTGGGTTCGGGGTAGCGATTTATTTTGCTTTTTTCATGCTTTGGGAAATCAAAACGTCACATCACCATCGCCACATTAAGCCACTTTTAACTCTAGGTTCGTTCAGTCTGTCTTTCTGTGCGAGAAAACTCGTGAAGCTTTTTTGCCTTTTTTATATATATTGTTAGCGTATTCGTGTAAAAGAGGGTAGATTTAGGTTTTAAATAACTATAAAAGCAGTGGAATTGTGTCAATCGGGGGCAGTTGCTTGTAACTTGTAAGTGACGGCCCTTATTGGAAGGAAACTAGTGTAAAGTATTGATAGTAGGTTTATGCCGTGTGATCCCGGCCTAGAATAGGATCATCCTGGTACTGGTGGTGTCGTAAGAGGCGACTAAAGTACGTGTGGTAGAGTCACGTCGCCAGCAATGGCAACACGCATGGGCAGACTCGACCGGATCATTACCACCCCCGGCATTTAAAACCGGCGTGAAGTACTGGCTTTATGCCACTGAGTTTCGCATCAGGTAATGCCGGGCTCCGGAACCCAAACCACCTTACAGGCAGGCAACGCACCTGCAGTTCCTCTGGTGTTGCACGGGGTCGTGGGCGGCGGTAGTCACTTACCATCAAGTGACCCGAACGCTCGTTTGCCTTGTCTTTTCCATAGTAGTAGGTGATACATATCACTTATTGCAATTATTATCTTTTTCAAAATAGTTTAGAATCATATGGACGATATGTGTTTTTATCGTGTTTTTTAACAACGTTAACCATTTCCGATTTCTAACAATATATTAGATACATAATGTAATTTTTATACAAACGAGAATGCTCGTTAAAAGGTTATTAAAAGATTTACACATACGCATACAAGGTATTAGATAGGACATAGGGTACTTTTATTTTTGAATATCATCTTTTGACTATAAAATGACGTTTTTGTTTGTTTGAATCTCCAATTTCTTTATAAACGAACAAATTAAAAGGCCATCTAAATGTAAACACAGGAAAAAAATAGTCAGTCAATCAGTATTCACATCACGTACGTTATAATATTGACTTTATTTACGCCGCCGTTAATCCGGGCGTAGGGAGTTCATTTGTATACAAAATCATGAATTGCGGTCGCCGCTCCCCATACGTCGTGATTGGACAAAATATGTCATGTTTTATGCAAAAGGGAGTGTGAAAATAGTGACAAAACACTCCGTTTGTTCGTCTGTCTGCCCGTCAATTTTACCATCTGACAAGATTTTTTTTTTCAAGAATGCTTTGAGAACGCTATATCTAGCTGTACCTGAAATATTAAATAATAGGGTCTACAGTCACTTTGAGTATAGAAGAAATGAAACTTGTAAGTTAACATATGTCTTATGTATATTTATGGATATATCACAGAAAACAATTATAAACGAGTATATATATATATATTTTCAGCTTCACGCTGTATCCCGCATGCACTACTATATGGGTATGGGTGCGGTAGAGGGAGGGACACTCCGCCCCCCACTTTTGCCTATTGAGTGGCAGAACTCACAGCGCGTTGCATCGACACCACAACAAAGCAATGAAATATCAAATATTTCATTTCCTCGAGTAGGAATTGAATCCACATCCTTTTTACGTTTACAGTCATATGTTTGTCCTCTTGCGCTATGACTGGCGTCTATATTGGTAGTTTAAATGTTTACATTTAATAAAAAATGGCAAAAATTTACAATTGTCAATTCTTATAAGAAAAGAATAAACGAATTTTAGCTTACTTTTATAGGAAAAGAATAAGCTGTTAATCGACGGTTATTATGAAAAACATATTTAATTTAATTTAAAAAATCTACGTAAATGCCACTTTTCATACATATGTATATTTTTTAGCAAAATCGTGTATTATGGCATGTTATATATAAATAAATAAATAAATCATCTTCGCGCTGTATCCCGCACACTGCAGGGTAGGCAGAGGGAACCTAGTGTTAAGACACTCCGTTCCCCAGTTTCTGCCGAATTCTGGTGGCATTGGGTGTTGAGTGGTAGAACTCAACGCCGCGCTTGTAATTGTTGTAATCTTACATATAAAATAATGAAATAATTATAAACAAATAATGAAATTATTGAAAGAATAATAAATTTTAAATTATTTGAACAAATATTTATTTTTATTAAAAGAAAAAAAAAATAGCTTCACGACATACCTCGCATATTATAGGGCAGGCAGAGCAAACCTAAATGTCACAAACTTGTATACTTATATTATAAAATAAAAAAAATGAGGCAAGTGGTGGCGCAGGGGCACAAAGTGTGACTGTAAGTCGAATGTTTGTGGGTTCAATCCCCACTCGAGGAGATGAAATATTTACTTAAATTTATATTTCCATTTCTTCGCTCTGGTGTCGAGGCAAAGCGCGGCGTTGAGTTCTGCCACTCAACACGCAATGCCTCCAGAATTCGGCAGAAAGTGGGGAACGGAGTGTCTTAACACTAGGTTCCCTCTGCCTACCCTGCTGTGTGCGGGATACAGCGTGAAGCTGATAAAAAATGGAATCGGCTTCAAAACTGTAATTATATGCACTTAAACAAAATATTTGAATCACTTCAAAGTAAAGAATAGTGAAAAATATTATACATATACATATCTATCTACTATTTAGAATCGGTTATTTTTAGAGAATAGGATATAGTTAACGAATAAAGAACCGCCTCCTCTTTGAAAAAGAAAACAGTTCAAGATAATGCCAATGCGGCACAGTGGAAAGTATGTATAATCTTGACTTAATAATTTTTTTTAATAACACTTATTGGGGTCGTAGTGGCGCGGCGACACAGCGTTTGTGTTGAGGACACTGCGCCTGCCATTGCGCGCGGGCAGTGCATCGCGCGTCTTTAGAGCGGGGCGCGGCGACGGAGCGACGGCGGGGGGAACTGGGACGGCCGGAGCGATCGGGCACACGTCCTCACTTACCTTTTAACTTTATTCACTTCAAGTCCCACATAGTCGTTATCATTGTCGGGCTTTTATTTGAATACATATTTATTTATACAGTCCATTCTTTTATTTCTATAATTCAGGAAAGGCAGTATACCCTACCCAAGTAGGCACAGGGCACTGTCCCCAACAGTTTGTCCTAAACCGCAACGATTGTAGGCTCGACTCTCACTCGGGGGAATGAGTGAATTATTTTTATTTCCTCTCTCTGGTAACAAGACAAAGCACGGCGTTGAATTTCGCCGCTAAACACGCAATATCTCAAAATGGTGGTCTGCCTACACTGCTACGTGTGAGCGTAAACCTAAAAAAATACTTATTCACGTTGAATCGGTCTGATCAAAGGAAACATAGCGTCGAATTCTGCGTTCCAATGTCTCCAAAATTACAGAATTTTTAAGTAGAATAAAAATTACCTGTACTTAGCGAAGTTTGTCCATAGAAGGACCATCCGCTTTATCATACTCAATTCGAAATATCTAGTGGGTAGAGGAAATGAATGAGGCCTGAAGAGGTACATCAGTTCATCTGCGTGAGAGGCACCGGGCTTGAATATGTGTCCAGATATTATCTTTGGCATATTTATATATCCAGCATACTTGAAGAGATAGAAGTAAATTGGTTGGTTCGAAGTCATGATGTATAGGTTCGATTCCACCGCTGTTGGATACTTAATGTGAAGATCAGAGTAGAGATCCACCAAGTTCATTATATTATCGTCCTGCTTCCTTGAGAAGTATCTCTTCATAACTGTGGACATTGTAACGTTTTCTGTTTCTTGGGAGGGAAATTGCAAATCGTTTTGAAATAAATATCGCGGTTCCACTTCGGTTTCAACTTTCTTTATGCTTCTTCCGTGAGTCTTTCCGGCGAAATATATTCCTTCATTGTTATTATAGCCGATGATAGTGGGAATTTTTGTGTAGTTTCCAGACTTTATGATGTCCATTGGATATTGTGTTACTATAGGTTCTATTCCAGGAAGGTGTTTTTCTACACATGGCGCAAATAAGGGCTGCGCCGTTGTAAATTGTCTGTATTTTGTATGTTTTATAGCAAATATTAAATCTTGGACAGATTTTTTCGAGAGAACTTTGTAAATTTCGTGGGGGTCATGGCCATAATAGCCGAATTCCACAGCTAAATCACTGGCTGTCTTAATTGGATCATGTTGTATTGCCCATGGCGCAATGGTAGCACCGCTTTGCAAAATTGCCTTGTGAAAGAGTCTACTGGCTGCTGGAGATAAAATAAGATAGGATATTGACACAGCACCAGCACTTTCACCAAATAACGTGACATTATTAGGATTTCCTCCAAATGCAGCAATGTTATCTCTTATCCATCTTAATGCAGCTATTTGATCTTTAAGTCCCGCATTTCCTGGAGCTTCTTTAATACCCAAGCAAAGGAATCCTTCTACGTTTAACCTATAGTTAATTCCAACGAATATAACATCTTCCTGTATAATAAATTCAGGGCCATATAAAAATGAGGAGCCTGTGCCTTCTAAGAAACATCCACCATGTATGAAGACCATGACTGGGAGAGGTTCTTCTATGACTCTGGCTGGAGTATAAACGTAAAGTTTCAGACAGTCCTCATCTCCCATAACAATTGAACCGATCATTTTTTGCGGACAACGCGCATTTTCGTTGATAGCGTCGAATATTCCACTCCATCGTGGTGGGGGTAGTGGTGCCTGTAACAGTTAAATAATAGATTTTAACTTGAGAAACATTAATCTTATTTATGTATTAGTAGGCCGTCATGGCGTCTGATTAAACGCAATGGTTGTGGGTTTGATTCCCACTCGGAGAATTGAGTTATTTTCATCTCCTCTTATTTCAATCTCGCTCTGATACTAAGACAAAACGGTGTTTAGTTTCACTATTCTACTCTCAATATCTCTAAAATTGAGCGGTGCGTGTGGAATGGAGTATCTTAATATTAAGTTCCCCCTACCTACCTTGTTATATTAGGGAAAATGGTGATTTTTCATATATTATACGTCATTTATGCTTATATTTTCTTTCATACTAACGATCCCCGCGCGGGTTCTCTTGCTTGAACTATACGATTATTTATTTAATATTGTTTAAGTGTTAAGGACAAATTGTTTGATTATTTTAGTATAGTTATCTCTTCTTTTACACACTAAGTAATTTGTCTTTTTAACCTTTTGGGGTTTCTTCTAAGCTTGCTCGCAAAAATTGATCGATCATAATTTCATAGATAGACAATTAGTATAAAGATTGACTTTAACTATATTACATGATATTTTGCTCTCAAATATAAGGCAACCCGCGCATTTCGTGTTCTTTTGTCATAGTCAAGTGGAATGGGACAAAATAATAAAATTTTTAGGAACCTCTGCTTACGGCAGATATTTTTTAGACAAGTATGTGTTGAGTAATAAATTTATTGCAAAAAGGGCAGACTGGAGGCATAAACTGTTGAGTAGTGAAATCAAAGACCGAATTGGTCATACTGTTCCATTGGGGTGAACAGACGCCCTTTGAACGTTACGGTAGTCAGCAAAATGGCTGGACATGGAGCACGTGTGATAAGCGTAGACGCTATGGTAGTTGACTATAACAAAGAAGAAGTGGCATACCGACTAGGATGCATAATAGTCTCAGAACAGCATGAGGTAATAGTGTATGAGGATAGAGGTGAAGATCTCAGTTACCTAAAACTCAATCACTTGGGCACCCAGAAAGTAAACCCACCATCTACCCTTGTGACCATCGAAAGCGGCTCAGAATGCTACCAACGTAAGACACAAGAGGAACAGGCGAAACGTACACAAAAAAACAGAACCGCTGCAAGAGCCGCATGCAGCGTCTTTATGTCTGCCGTTGGAAACCTATTGAGTAGAAGGAAACCTTCACTATATGAAACCCAGGCGGTGGCTATAGATAAATTCACAAGACTGCAAAGGTTACCGCAGTAAACCAGACATACAGGCAACCTCAAATTCAACATAACTAACAATGATCCCATTGTAGTCGTAGCCAAGTGCACGAAAGTGATCCTGGAGGATAGACTGCCTGAGATGGCAAGAAACTTCGACAGCACTCTTGAATCCACATCGTTAGCGGCATGGGTGGTACCTAGGATGCAGCGAGTCAATGGTATGGTTGTAATGTTTTAGAATCCAAGTTATTTTACCCCGGATGCGGTAAAATAACTTGGATTCTAAAACATTTCAACTTGAATAAAGACTTAGTAAAAGGTAAGTTTCATACTATATCTTCAACTAGAGGGCGCGCGCGGCTTCGCCCGCTTATTAGGAGTGAATTCTAAAAAACCACGAAACACGTGTTCAATAAAATATTTTTAACAGTCTGAATTTAAATTTTTATAAAAATCGGTGGCAATTTAAAGATTTTTCCATATAAACTTTCAACCCCTTATTTGAACCCTTAGGGGGTGAATTCTTAAAAACCATGAAACACGTGTTCAATGAAATATTTTTAAGAGTCTGAATTTCAAATTTTATAAAAATCGGTGCAGATTAAAAAATTTTTCCATACAAACTTTCAACCACTATTTCATCCCTTTAGGGTTAAAATTTTTTAAATTCCCTTCTTAGTGGATGTCCAGAATATGAAAATAAACATCTGGCCAAATTTCACGTTTCTACCATCAGCGGTTACGGCTCTGCGTGCGTCCTCAGTCAGTCAGCACAAGTCTTTTTATATATCTTCAATACTGGTTAACGGGGTTCGAGAATCGGAAAGGTACAAGCGCAATATTGTAGCAATAGTGGCGGCTGCTAGAATCTTCCGAGCAGAATAATTACTACTGATCGGAGATGAAAATCACAGTTTCTTTTATATGCTCTACCGCAGTTTATCCCAAATGCTAAACATCAGCCAAAACCTACTGTGTACCCATAGATGTCCCATGGACGTTGCTTACAACCTATAAAAAATACACTGCGGTATATACTCAGCGAAAAGGGCAGTGCGCTCCCTTTATATTCTAAACATCAAGGCGACGCCAGTACCGAAAGACCTAAAAACACCTTCTACTTCATTTTTACGCAAGAGGAAAAAGACTCCATGATTCAACAAGGATATAGGGTGAGTACAGGTTCGAAGATTTTAACGATTCACGAAGCTCAGGGTCTGACGAATGCGATGGTAGTAGTAGTGAACATGAAGCAAAATTAGAGCTGCATGACAGCGTCCCGCACGCAGTCGTCGCAATAACGCGACATACTTACAGCTGGTACTACTACAGCGGTAGCGAAGCGGTCAAAAGGCTGATCCGCGGTGCAACGATGGCAACAACGAAAGGCAAGAAACGAAGTGGTCATATCCTTTAGTAGACAGACACTTAAGGTTCCATTAGAACAAAAAACACAACTCTATATAAATATTGTAAAATAATAAAAAGTATTATTGTAAATAGATATTAAATGAAATGTGTACAAAAAGGCAATCTAAAAATACCTGGACTTCCTTGAGAATTAAATATCTAGATTATCTCTAGTTATAACCCTAGTTTAAGTATCCGATAAATAGAAAACCAAAGGTGATAATTATGAAAAAAAATAGGAACCACGTGTCTGTAGTGTTTAGTTAAAATACATAAAAGAAAATGACACCTCTGGGGTTGCGGCTGATTGAGAGATCACAAACATTTTTTTTTGCAATTCCTTATGCTGCTTATTTTCTTTCAAATGGTATTGGATTAAAAAAAAAACCATATGAATTTAATTCTTCAACAAAAACTAATTACAATTTTTCTAGGCAACCCTGGTGTAATCTATTCTACTACCATACTATTATTCTTAAAAAAAAGTTTAATTAGAAAAGATACCTGCAGATTTATACAATGAGGTCTTAGACCGTTAGTTTTAGAACCAATCGAAAGAACTACTATAGCCGCCTCGATACAAACGGTTTCATAATAAATGCATAAAATGAATATAAAATTTCATTTGAATGCACATGTTAAGTTAGTTCAAGGTCGCGGTCAGTAGCTCTATAAATAGCCGTTTATGACTTAACTTTAAGTAACCTTAAATTATTTGCATTTGCATTTGCATGTTTTTTTAATGTTTGCACTTGTTACATTTAATATAAATAAACGGTTAACGAGACTAGTTGTGGCGCAGCCATTTACAATCGAACAAACGTGCGGTGGTCATATAGATTATAGTTTATGTTCATATAATTTATAGTTTGAACTCTCTAAAAATCTTACTATGTGTTTTTTTTTATTGTAGTTTTACGCTGTGTCCCGCACATAGCTGGGTAGGTAGAGAGAACCTGGGCACTTAGTGTATCCGCTTTCGTTAAGACACTTTCATTTCCCACTTTACGCTACATTGCATCGGCATTGCATGTTGACTCAACACCGCGCTTTGCCTCGTTACTGGATCGAGAAAATAGAAATATTATATATTTCACTCCCCAGAGTGGAAATCGAACCCACAACCATCGAATTTACGGTTGAATGCTTCAGTCCCTGCGCTACGACGACCCCATAGGTGTTTTTTAATGTATAAATTTATTTACATCTTCTGCGTTCAAGTAAAAATTAAATAACTTTATTCAAAACTAGCGGCCCATTCGCGGCTTCGCCCGCAGACTACCTCATATATATGTAATTTATTATGCTACATTTGCCATAAGATTGAAAAGCCGAAGATTATCTTCATTAAATTTTCTTGATGATGAAATAACTTTCGCTCGTAAGTTATTAATATAAACGTGAAATAAAAATCGATGAAATATCCCTTTACGATTTTCAATAATTATTTGTCACCAAATGCCTTATTGACACTTATTTATAGGAAATAGATATATAGTGTCGCGTTTTTTTTAGATCTAGTAGAATAGAATATTTTTGTCGTACAACGCAGTGACGTATAATTAACTATGTGTGCAGCGCACGCGCTTAAAGTAATATTAAAATAATTCGATGGCGTTCCTTATTATTGTTATTTCGTTATTTAAGGCTAACTACGACTTACACTGTAATATAATATAGCCTATATAATATAGCATTTCCGAAGAATGCAGCTTTTATACAAAATAAAAACAAAGTAAATCGGATCAGATCAGGATTATCAGATCCAGAGTTCTTAGCGTTTAAACAAACAAACTCTTTCGCTTTATTATTTTAGTATAGATAAGAAGTTACATGCTCCATTATTTGAACGTCAAATAATTTACCATCAGTCCACTAAAGTAAATGCCTCAGACCTGAGAAGAACCGGCGCAAGAAACGAGGCGGGACTTATTTTTTTTAAAATCGATTTTATGCAAATACTATATTTAATTATCTGTGACAATGATACCTTTGAAATAGACTGGAGCGAGCATTTCATTACCAAGGCGCATTATCTCTATATATAATAAGACAGTAAAAATATTTTGTCTGTACATTTAGTAATTTTGACTGAAATGGATAGAGGGACATTTAAAAAGAATAATAGAAAGCAAAAAGATTTTTTTTGAATTTCTTGTCAGTCTATCTGTCTGTCGACAATTTTTTGTCCGCATTTTTCTCTGAAAGTACTGAACCGATTTACTTGAAAATTTCACCAATTGCTTTGTTTTAACTCAACTTAAGTTAGTACTTCATAGTCAAGTTCATCAAAATCGGTTCATTAAAAAAAAGTTATCGTTATTTGAAAGAAGTCGTAATTAATCAAACACAGAGATAAAGAACGATCTTGAAAGAAATATCAAGTAAATACAAAGATTTTTTGGTTGGTTCGTTCATATAATATATGTAACTAATTTAAAAACTGTACAGGAGTTAATATGCAATTATTACAGTTATTTTACAAAGAATATTATGAATCCTTCAAATCAATAATTTAACATTTAAGGCTGTTTCTGAATGAGTAAATTAAATTATTCACTGACATCAGCACATTTAACAGAGTATATTATATAGGTAAAAAGAACATAAAGTTACAAAAATATATACGTGTAATAAATAATTAGCTTTATGTATATTTTATAAATATCAAATATCAACAATGGTCGTATTTTTTTATTTAAAACAATCAAAAATTCTTTGACGATAATGTCGTAAAAAAATCATATTAGAAGTCATTATTATATTATAGGTGTCAATCAATTCTGCGTATTAAATCAATAATTATGTATTTTAAGCGGGCGAAGCCGTGGGCGAGCCGCTAGTCATTTATAAAATCATTAATTTGGTAATAACTTTAACACACAAACGTCTTTTCACAATTTTTTTACGGGCTCTTAGAAAGTTCGACTCAACAATTGAGTAAATTTGGGGGACTGAGTGTCTTAACACTCACTCCTACCCTGTTATATGCAGGATATATCGTGAAGCTAAAAAAAATGTTTTCAAAATAAATTACGATCTCTATACAAGGAAGGTTGCTGGTTGTGGCGACATCAGCCTTGACTTCGATATAGTATTTAAGACGCATGCAGAGATATATAGGTACATGAAATCGCGACAAATTTTCAACGGTTGTTCTTATATATATTTGTGTTTATTTAAGTGCAAATTGACTTGAAATATACTTTTTGACTAAGCAACTATTAAAATGTTATTTTTGTTGTGATTTTGATTATTATTATTTGTCAAAATTTGTATTTGGGTCAGACGTGGCGACAGACATACATCCAATGTAACCGCGACAGGTGGTGGGTTCGATGTCCACTCCAGGAAATTAAATATTTAATATTTTTGATTTCTCGCTTTGGTAACGAGGCAAAGCGGGTCGTTGAGCTCCGCCAATCAATAAGTAGTGCCTCCAGAATTCGGCGCAAAGTGGGAAATGGAAAGTGTCTTAATCAGAACGGAGTGTCTTAACACTAGGTACCCAGGTTCCATTTGTCTACCTTTCTAAGGAATACAGGTAAAAGTAACAAAAATCTGAATCTGTATAATGTATTTGTGCAGTAATTTGAAGATACAGCCCTACCTGTAACCCACAATTCATTGCTTATATTAATTATACATACAATGTAATATACCTAAAATTATATATACAGGGTGGAAGTGTCAGCGCTGGTGGAAGTGGTCCTGACACTTCCACCCTGTATAATTTAACCAAACAAACGAAAATTATTTGGTAACAATATTATATTAACATAAAAATGTAAACGTATTTGTTGAATTTACATTAAAATTACGTAAATACATACGTACGTACTTCGTAGGTACTTAATGTATAAAATGTGCTGATATATATAAGATATTTTTTGTCTTAGCATCCTTAATTGTTGAATACATTATATGAGTACATTAGTAAAAAATATTGATATTCAAATTTAATTCAAAGACCTTCCTTATTATTTGACAACAACTGCCCACTCGCGGCTTCGCTCGCATACCATCTATATTTTATTATGTTGCGTTTGCCTTAAGATTGATTATATATTTTATACATGCAATAATTTTTCATAATTTTGAGAAAGTGCTGGCACTACGTGGCTGCTTGCGAGGACGAAATCGCCAGCAAGTGCGCCCCCCGCGGGACTCGAGCCTATGCTTGCGGCCGTAAACAGAGCATTGAATTATTTTAATTTTACATTTTCTCGAAAAGTATAAGTCCAATTTACATGCTATAAAAGCCAAAGGTTATCTTCATAAAATTTCCTTGATAATGGAATAACTTACGCTTGTAAGTTTCAATTATTTGTTAACTAACTAATATATTGATTTGACAATTGAAAATTAGAAGGTTATATTTCAAGAAACGTTGAAATATTCTAATTTTCAATTGTTTTTTGTCAAAAAATGTCTTATTGTGACTTATTTATAGGAGATAGATATAGTGTGGCGCAGACTTTATTTTAGAACCTGAATGTTTCTGTAGTACAATGTACTTAAATATTTCTGCATTCATTATGTTTACTTATTAAAATGAACATTAAAATGAACTACTTATAAAAATATTAAAATCATGAATTTTAGTTTGTCTGTCTGTTTATAAGATTAAAACAAAGTAATGGTGAACTTAATTATATTTATGTCACAATGCAGTGTTTGACAGTTTATGAGACATAGATTCTCATTTTCCCAGGTGAGGATTGAACCTACAACTACCACGTTAACACTCAGATGCATATTCCATTACCCGACGACGGCCTCCTATTATAGACATATAATGAAATTCTAGAATCTATATAGCAGAGGAGGGAACTTAGTGTTAAGCCACTTCGTTCCCAATTAGGACACTGTCGAGGCATTGAATGTATTATAGAAAAAAAAAATCAGCTTCACGCTGTATCCCGCACACAGCAGGGTAGGCAGAGGGAACTTAGTGTTAAGACACTCCGTTCCCCACTTTCTGCCGAATTCTGGAGGCATTGCGTGTTGAGTGGCAGGACTCAACGCCGCGCTTTGACTCGACACCAAAGCGAAGAAATGGAAATATAAATTTAAGTAAATATTTCATCTCCTCAAGTGGATCGAATCCACAACTAGTCGGTTTTACAGTTACGCTTTGTGCCACTGCGCCACGACTGGCCTCTTTTTTATTGAATGTAGAGGAACGAGGTAATGAAAATATCAAATATTTCATTTCCCAAATGCTATCGAATCCACAACCGTCGTGTTTAGTTGCACGTTTGTTCCTCTGCGCCACCACGGGCTCATTTTTAGTACATGACTTTTGTAAAGTAGTATTAAATCAAGAAAACAATAATGCCAGAAGAAATTGGAACGGAGTATCTTGACACGTATTCTCTATTAATTTTAAAATAATGTCTTATTATTAATGTGGACATTATTATTATTATTATGTTTCTCTTTCATAATTCACGGGATCAAAAGAACCCGATCCTTTCGAAGGCTTGCGTGGGGACACAGGTCCAACACGTAGAGGCCCCTTAGATACAAATGTTTTACTGTGACGCAACAGCCGGGATCCATCTCTGGGTAACCACAGGTAATTGCCCAGAGATGGTCGCCGGTTAAAGCGTAGGTGCTATGGAAAATGTGGAAATCTAAACTAGGACTATGGAATGGAATTTGGATGGACTGGCTACTGGGCAATTGAGTGAGACTAACAGACGTCCGCCTTTACAATAGTCTCAAATTGGATGGTTGGCGGACGGTGACTCGCCTCCCATTACATGGGCCCCCACAAAGCGGCATAGTGCCTTGGGCGAAACATCGGCGTGGTCGGCTAAGGGTGTAGAGAGGTGTGCACCGGTTTCACCATCACGAGGAGCTCGTGAGCGGGTTTCTCCGCTATTACGCAGATTGAGCACTTCCACCCTTTCGAGCATATAGCTCTTGCGCTCCACTCTGCCGGCCAATAAAGGCAAGCCAGAGGCGGGGGATAGTTTACAATTCCCCTCCGGAGGACTCAGGTCCGTGGGGTCGCCACTCCCCAACAGCTCGCCACAAGCTGCCCTGCGGGTTTATTATTATTATTATTAATGTGGAATTAAAAAAAAAAGGTTTCGTAGAATGTCTCAAATCTCATAAACCTTCAGAATAAAATGAAATGTAAATTATATTACAAAATACTTTATTACAATTATACGATTTACATTATATTAGTAAGTAGATTCATAATTATAAATGTACATATAAAACTGGCATTAAATATTATACTTCTTATTATACTAATATTATATTATAAAAGGGAAGAGTTTGTTTGGTTGAACGGGCCAATCACAGAAAATACTGGTTAGATTTGAAAAAAAACTTTTTTTCAGTTTCACGTATCTCGCATACAGCAACGTAGGTAGAGAGAACCACGAGATACTCCGACACTCCGTTCGATATTTTTCGAGGCATTACGTGTTGAATGGCGGAACTCAACGCTGGGCTTTTGCCTTGTTGCCAGAGCGAAGAAATGAAAATATTAATAGATAACATTCTATTCCCCCAGTGGGAATCGCATCCACAACCGTTCCGTTTACACTCACACCTTTGTGCCCTGTGCCACAACGGACTCAATAGTATTTTTTATTGGGTAGTCCATTTATTGAAGAACGCATCGACTATTATATAAATCGTATTGTTTTAAAACTCACCGTCCCTATCACATATTCAGTTCAGTTTTTTGTATATGGTGTTACGAGCGTGCCAGTTGTGTCGTGCCAGCACACAAACCACTGTGCCAATATCACATTGTATGGAGAACAAACGGACTCGAATTACCTCGGGAATTTAGAATTTTTATTGTATTATAGATTTCTAGATATAAAAAAAAATAAAAAAAAAATAATAAAAAATTTACATAAATTAACTTTTATTTCTTGCACATTTAAAACAAAATACATTCTAGATATGCAAAAATAATATTTTGAGGTTATTATCATTACTCTGCCAGATTATTGCAAGAATGAAGTACAAGGTGCACTTCATTAGTAAGACACTGCGTACGGCTTTCTTAAATTGTCACTGTAAATTAATGTACTGTTTAATGTATTATATTATAGAGTAAGAATGCCTATTATGAGATAGGCGCCAAATATGAGATAGCTACGTATTCGTCAAACTATTCATGTCAGCTATTTGGTGCTAGTATCACGCGAATTGACACAGCAACATAGCTAAACGTCAGCTAGTGCGCGCCGGCCATCGGCGATATGGGGGTGTGTACGCGCAGGTTAATAACATTTGCGTAAAAACAAATAGTTTTCATCAAATGTTTACAAGGTATGTAACAACTTTATTATTTCGTTAAAAGCTCTTAATATATATTTTGTTTGCAGCTATATGATCAATTTTAAGATGTAAATGCAGTTTTATTGTGTTTTCTTTTTTAAACAAATAAAAGGCATCATTCATTTTGTAAAATTTTCGTTTTCCTAATATAAGATATGCTGGGGTTCCTAAAATGGGATATTGTGGTATACAAAAAAAGCTATTTTTATAGCAATTTTATATTTAATATTGATGGGTTAAGCCCTATTTTTTATTTTAGATGACTCCGATCAAAAGGAAGACCTGGTACCACGCTGCCATGGTACAGGCTGTAAATGCAGTACGAAGAAACGAAATGGGCTAATTAAGAGCTGCCAAACGTTTTAGTGTTCCTAAAGGTACCCTTGAGCGCTATGTTAAAAAAGATGTCCATGCAGGAGATCTTGTCCAGGTTCGTATGGGGACACGACCAGCCTTACCTATTGATTTAGAAGGCGAGCTGGAAAGTTGTTGCAAAGAAATGGATAGACAGCTTCTCTAATTACGGCTTCTCGGTATAAGAATTTACTAGAGGAATCCCTAAATCAAAAGTAAGAAAACAGAGACACAGCAGAAAAAACGAACAAATAAAAAGCAGCAAACAATGAAAAAGCTTTTAAAAAGAAGAAAGTTGAAGAAGTTAGTTCCAGTTCCGAAGGCGATGACATGCCTGAGCTCGCAGATAGCAGTGGGGATGAATATGACGCTCAATGTCTAGGGACCTTCAGCATAAAGTATTCCTAGGATACAAGAGGAGAAAAATGGGCTAAGTGTCAAGTTTATTTTAAATCGGCTCATGAGGACTGTGGAGATTTAGCATCGAATCGTTTTTTGTGTTCTTTATGTTTAGATATGTAAGTCATGGTAAAATTAACGACATCCTAGAAGAGATTTTTAATTTTTTTACTACCGTATACGCGTTTGTAACTTTACCTTTGATATTTTTATAAAAAAAAATATTTATAATTATGACTAGTAAAATCTTTGTTCAGTGTAACTAAAGTATAAACAATTATTATTGTGAACCCGTTTTGAAAACTGAAGCTAGTCTATAATTTAAGAAATAAAGTACCAAAATATTGAGACTAATGTTTTTCTATAATATTTAATTAAAAAGTTACAATAAACACGTGATTATAATGACATTAATATTGTTTTTTATGTTCGTTTAACACCCCTAAAATTTAAAGCATTTAAAGGAACTTAATATAAGATACTATCTTATATTTCTTATATTAGAACCCCTAATATTTCATAATAGGAGACCCATTTCCTTGGCCTTCTTTTCTGTTATTTTTAACTTTTTACAACACAGCCAGAAAAATATTATATTTAGCACTAAATAGCTATTACACATTTCAAGTACATTAAATTTCCTATTTAAAACTAAATCTTAAAAAGCTGCAAAAGTAAAAGTTTTGTTTTTATAGTCAAAAATAGAAATGGTATCTCATAATAGGCATCCTAACGTTATTGTTGGGAGTCTTGGCGCAACAGCTCGCAGCTGTCGGTTATGGATTCGATTCCCACTCGGTGTAATGGAATGTTTTATATTTTTACGAGGCTTTACCTCGTTGCCAGAGCGAGAAAATATTGTATAATATACGTGATGTTGGGTTCCGCCACTCAACATGTGTGTGCCTTCCTCGAAATTCCGTAGAAAGTGGGGAACAGAAGCGTTTTAATTGGGAACGGACTATCTTAACACTAGGTTGCCAGATTCCCTGTCTAAATTTCTATGTGCATTATACAACGTGAATCTAAAAAAA
Source organism: Heliconius hermathena (assembly GCA_013403705.1). NCBI lineage: Eukaryota > Metazoa > Arthropoda > Insecta > Lepidoptera > Nymphalidae > Heliconius > Heliconius hermathena. Next base: position 102,895 of record JAAIXJ010000209.1, read on the forward strand.
AAAAACAAAATATGTATCTGATTTGGCATTTATATGTGAGTACGGTCTTAGTCGGGAGAAAATATATATGACCGTTTCATTGGCCGTAGCGGCGCAGTGGTACAAGCGTGTGAATGTAACCGTTAAGGTATTATATTATAATATTTTAATTTCTTAGCTATGGTAGGTAACAAGGCAAAGCGCAGTGTTGAGTTCCGTCCCTAAGTGAAAAGGGAGGAGACGAAGTGTTTAAGCAATAGATTACCCCGTTTCCGTTACTATATGCGGGATACAGCGTGAAACTAAATAAAAAAAAATGAAATAAAACTTTATATATATTTATTTACACAAAAATAAATCGCAAGTTCCAAGGAAGCAAGACTATCTTAGCACCATAAAGCAGGAAAGTCGACTCGTACAAGGTAGCTGCTTGTGGAACTGTCATTGCATACATATCGCGCGTTGAGAAGTTTCGAGACAAGGCCACGCGTATATACAATATAATGAAAATATAAATATATATATATATATATATAATATATATATATATATATATATATATATATATGTGTGTGTGTGTATATATATATATATATATATATATATATATATATATATATATATATATATTAAAAACATAGATATATAAATAAATATATCAGGTTTTTAGTATTGGCTGGAATTGAACTTAGGGCTTTCAAATTTTAAACTCGGATTTCAAATTGATTATTAAACAAGCTGGACTAGCTATCATTTCCTAATAGTAAGACAAAGCACGGCGTTAGGTTCAGTCAATCAATACGAAATGTCTCGAAAATTTGGCAGATAGTGGTGAACGGAGTGTCTTAACTCAGATCATCGGCTGTTTCCCACTCATTCACATTTGGAGGGTTTTAAAATTTCAAAAAACTTTGTGAATGAAATCGTTATTGTATGTTTCATGAAACATTTACTGATGTACTTATTTATTATTTTTTGTCTATATTGAATTATTACAATAAACGTGTGATCACCTCCACACCTGCTCTTTTGACCGTATTCAAATGAAAATACTCTAATTTTAGTAATTGTAATATTTTTTATTTAACAAACATACCTTTCACTAAACAAATATTTTGTAAATTGTAAATTTCTTTCTACAACTTTTGTAACAAAATATCTGTAATTGTGTTCTCAAATTAGCACGATTGTTAAATACTTCTTATTACAAGTTAAATTAAATTCAACAACCGAACCAGTGATTAAAAGTTAGTTATATGTATAGGTGCTAATTTATTCTATATTCTTCTTCGTCTTTATCTATATAAATTAACAAATATTCATTTTACGTATAGAATTTATTTCTCAAAAAAAAGTATGCATAGTAGTCATTTATAATTAAACTATTATATAATAAACTATAAGTAAACAATTAGATCAATATTAGAGATCAGTCGTGGTGATAAGGCCGCCATCGCACAAGTTAATTTAAGTACCTACATACGTGTATATATTATATGTCTTTTTTTATGGAAATTTTATGTGTAATAAAATATTATTATTATATGTAGTGTTGATGGTGAATAATAAAAGTCTACTCACGTTTAGCACTGAGTTTAATCCACACCACTTGAAATGTATGTACAGTGATAACATAAATGGTAAAATCACAATTAAACACGGTACAGTATATAAGAAAGTCAACCAAAATATATATACAATAGAACACGAAAGATACAAATTTGGAATAAAATACTAGATAATAAAAAGAGAGATAAAACAATGGAACGTATGGAAAGCGCATCGAGTGGCAAGCAACGGCTGTGATAATTGAATATGCCGTCGACAAGGGGGTAGGCGTAAATATTACGGCACCTTACCGGTTCAGTCGACGGCAGCGACCGCTTTCATATAAAAAAACTGAATACGAATACTTACTACAAAATATATAAATTCTAGTAAACGTATGTATGTATATGAATGATAGATAAATAAATTACAATATCGAAATACATAAATGACACAAATTAAATAAACTATAAATATAAATAATAGATCCCTAAATTATAATCAGTTAATTTATAATTTTAAAAAAAATTACACGTGTGTTAGAATTATAATAAATTCAATTGAATCTAAATATATTTATTTTTTCCTTGCATACCAATACAAGACTATATTTATAAATAATACATTTATATATATATATATATATATATATATATATATATATATATATATATATATTTTTCATATTTATACATAGTATGTCTTCCTTACAGGTTTATTTAATAAGTAAAATAAAATTCTCGCTCACATCTTCTTAGTTATATCGAGATTTTTTTTTTTTTCAGCTTCACGCTGTAACCCGCGTGTATCCGCCGAATTCTAGACGCATTCTGTTGCGTGTTGAGTGGGGGAACTCAACGCCTCAACACCGATGCGAGAATAAGAGAGAGAGTGAAACTGAGTTAAAATATTAAATATTTCATTTTATCGAGAGGGAGCGAATCCACAACCTGTCGTGTTCACAGCCACACGCTTGTACTCCTGCGCCATGACTGACCTTGACAATTTTTATATTTTTTAATGGATATATAAAACAACTTGAATTATACAAATTTACGTAAGAGAAACAGTCATATAAATAAGTTGTTTTTTTTCAGCTTCATGTCGACTCCCGTACATAGCAGGATAGGCAGAAGAAACCTGTGAACCTAGTGTTAAGACACTTTCGTTCCCGACTTTTTGCCGAATTCTGGAAGTATCGCGTGGTGGTCCTCGACGCCAATAATTATGATCTACATTCTCAACCTTTTTTTGTTGCGGCACATATTTAACGATTTCAAAATTTGGCGGCACACAAAGACAATTTGGCGGCACACAAAGAGAAATTATTTACTACAACATACTGTATAAATAGTTTATGACAAAAATTTTAAATATACAAATTTATTTTTTTGTGGATTTAAATATATATTCATGTTAAAAATATTTTTCTTTTTAAATGATATAATTTAATAATATTAACATTATTTTATATTTGCAAAATTTGGCGGCACACAAAAGTGCCGCGGCACAGTGGTTGAGAATCACTGATCTACAGTAAACGGACAAAATATCGTATATAATGTACCTATTTAATTGGTAAGAATGCTCTATGGAGAACTTTGAAATGCATTTGAAATTTTGAAATTTGAAATGGTTCTGTAAATTCTTTTCTTATTTAGTACTAAAATGGTTACTGTGCAGTACTTGGTATATTAAAGATTAATTATGTAATATTTAAATATATATTTGTTAATGCAGTTCCAAATATAAATATAATATATAAAACCAAAAAAAAACTAGACCTTGACAAATACATGGCAAGACTCACCTGAAATCGATTTCCTTTGGTCACAACACCGTACGGTATACCAAAAAACTGGTAAACCTCACCATCCTCACTGATCAACCCTCTCAGAAAACCTCCTTTAACTTTAACAACCGGCGTGCGTTCCCTCACAAAATTCACTAATAGCAAAGAAAAAAGTATTATATACTTCATTTTATATTAAAATCATTTTTTTAATATAATAAAATATATATTTTTCACTTAAAAAACAGTATTTTTGTCCGTACGTTCGTTCGTTTTAGTGGACAAACAATGTATGTGCGCATTGACAGCGGAGTTATGTGCGACTATCAGTTGACCTGCATCCAATATTAAATGTTAACTATATATTTATTGATAAACGTTTATGTTATGTCAGTTTGTGTTATTAGCAGTAACTCATAAACACTGTTTAAGGTGGTAGCGGGTTTGATTTAATTTGATATTTTTAATATTAAGTATATTTTTCTTCAGCTTCAGAACTCGACACCAGCGCGAGGAAATGAAAATATTTAATATTTAATTTCCTCGAGTGGGAATCAAACTCACAACCTATTGTGCTTACAGTGACACGCTTGTGCTACTGCGCCACGACTGGCCTCACTCACTCACTGGATTTAATTTGATAATTTTAATATACATGTATTTCTATTTTTATATTTTATTTTTGCTTTTAGGTATATCTGTTGTATAGCAGGATAGAAGGAACCTTGTATTAAGATATTGTGCGCACCATCGAGTTTTGCAGATATTGTGTAATCAGCGGTGGATTGTTTTCTTCCTAGAGAGAGGAAATTAAATTTTTTCACTAAATAAGATGTTCTCATATATTTACAAGTAGGTATATAGGTATATATGACAATTTTATATAGAAATTTTGCTGATATGGCTGACTAAAAAAATATTATAATAATATATATTTCTTTTATTATAATTAGAATGTGAGAAACAAAACGATGAGTCAATAATGTTTATATTCACCGCAAACTGAAAAGTGATAAATAATTAAATAATTATGGAGATTATTTAATTAAAATAAATAAACTATTAAATAAAAATAAAAAATATATATTATTCTTTTTTAGTAGGATACGAATTAAATTTAGTCCAAATATTAGCAACTTCTCTGTAGGTACGCAGAAAGCAAAGAAAAAAACACTGTTATAAGTCATTCACACGTGCCCAGTCGTGGCGCAGGGGCACAAAGTGTACTGTAAAAGCGACTGGTTGTGGGTTCGATCCCCAATCGGGGAAATTAAATATTTATTTAAATTTATATTTTCATATCTTCGCTCTAATGTAGAGGCAAAGCGAGACGATAAGATCCACCACTCAACACGCAATGGCTCCTTCGGCGGAAAGTGGGGAACGAGTGTCTTAACACTAGGTTTTTACTGCCTACACTGCTGTATGCGGGTTACAGCGTGAAGCTGTTTTTTTTACATATTTAAATAACATATTATTTTGAGATCGTCGTGATGCAGTGCGACAGCGTCTGGCTTCTAAAACCGCGACGGTTGTGGATTCAATTCTCACTCGGGAGAATATATATATATATATATATATATATATATATATATATATATATATATATATATATATATATATATTCTACAAAGAAATTTTAAATAATTTACTACAAAAATGTTATTTCAAGAGCCTCACGAAACTGAGTCCGACTCTACGTGTATATGGTCGTTAGTCTTTAAAATATTTCAATTAATAATATTTGGGCTGAATACANTTACTTTATACTTAATATTATTATATTATACCTAATATAGATATGTATTTACGTTTCTTATGTGCTTATTATAAACGATATTTTTTTGTGTGAACCTTGGACCACCCAAGGTTCACACAAAAAATCTTAATTTCTTATGAAATATTTTTTTTTGTATCATTTTTATTAATAGGCAATTATATTTTATTTTATTTATAATTAAAATATTTTTTTAATATCACTGTAGGCATAGTTGATGAGGCCGTCGTGGCGTAGTGGCATAATATTTGACTGCAAGCATGACGGTCGTGGGTTTGATCCCCGCGCGTGATTGACGTGATAGATAAAAAATAATGTCTCAAATGGGAAATATAGTACCTTAACTTTAGGTTCCCTCTGTCTACTCTATATTACACAGTTATTGCATGTAGCTAATTTGTTTACAGGTGGATACTTCTTCCAAGTAATTATTTATCATAAATATATACGTGTATACATTGAAACTAAAGAAAATAAGAAACATGCATGCATACTTGCAAAAAATATGCAAATAATTTTTGTGTTTTGAAAACAATAAATATTTCACTCCCCGAGTGGGAGTTGACTCCACAACCGTTGAGTTTACAATCGTACATAAACTTCTTATCAGCAAAAAATACAGAAAATAGCTCAAAAACCTTTAAAAATCGTTTTTTCAACAGAGGAACTAGTTCACTATCACATACACAAGAACCAAAAAAAAAGGGAGAATTTGGCCACTATATCCAAATCTGAACACTATGTCTAAATCTCAGTGCAGCTATAGCTTTCACTTAAAGTATGATACATACTGGGTATCTTGTTGATCCACCATGCGTGGTTTACTTAACTCGGTGTCAGTTGGGTAACTCTATACCTACTCAGTGAGTTATTGAGCAATGAATCTTTCGTATGCAGCGGATACATTTCCTTTGGACGGTTGCGTTTTGCAAAGTACTAACTAATAATATTGTTTTTTTTTTAGTATGAAAGAAAAAGATAGTGTTGTATAGTGAGTGATCTTATTCTCCGCTTATTGCTGATTAAACAGTTGTGGGAGTACATGAAACAAACTATAGTTAAATTTTGTATGTCAAAAGTAAAGAAAATTAATATTACTTTTTTAGAAAACAAGGAAATGTTGGACGTAACGGGATTTGAATCAGCGCTTCTTGGAAACTGTCTAAGTGCTCTAGGTACCCTCTACCTTCCTTGCCATATGGCAAGCTTAAAAAAATAGAAAACCTAGTAACATAATACTTCGATCTAAATCAAAATATATTTTATTAAATTAGGCAATTACACTAATATCATTACAGCCCTGACAAAAAGTGTTGATGGTACTAAATGAAGATCAAGTAGAAAAACACGGGGACCCTCCAGTGGGAAGTATTTAGTACCCATAGTCTTTGGCGCTCTATTCTATCTAGCTTCTGTCTAAAAAACAGGCAGACGGAACCTACTATTAAGACATTTCCCGCCTAACATTCAATATTGTGTTGAATGGCGAGATTGAACACCTTGCTTTACACCTTTTCAGAATGGATATCGAACCCAGTCAAAAAGTCAATGTCTTAATTATGTATTTGTTAACTATTTATACTATTATGGATATACGAGTATGTATATATTATAAAGGAACTTTTATATTGTAAATTCTTTAATTTCCTTACCATACTGTAAGCCAGTTAGCCACCGTGCGACTGCAACAAGATACACGACAGCTTGTGGGTTCGATTCCCACTTGAGGAAATTAAATATATAATATTTTCAATTCTTCACTCTGGTGTCGAGGCAAAGCGAGGCGTTGAGTTTCGCTATTCAACGTGCAATGCCTCTAGAATTCGGCAGAAAACTGGGAAATTGGATTATTATTAGGTTCCCAAGTTCAATCTGCCTACACTGCTGAATGAAATGTGAAAGTGAAATAGAAAATGTTACTGCACACAGCGTACAATCATACACACACAAGTGTATGATTGTAAGCTAGAGATGTTCGATTCCCATTCAAGGAAATTAAATAATTATTATAATATTTTCATTTCTTCGCTCTGGTGGAGGCACAGCGCGGCAATGAGATCCGCCATCCAATGCACAATGCGTGCAGGATTCGTCGGAACTTGCCTCCCATTAAATGTGAAATTGTAACGTTACAGATATTGTAAAGTCTGTGTCAAAATCAGAACTAATTTAAAGAAGTAATAAATATTTCAGCTGATAATTTATTCGGTGTATAAAGATGTTTTCTGTTTACAAAAGGAGGTGTGAATGTGTGACTATCATACTATTCACATTTGTCGATGTTTGATGAAACGTGTGGATGTGTGATGAAATTTGGAATGTGAGATGACATGTGGTAGATGTGAGATCGTGTGTGTGGATGTGTGATCACGTGTGGATGTGAGTTTATTTATGTGGATGTTAAATGATATGTGTGGATGTGGAACCACATATGTGAATGTGCGACCACATGTATGGACGAGTGATCACATGTGCGCAGGTAAGATCACATGTGTTGACGTGAGATCACAAATGTGGAGGAATGATAACAAGTGTTTATATAGAATCACATGTGTGGATGTAGGAACACTTTTGTTGATGTGAGATTATGAGATAACACATAGCATCGACATGTCTCAGTCGAGGAGGAGCATCGTGAAGATTTATGAGCAGTGTGGATAGCCTACATCTCCCGATCCGTGAGTCCCACATAACACGCTCGAATGGCTTAACCACTCGGGCAGCGTACTTGTAAAAGGATCTGTCCACGATAAAAATGGATGCTCCTAGGATGAGGTAAACCATTTACTTTACTGTGACGTATCTGCTGGGATCAATCGCTAAATGATGACTTGCCTCCCACTAAATCTGCCTCTAAATTATAGCACAGACTGAACACACTCCTTCCGTATTAGTTCTTGCGCTCCACTCTGCCAGCCAATGAAAGGAATCCCATGAAGGCATCTATAGAGAAATCGATTAAAGATACAACCATTACAAAATCTTATGAAATGGAGCAGAGAATTGGTGTATGTCAATGTAATTTTTAATTGTTTATATATTATAATTATAAACAATTAAATATACTTATATTTTTAATAGCATAAGAGTGTGACTCCACACGCAATGCCTCGAAAAATTCGGCGGAAAGTGGGGAACGGAGTGTCTTATTATTACATTCCCTCTACCTACCTTGCTATATGCGTGATAAAGCGTGAAGCTCATTGATTGATTGATTATATTATTTCTAACCTTTGGTGAAATACCACTCAGAATCCTCGACTTTAATCTATGCATATATAAAAAAAACTGTTCCATCTCTGAGTGACTGACAGACAACGCACAGACGAAAACTGGACTTAAAAAATTAAAACTTGCCATGGGTAGGTTAAGGAGTGTAGGGAAGCACTAAAAGGAGGATATCTCAAAATTCCTAAGGAATAGGAAAACACCAGATTTTCCATTTTAGACCTTGAAGTCCATATAAAGCTATAACATATAAAGTTGCGGGCCACGATAAGTCGCCGTTTATAACTACATTAAAATTCGTTGAGTAGTTGAAAAGATTTAAGCGTACATACCCTGCGCCAGTACTGGCCAAAACAACACCCGTTTATTAATAAAAACAAATTGACAAAAAGAAAAATATTTTCACAAAAACCATTATTATTGAAATAATCATTATTAAAATGTGAACAATTTTTAGAAGAAGCTGCATTTTATGTAAAATAAAAAAAAATAGATAATCTCATGTTTTTATACCTTGACAACAAATTCTATAGTTACAAGGTTTTACATCAGCTTCACGTTGTATCCCGCACACAGCAGGGTAGGCAGAGGGAACCTAGTATTAAGACACTCCGTCCCACTTTCTTTCGAATTCTCGAGGCATTGCATGTTGAGTGGCAGAACTCAACGCCGCGCTTTGCCTCGACACCAGAACGAAGAAATGGAAATATAAATTTAAATAAATATTTCATCTCCTAGAGTGGGGATCGAACCCACAACCAGTCGGTTTTACAGTCACACTTTGTGCCGCTGCGCCACGACTGGCCTCTTGTTTACAAATCTTTTAAAAATTCTTTTTTCGTATTTATTATTATTTTTGTGTTGCATGTGAATTGAAAACAATATTTAGTGAAAATTCAACTTAGAACAATCATGTTTCCTTCTTACTACGCCAGGCTTATTATAAAAATACCATTTATCAATAAGAAAATAAATATAAATTAATAATATTTGAGTAAAATACTTAAAAATTATGAGACCTAAGTATATACAATTTTAATATATTTTAGCCTTTTCTTCTATATTTTGAGTATGTTTTGTTCCAAAAGAGAAGACTTTTACCATCCCAAATCTGTTGATACGATAAATCCTTGTCTATGACTAGTAATTGAGAATTTTTATTAGTAATAGGTGACCATTTGTGTAGAACATCGGAATTATCAAACGTTGGATATCTGAAAAAAGAAAAACTAATTTAGGTAAGCTTTATGGTGCATAGACAGAGAGACCCTGGTGACCTTGAGACCTTCCTTCTTCCGATTTGAGGAGATGTATGTTGTGTGGCTTATACAATTAGGTAATTAGAAAATATCTTAAGAAACACATCATTAGTCTCGTTGTGTTTAGTGTGAATCGCTTGAAATTGTTCAGGTTCTGGTCCGTACTTTCATTTCAAGTATGTAAAATGTATTTTTCAGTAGCAGCACATAAAGCAGCTACATCTTTCCCTTTCCAGCATAGCGGTTTAAGTAGAGGAAACCTTATGTAAAACAATCTGTTCCCTGCGTGACATTGTGCTTTTTCATTTCTCTATCATAGTATAGATTTTTTTAATTTCACACCGAATTCCGCACATTGTAGAACGGACCTGGGGCCCCAGTGTTACGACACGCTGTTCCTATTAAGACGATTGCCTATATTTCGCCGAATTCTGGAGGCATTGTGCGTTGAGTGGCGGAACTCAACACCGCAGTTTGTCGTATGAGCAGGGCGAACCATAGCTTTTATAATCCCACACTTATGTCCCTACACCTACAAATAATAATTTGAGAGCGATAGAACCCCAGCCGTCATGTTTACAGTTACACCAGGTCCCACTACACAACGATGGCATATATTATATTAATAGTAAAAAAAATTAAGCTAATTTTTTTTTAAAATGTTAATGTCAGTACATACCCATATTTGGCAAAATTAGTCCACATCGTTGTTAGTTTATTTATAATATCCATTTCGAAAAACGCCTGAGGTAAAGTCGCTTTTACTTTGAACATATAAAATAGTTCATCAGCGTGTGTTGCTCCAGGATACTTGCCAAATTGGAACAAAAATTTCACCAAATTCATTGTTCCATCGTAAGCAAATTTATACATGTATACAGGATTTTTCATATTTTTTACTAAAAGTTCAGCCGTTGAAATAACCGGATAAACTATGCCTGAGTCGCCTTCAAATTTTGATAGCATAATGAGGATATCTTCGTCAGTTTTATTGTATAATTGCTTGAGATGTCGTGCTGTTTCGTGCTTGTTTTTATCAGATAAAAATTCTAAATCTCTTGGTATAGCATCAAAGAAATTGAAATTCGCAATTGTTGTTTTGTTTTCTTTACCAACGAACATGTAGCCTTCAGCGTTATTGAAACCCATTATAACTGGTACCTTATTATATTGTCCTTTTGATAATAAATCATATGGAGGTACAGTTAAGAAATGCTCCGTATTTGGTAGTTTTCTTTCAGCACAAGGCACGAATATATTTTCAGATAGTGACACTTCTCCTTTTTTCCTTGGTACACGAGTTTCTAAAAGTTTAACGACTGGTTGGCTTTTGAAAAATTCATATAATTTATAAGGGTCCTCCAAATCATGACCCATTTGCTTGGCTAATGTCCTAGCAGTTTCAAAAGGTTCAAACTGAAAGCTCCATGGAGATATAGCTGAACCACTTTGCATAATAGCTTTATTGAAAAGTCCTTTAGACATTGGCGATGCTATATGATATAAAACGGACGCCGAACCAGCACTTTCACCAAACAATGTTAAGTTATCCGGATCTCCACCAAAAGCCTTTATATTTCTTTTTATCCATCGTAAGCTTTCGACTTGATCTTTTAAGCCAGCGTTCCCTGGAGCTTCTTTTATGCCCAAACACAGGAAACCCAAAATTTCAAGTCTATAATTAAAGGTCACTAAAATTAATCCATGCCTTAAAAAATATTCAGGTCCATACAAAAATGGAGATCCGGAACCATCTCTAAACCCACCACCATGTATATATACCATGACGGGGTACAATTTATCAGACTTTTGTACTGGAGTATATATATTAAGGGTAAGGCAGTCTTCGTGTTCTATTACTAATGTTGTTGTAAATCTTTGTGAGCATCTTATATGTTCTTCTGTGGCTTCGAAGACACCCTTCCACGGTGGACTTGGAGAAGGCGCCTGAAATGTTACCAATAACAATAATAAATAACGATTGCTTATAAAATTTTAGTACCAATATAAACTACACGATTATCGTGTTTAATGAGCCATATTTTGATACGACTTTAAATGCAACTATTTCCTTTGAACTACGAAAAACGGAGTGTCTTGTCACTAGATTTTCTCTCCTACTCTGCTATATGCGCGATGGTATTTGTATGTGCTTATTCTTAATAAAATTTATTAAACGTAACGCCGCTGTGGCGCAGGGACAAATAGGGTAAATTTGACGGTTGTTGATTAGATTCTCTGATAACAATGCCAAGGACAGCGTTGAGTTACGCCACTCAAGACTCAATGCTACAATAGGTTCCCTTTGTCTACCCTGATTTGTGGGGGAACCAGCGTGAAGCTAAAAAAAGATCTTATAAATATTTAACTTGATTATAATATTGTTTTCATTCAGATAATATTACGAGTTTGTAATTACATATTAAAGAATGTAATTAATTAAGATCAAATATTTGATGCTATCGTGGAGCAGCTTAGACTTGCTGTTTGCTTTTTTATATTGAAAATAATTAAGGCCTGATTTCAGAATTTGGAGCTACGCTGATGTCTGTTTGATGATAGAAAGATGAAATTTGGCATTCTACATACATGTCAAATTTCAAGGTCAGTAGGAGAAGACTAAGAGATGATTACTCGAAATTCTGTGGGAACAGGAAAAACGGTATTTTCCACATCACGTCTTTAACCCCACCTAAACAGTTGCGCGCGACACTCAGATTATTATTATATAAAATTCTTTCTTTCTGCACCATTCATAGGAAATTGGAAAAAAAAACAAAACACACACTAGTTTTTCGTAATTTAAATTTAGTTTACCTGAAATCTTTCATAGGTAGCGTAAGGTATCCCCAAATAGCTGTAATGAGAACCGTCGTTTGACAAGGAACCTCGTAGTAAACCATTTGACACTAACACTGGTAGTGTCGGCTGTCTCACTAAACGTCCTGCCCAAAGTGACCAAAGTACCAGCCAGTGGAATTTCATAATTGCTTCTCCACTATATAAGAGTAACACTATAACACACGTTCTCTCGTGGGAATCGTGGGCACTATGAGAAAATAACTAGAAATTACGCAAAATTACCAAAAGACCACTAAAAACCAGTCACTTTAAGTTGTTTCCAATTAAAATTTAATGCATTTTTTATATATTTTCCGATACCAAAAGGATATTTTTGTTATAAACATGTACAGATCGCTTCTTTAGCCGGTTAGCGAATGACAGTTGTTCGCATCAAGTCACGGTACTTTCTACAGCTTTTTGTTGAATTCTCGACTTTATGTCGCTGTAATAGAGTTACTATTAAATTTAACTATACCTTTATAATCTATATATATAACTTACTATATATACAAGCAACCGATTGTATATTATTGAAGTGACAAGACAAGTTTTATGATTACGTAAGACGCGTTGTTTGATTGTGAACCCTATAGCTCTGTGTTAAAGTTTATTTTACATTAATATTGATTTGAATTAATCGTTATTGAAAAGTTGGTTGTAATATTTTGTTGTGAATATTTTCTACTTCAAAGGTTGTGGGTTCAAATTTTGTATGGTGAATGTTTTGATGCCGTCGTGGCGCAGAGGGACTGTAAACACGATGGTTGTAGGTGCGATCGTCGCTCGTGGGATTTTTAATTTTTTTATTAGCTTCATTCTACATATATAGTGGTAATGGGGGGGAAACCTAGTGTTCAGACACTTTGTTCCTTACTCTGCCGAATTATGGAGGCAATGTGTGTTGAGTGGCGGAACGCAACTACCACTTTGCCTGGTTACCGGAATCGAACCAACAACCTATTTACAGTCGCATACCTGTGGCCCTCCGCCTAGAGTGACCTCGAGGATTGAATATATTTAAATGACGGAGTTTAGCTTCGCCACTCTATACGCAATATCTGAATAATTAAACGGTGAATAGGTAATGGAGTTTGAGGTTCCCTCTGCTCACCTTACTATATGCGATATACAGCGTGAACCTAAGTAAAATTGAAAACATAGTTATTTATATTATAACGTATTAATTAGGTACATTTAAGAAATAATGACCTCTGGACCTCTGGAGTCTTTGCGTGTTGAGTAGCGGAACTAAACGCTGCGTTTTGCCTCGACACCAGAGCGAAGAAATGAAAAGATAAATTTTGTAGTATTAGTGTTTGAATTTGTTTTCAGTTTTTCTTACACATTTGTCCTGACTTTTTTTTGTTACTGATTATTGTGACTTGCAAAATTGCAATTAAAAATTATCAGGCGAAGTGCCTATATTTTTTTAAATTGCAGCGTTTATTTGTCGTATTTTGCTGAGAAATCCCGAAAAGACCGTCCTGTAGTCCACTTTTTTTTCCTCAATCTTTTAAAGTTAAAGTTTTTACTGCATTTTGTGGGAAATTGGCCGCATAATTAAAACCTATAGAACACTTCCCGTAGACGTACAATTCTGAATCTAGTGATCTATCTTTTTTTATCTTTTTATGTTCAAAAATACCTTTTGCATTTATATTATATTGAAACGATATGTTGATGTTCTTTTTTTTAGCTTCACGCTGTATCCCGCACAGGAAACCTGGCCTTGTTAAGATACGCCGTTCGTATTAAGACCCCGTTCTCCGCTTTCCGTTGACATCTGAAGGCATTGCGTGTTCAATGGAGGAACTCAACACCGCGCTTTGCCTTGTTACAGGAGCAATAAAAAGAAAATAGTAAATATTTCATTCTCCCGTGTACAGTCGCAAAAAAAAACCTTGACACTGACATGCTTATAATACATACAATTATCATTATGAACATTAACACGACGACGTAATTGCCTTTTTTTTATAAAACTTAATGCTTCTCTTCCAATATTTCAAAAAATGATCCCTTTTATATCGCATACTACATAGTGAGAAACGGAGTGTCTTACCACTAGGTTCCCTCTGCTTACCCTGCTGAGTGCGGGATACAGCGTGAAGCTGATTTAATATGTGATTTTATTCTCACTCACGAAATGACTAGTGACAAACATCGATTTCGTCTCTTGTAATATTTCAGAGTGTCAATCTGAGTAGAGGTTCCTCTGATTACCCTATTGTGTGCGGGATAAAGCGTGAAATCAAAATATTTATTAATGGACGCGCATATTAACGCTTGAAGGAATCATAGATATACCATTCACTATTATTCTCAAGGTAGGTGATCGCTATCTTTATTTTAATTGTAACAAAAATGTAAATATTATGTATTAAATAAATGAAATTAATTATATGAAAACAAGCCAATTTTAATCTGTATAAAGCGCACAATGTATCTAACGTATTTAATCGGATAAGGAATTTTCTTTATTTTTAAACACAAAAATGGTTCTTGCAGGTTATCCTTATATTAAGAGATAGACATATTATGTGCTATAGGCTATATAACATTACGGTGTATTTCTTTAGTTAGCCGTACATAACCAAATAACAATAATAATGAACGCCATCGATCCGGCTACTCCAGAAATAATAAAATATATGTTAGTATATCGTTTTACAAAACTATTCAATTTCATTCGTCCTTATAAAAGTCCGCGACAACGTATGTCTTAGAAATAAGTTACAATAAGGCATTTTGTGATTTGTGAAAAAATATTTGATAACTACCGGCTCGCCCACGGCTTCGCCCGCTTAAAATACATGATTACTGATTTAATAAGCACAATCGATTGACAACTATAATGACTTCTAATATGATTTTTTTTACGACATTATCGTCAAAGAATTTTTGATTGTTTTAAATAAAAAAATACGACCATTGTTGATATTTGATATTTATAAAATATACATAAAGCTAATTATGTATTACACGTATATATTTTTGTAACTTTATGTTCTTTTTACCTATATAATATACGTCTCATCATAATTCTAAAACTCTGTTAAATGTGCTGATGTCAGTGAATAATTTAATTTAGGTTGTAGGATTCATAATATTCTTTGTAAAATAACTGTATTAATTGCATATTAACTCCTGTACAGTTTTTAAATTAGTTACATATATTATATGAACGAACCAACCAAAATATCTTTGTATTTACTTGATATTTCTTTCAAGATCGTTCTTTATCTCTGTGTTGAATTAAAATAAATTAAAATTAGCTTCACGCTGTATCCCGCACATAGCAGGGTAGGCAGACAGACAAGAAATTCAAAAAAAAATTCTTTTTACTTTCTATTATTCTTTTTAAGTGTCCCTATATCCATTTCAGTCAAAATTACTAAATGTACAGACAAAATATTTTTACTGTCTTATTATATATAGAGATTACAAGCTTTTCGTTGCATTGATCGTGTATAAATAAAAAGTTAAAAGACTCACGTATCCGCATATAGCTGGGTAGGCAGAGGGAACCTAAGGGCCCTAGTGTTAATATACTCCGTTCACTGAGTTCTGGGGGCATTGGCAATGTAGATAGAGAAAAGTGGAACCCAGTGTTAAAATACTTCGTTTTCCACATTTTGCCCAATTTTTAAGAGAATGCATGTTGCGAGTGGCTTAACTCAATGTGGCGCTTCTCGTGGCTTCTTCTCGTCTTGTTACCAGGGCGGAAAAATGAAAATAATGGATTCCTTCGAACGGAATTGGAAGTTATTTAAACTCCATCCCCGACTTTCAGCCAAATTTTCGAGGTATTGTTACTACCGTCTTTATTTAAAGAACTTTCTTATTTTTTTTAGATAATCCTTGACATTCACTCGATCCTAATTTTTGTCTTTTTACATTTCAGTTACTAGTTTACTTTATTTTTCGAAGCAAAAGCCATTTCTATTTGATGTGGATGGTATGGAGGGTATGTCTTGGAACGACCATCTGCACCACAACGACCTTTGAGATTCACATATGTATACAAAAAAAAATCAGCTTCACACTGTGTCCCGCACACAGCAGGGTAGGCAGAGGGAACCCAGTGTTAAGACACTCCATTCCCCACTTTCCGCAGAGTTCTGGAGGCAATGCGTGTTGAGTGACGAAACTCAACGCCGCGCTTTGCCTCGATGCCAAAGCGAAGAAATGAAAATATAAATTTAAATATTTCTTTTCTTCGAGTGGGGATTGAAACCACAACCAGTCGATTTTACAGTTACACCTTGTGCCCCTGCGCCACGACTGAACTTAACTAGTTAAGTTTTATGATTTTAATAAAATAAAATATAAAATAAAATAACTATATATCTATACTTCTATACTAATATTATAAAGAGAAAAGATTTGTATTTTTGTATGTATGTTTGTATTGTTTTCACATACTACCGGACCTATTAGGACTATTACAAAGCTGCATCTTCACTGACCAACATAGGCTATATTACATTTTCAAAAAAAAAAATCCCTAATAAAAATGCAATAATGTAACCCAAGGTGTAAAGAAATTGATCTTAAAAAATATATCATCGCGTGCGCTGCGAAAACTATTGATGATAGATTAAAACAATATTCTACAGTATTATAGAACGCATCAATATCTATAGAAAAGTCCGCGATACCATATGTTCAACTACTGTAGATATGCCAACATAACTACTTTTTTATATTTTATAAGTTGACAAAAGTGCCGACAATATTCAAACCATATTATTTATTATTATTATTACGTATTATATAAATATATATATTATTACGTATTATAATTAATCCTTACCCCATTAAATATTATTTTATTAAAAATAATGTCAATATGTGTAAAATATTTTTAAAATTAATAAAATCGGACATTCCATTCAAAATATATAACGAATTTAAAAATATTAATCAAAAGAAAATTATGTAATAATAATAAATGCTGAGTGTGTGGCCTCGCGCACCGTCGCGGCGTGACTCTGAGGGGGTGCGGGGGGCGGTGCATAATATCACTAAAATTATGAAGACAATGGATTAGATTTTCTGTTTCTTTATTTGAATTGAATAGGACCCGAAACTACGGGACCGATTTGGAATTTTTTTTTACAATTAGACGATTCACGTGGTTTTTACACGTAAATACAAAAAAAAACCTTATATCGCGTCCACTGTGAAATTATTGACTACAATTTTATAGAAGACATCAAAGTCTACAAAAAAGTTTACAATATCATGTGTAACTGTTAGAGTATGCCACAATAACTAAAGTTACAGTAAAAATTAAATAAAAACAATTAAACCGATTTTACCGCCCCCACACCGCGCTCGCGTCTTCGCTCCTTAAATCGGTTAAACCGTTTCTGAGATAAGCGACGCCAAACAGAAAACCAACAAACAGACAAAATTTTTAAATATCATTGTTTAGGGTTCTATTACTTTGTTAAATGCCCTAAATAATATTTTTTCTAATGAAAATCGAAAATGCCACCCTATGGTTTAAATAATTTTCACTTTAGAAGTTTTAAGTGCGCTGCAAGCATACATTATTTATTAAAACAGGAACGATTTCCCTGTACTTAAAAATACAGGAAACAAAACAAATTCACAGTTTCAAAGAAATAATTCTAAAATTTAAGCGGGCGAAGCCGCGAGCTGGTCGCTAGTATTATATATTTCTATATACTAATAGGTACATAAATAATAATAAAAAAGTACAAAAAAAGAATAATATGAGAAAATAAATAAATTGTACATTTTAATTATTCGCCATAACCTCGAGTTGTGTCAGTATATGGACAAAGTAAGAACAAAGTGGTCGTGTAAGTATAGTTGTTTTTTTATTTAAACAGAGAAGTCACACACTAGGATTCTCCGTTCTCCGTTTTCCGCCGATTGTAGAGATAGTTAAACTGTTAGATAAGGCAATTTATCTTGTATACTCTATAAAGCTGTCTAATATATATAGAAAAATATATATATGTAAATAGAGGCCTTCTTGGCGCAGTGGCACAAGCGTGCAACTGTAAACGCGACGGTTGTGAGTTCGATTCCCCCTCGGGGGAAATATTTAATATTTTGATTCCCTCGCTGTGGTATCCAGGCAAAGCGCAGCGTTGAGTTCTGCCACTCAACACACAATGTCTCAAGAAATCAGCGGGAAGTGGGGAATTGAAGTATCTGAATAGAGTACGGAGTGGCGCAACGCTAGCTCCCACCTGCTTACCCTGTTATTGTAAGCTACAGCGTGAAGCTAAAAAAAATATTATATAAATATACTGTTGAGTAAGAATCGAATCCACAAGCATTGTGAGTAAGTCAGCGATGTTCCAAGTTACCTAGCTTTCTTTTCTCCCTTTAGATATACATATGCCGCAGTTACCGAGGAAAGCAGAAAGGGTCTAGTGTTAAGATATTCCATTCTCCACATTTAAAGTAGAGTTAAATGTGGAGAGACTGCTTGAAACAAAAAAAAAAAATAAACGCTTTGCTCAGTATCACAAGTATCGCGTGTACAATTATACAAACAGATATTTCCGTAATTTATATGCTAATTTATTATTGTATGTTTTTAGATACCTATATGGCTACTTCCGCATATAATAGCGAGGGCAGAGGGCGCTTACTCGTAACACTTACTTTTCCACTTTGAACGATTGTCCGAGAACGTCGGGGTTTGTTTTGCCAGAACGATGAAATGAAAATCAATGAAACTGTCATTTGCTCAAATAAAAATTATACTCATCACTTATAATTTATATTAAAAAGGTTTCTTTTTCAATTTTCAGCCACTTAACCCATGAAGAAGTATTGGCTAGTGCTATGGTCTCTGTGGGCGGCGCGGCTAGTGAGGCAGCCGACGTGGCCGGTGCGCGTGGGCGGCGGCTGGCTGCGCGGCGAGGTGGCGCACGACGGCACGCACAAACGGTACATGGCGGTGCCCTACGCCAGCCATCCGGTCAAACGGTTTATGGTAAGATTCTTTATAATATTATAAATCTATAAAATCTAAAATATCTTTACTAATATTATAAATCTGAATAGTTTTATACACCGTGAAGCTGATATTTTGGAGAGCTTCCTTGATTGAACGCACTTATCTCAGAGACTATTTTATTTCTAACGTGGTAGCCAGAGAGCGACAAAGGCTGAATATTTCTTGCACATCGTCCACAGTCATCAATCTCTTCATACATGCCTTTTGGTGGATCCTCAAGCTTTTTACGTATCCATTCTTCCAGTATAATCGATAATGTGCTCTCGAAGGTGAACCAAAAACTCCCTGCCTCTAACTCTTTAGGCATAAATGGTTTTTGGCCTTTTTTTTCCCATGAGGGATAAAAAAAAAATTGTGATATAAGCACGTCGAAAGAATGATCTTTCGACGTGCTTATACCACAAATTTTGGCAGGTATTACCACCACCAATACCACCACCAATTCAGGCAACGACAAACGTATTTACCTATACTTGTATTTACCTCTTTATTACGGAATCGGTCAGTTACGCTGAGTTCGCATCCTACAAAGAGATGGCTTCTCCACAGCATTGATCTTTTTTTCTTTTTTCTTCTGTAATACGTACGTTTAATATCTTCAAAATTATACAAAATCGTATTTCAGGGAAGGATGCGTCTTACAGTTTATTTAAAAAAGCCAAGCAAAGTTTTGTTTTCTGGATGTTTTGCTTAGATTACAATTAAATCTTATTTACTAAAATTATACGATTAATTATTTTTATTTATGACTAGTGGTCGCCGCTTGGCTTCGTCCGTTGAACTATATAAAGATGTAATTATTATTATTTACATTTGATTAGAATCATCGAATGTCTAAAAACATTTTGTAAGACAAAACTTGATTGTTATTTCAGGGTCCCGGTCCTGAGCCTACCTGGCAAGGTATCTATGACGCCATAGATGAAAATATACGATGTTATCAAAGATTCGTTCCAAATTGGCTCACAGGTCAAGAAGACTGCCTAATTTTAAATATATATACACCTATGGATGCAACAGATACAACAAAATATCCTGTCATAGTCTTCATACATGGCGGTGGGTTCTTTGAAGGTTCTAGCAGTAGTTTTTTGTACGGCCCGGATTACTTAGTAAGCAAAAATGTAATGCTCGTTGTTATAAACTATAGACTCCAAGTACAAGGTTTTGCGTGCTTAAGAATAAAAGAAGCTCCTGGAAACGCTGGTATGAAAGACCAGGTAGCTGCACTGAGATGGGTACAACGTAATATTGGAGCATTTGGAGGAGATCCCAATCATGTTACTCTCATGGGTGAAAGTGCTGGAGCTGCTTCTATATCTTTTCACTTGGTGTCCCCAATGTCGAAGGGTTTATTTCATAAAGTAATTATGCAGAGTGGATCTTCCTTAGGGCAGTGGTCGATACAATTTAAGCCAGTCTACATGGCGAGCTTATTGACCAAAGCCATGGGATACGATACAGATGACCCTTATGAAATTTATGATATATTGATTCAACAGTCCGATTTTGATCTAATAATGACTAGAGTACCAAGAAAAGAAAATAATATAATTATTTCGGAGGTACTGCATACACCATGTGTGGAAAATATTATTGAAGGTGAGGAACCATTTCTTACAGAATTGCCGTACGAGTTGTTTTCCAGAGGAGAGTATCATAAAGTTCCCATAATTATTGGTACTTGCAATTCGGAAGGCTTACTATTTGTTAATATGGAAAATGATACAACCATACCTAATATTAAATTTGAGAAATCCTTGCCGAGGCATTTGGAGATTCCAGTCGAGGATAGGGCAGAAATCGGCAAAAAATTTATGAAATTTTATATGGATGGTAAAAATATATCACAGGAAAATTTGGTAAATCTTTCAAGATTTCACGGTGAAGTTTTTATTGTCATGCAAGTGTTAGAAGAAACGCAGCTATTATTAAAGACTAATTGTAATCCTATATATAGTTACCTTTTTGCTTATGATGGTTGGAGAAATATTGTGAAGTTATCTCTTATGAATAGTCTGAGTCGAGCAAGCGGCGCTACCCACGCTGATGACCTATTTTATTTATTTAGCCAACCGCTTTTGCCGAATTTATTTGAAGGCAAGATAATTGATAGAATGACTACAATGTGGACGAATTTTGTTAAATATGGGTAAGTAAATACCGATACGTGATACTTCTAAAGCTCGATTTCTATTAGGGATTAATTTAATGATTGATTTCAATTTCAATTTCATTCATATATACATATATATANTATATATATACTTACAAGAGGAAGAAGAAAGAAAGATGAATACTGT
Source organism: Heliconius hermathena (assembly GCA_013403705.1). NCBI lineage: Eukaryota > Metazoa > Arthropoda > Insecta > Lepidoptera > Nymphalidae > Heliconius > Heliconius hermathena. Next base: position 124,634 of record JAAIXJ010000209.1, read on the forward strand.
GGAGTAGTGATCTCTTTGTAGGATATGTGGAGTCAGTTTAACTGAGCGAATCCGCAATGAAGAGATACACAGAATGGTAGGTATTAGCGATGTTACGGCGAGAATAAAGAAGAACTCACTCAGGTGGTTTGGGCACGTCGAGCGAATATTTTTTTTTATTATAAATGTTTTCTTTTGACATAAATTATTATTAAAACATTGACATAACAATTTTTTAGACATATTTTTTGATATTGTTTTACTTCCTAATAACACTGTCAGTTTTAAAATAATTTCATATAATTTTCAGGGACCCAACACCGGAAGTAACTGCTTTGTTACCAGTAAGGTGGCTACCAGCGAACAAATCGAACCCACACTCTCTGGTCATCGACACAGAGTTTTCCACCACGCCGCTGTGGACCACTGAATCTCTAATATACTTGAGTGAACTTTATGCCAAATATAGAAGGAAAAAAGAATAATTAGTTGTAAATATACCTAAGTTTTTATTTATTGTAATGTTGGTTATTTTTTTTACTTTATATTATTTACCTTCATAAAATTTTATTAGCTTTACATATTCCCAAACAGCTGGCATGTTAGAGGAAATCTATATATTATAATATTAACACTCAGTTCTCCACCCACCGCCCAATTTCGAGACATTGCGTGTCGAGTGGCGGAACTCAAATTCTTCCTCCGAGTTTAATTAAATCCATAAACGTAGGGTTTACAGTCAGACGCTGTGCCGCTGTGCTACAATGGCCTTACTTATTGAGAAAATATTTCAACAAAAGATATTTTTACCAAAATTCAATATGATGAACCCAATTCATCCACTTTTTCTCGACTGCTAAGGAACGGTATTAGCAGCCCAAGTGTTTTTAAATAGGTGACGTTAAAAAAAACAGTCATAGCGGCTGTGGGACGCCATTGGACTTAGTGAAAAAAAAAAAGTTTTCGTTTCGAATACCACAATATGGGTATCAAATTCAAGAGCTCAATACGATGATTTCAAAAAAGTATATCATGATTATCATTACCATAACGAGTCCTAACTAAGAAGTGAAAAATAAAAAAAAATATATAAAAACAAAAACTCCGACTGCATAAAACTAAAAAGAAAATAAACAAGCCCAATAGTTTATTAGGATTAACAGTCGGGACCTATAAGTAATTCTTCAATCAATAAAATCTTTACGAGGAACCTCGCATAATTTAAAGAGGTCTTTTAAGTTTTATGCAGTCGGGGTTTTTGTTTTTATAAATATTTTTTTATGATTAAGTTATTATTTTTAGCTTCATGCTGTATCACGCAGAGCAGTGTAGGTAGAGGGAATCTGGGAACCTATTGTTAAGTCATTCCGTTCCCATTAAGACACGTTCCCCACTTCCTGCCGAAAGAGGAATTGCGTGTTGAGTCGCGGAACTTACCACCACGCTTTGCCACGTTACCAGAGCGACGAAATAAAGATTTAAATATTTTTATCCTCGATTGGGAACGGGACTCTAGGTTTACTATAATAATGTTACCTTTACCTATAGTGGTATATATATCTCTACATATTAGTAGAAACTTTAATAATCAAAGTTAGTACAATTAGGGTGACACGTGATCACAATCAACTCATTATTTGATTAGGGTTGTGCGTTATACTCTAAACCCTCGATAATGACTGTTCTTTAACTATGTGTAATTTAGATAGATAATTGTTTGAGATATAACCTAGTAGTATTGAGGCTATCGTGCGTTAGCACGAGGAAAAGCGTGTGACTGTAAGCGCGACGGTTGTGTGTTCGATTCCCACTCGGGTGAATGCAATATTTAATATTTTCATTTTGTGGTGCGTGGGGAGCCGTGTGTCTTAGCACTAGGTTCGCTCAGTTTACCCTGCTATATTCGAGATACAGCGTGAAGCTAAAAGAGTTTTTTTTATCGAAAATCAAGAGAAATCTACTTCAAAAGTTGAAATTGAATTATACGTCCATTTGTCCGGCACTGGTGATATATGATTTTTTTTACAGATTGCATTGTTAGAACTGGACCAAAAATAAACATAAAAAATACAGTCGAATCGAGAACCTCCTCCTTTTACAGAAGTAGGTTAAAAATATAATAGGCGTTGCACTAATTCATTTAATCGAAACAGATAGATGTAAAGTACGTACTAACTAGAGATAAATGGTAAAATTAATTTGTAATGTACATAATAATATAATATTAGTAGCGTCGTCTCTATGTCTCTATATATTACCGCGTCCTGCTGATTTAATTACTCCAATGACCTTTGACGTGTATGTATAATATGTATATTGTATACGTAATAAAGGCCGTCGTGGCACAATAGCACAGCGACTGACTGTAAAAACGATGGCTGTGGGTTCGATTTTTGCTCAGGGTAATTCTTCTATTTGTTTTTCAGCTTTGGTTGACAAAGCGCGGCGTTATATTTCGTGAAAGCTCGTCAATTGTGAGTCGGACGCGCTCATCGATGGTTCCGTACCAATTTCCAGTAGAAGATTGTCGTATAGCCCAAGCCATATTACCCAGAATGGCAGAAGATTCCTATGCAAAACTCTTAAAACAAATGAAAGCAGGTATGATTGAGAAAGTCATGACGCAGCGGAACAGGGTGTTATTGCATAAACGTGAAACTTATAGAAAAAATCCTAAACTAATATATCTTCTGATAACAAGCTCTTAACAGTAATTTATTGCAGGTAAACATTTTTTCATATTAGTATAAATACTAATGTTATAAAGCTGAAGAGTTCATTTGGGTAAACGCGCTAATCTAAGGAACAATTGGTTCGAATTGAAAGAAAAACATTTTGTGTTATATATAAGTTCCGCCATTCTTCGGAAACGCGGAAAACGGAAGTGTCTTAATGAGAAAGAAGAGAAAGCCTGCCTACCCTTCTAGTTGCAGGATACAGCGTGATATATATGTATATACAGAAGGACAGTTTCCTTTCTATACAAAACTCGTAAAACAAAACGAAGGCAGGTGCGATCGTTAGCACGGCTCCACGCAGATAACCGACCCCCAAAATTTCGGTTATCTCCAGAAATTCGGTTATCATTTTGCAATATTTATTAGCTGCCGCATTAGTCGAAGGTAGATAGCGTGACTAATGCGGGTCGAAGGGACATTTTTGCACGTATCAAGGAAAATATTGTGTGGTTTAAGTTAAAGAACACTGGCGTACGACGAAGCAATTCCCGTGGCGTTCAGTTCCGCCAATTAACAGTTTCCGTTTGTCCGTTATCAGAATTCGGCGGAAAGTGGAGAACGGAAGTGTCTAAATAGGAATAGAATGTCTTAATACTTGGCCATAAGTTCCCTATACCTACCTATTGTGTGTGAGATACAGCGTGAAGCTAAAAAAAATATAAAAAAAAATATATTTTAAAAAATCTTAACAGGATTTGAACCTCTTAAAACTGAGCATTTTTTTACATTTTGTATTATAAATAAATATTTTTTCTTTCTTAAGGGTGAAACAACACTTTGACATATGTAAAAAAAATACAAATTATTATATAATTTTCATAAATTTGAGAGTTTTTGAAAAGATACTACAGTGTAATTAGTAGGGCTTTGACCAATCAGAACTTTAAATAATTTAAATATAATCAGTTTCCCTAGGAGACCGAACATTAGCCTCTTTATATTTATAAATACTTTTTTTTAGCTTCACGCTGTATCCCGCATGTAACAGGACTTCCGTGCCCTACATTCCGCCGAATTCTTGATTCATTGTGAGTAGAATAGCGGAACTCAACGCCGCGCTTTGTCTCGTTACCAGTGCGAGGAGAGTTAAATATTAAATATTTCGTTCCCCTTAGTAGGAATCGATCATACAAACGTCGTGTTTACAGTCACACGCTTGTACACCTGCGCCACGACGGCTTCTCAATTATGCATTCCTAAATAAAATAAAAATCAGCTTCACACTGTATCCCGCACACAGCAGAGTAGGCAGAGGGAACCTAGTGTAAGACATACCGTTCCCTACTTTCTGCCGAAATTAATATTATTTAAATATAGTAAAACGCTTACTTCTATAACTTAGCGCGCGTATTATAGCATCAAATTTGTGGTCGGTCAGGTTATTGTTGGCGATTTCCGCCACTTTTTAGTTTGTCCCCGGGGGTCGAACCGACTGACCGTAAACAATCCATCTCTGGCTTAAACTATTAACATAAGGGTCTATAAAGTTGCCCGCCATCATTGTAATTGTTTGAAGATTTTGCGTTATCTATGACGGGGCTTGAATTGACTTTAAGCTGTATTAGTTGAGAGCTGGAGTTAGTTTACTTATTATTACAATGTTTTTGTTGAGGCCAGTCGTGGCGCAGGACCACGAGAGTGTGATTTAACCCAACGCGCAACAGTTGTGTGTTCGATGCCCACTCGAGGAAATAAATATTTAGTATTTTAATTTCTTCGTTCTGGTGTTAAGGTCAAGCGCGGCATTGATTGCCACTCAACACACAATGTTTTCAGAATTTGGCGGAAAGTGGTGAAAGGAAGGGTCTTAATGGGAATGGAGTGTTTAACCATTAGGTTCCCAAGTTCCCCTGCTTATTTTGCTGCGCTTGAGTTATAGCGTGAAGCTAAAAAATATCATATGTTATTTGATCTCCATTAAATGTGATCTCAATATACATATAATATACATATATATAATAATAATCTTTGTAAAGAGACTTCGTGTAAAGAGTACAGTTGTAAAGAGACTTCGTGATTGGCATGTTCAAGCAGTTCTGGCAGAATAAATGAAGAAATTATTTGTTTTATACGTTTTGTAAGTGAGTATTTTTCTTTCCTAAGTGTACTAATAAAATTTTTCAATTATTAATTTTTATTCAATGTTATAAGGATAATTTGTCGGACCACTAAACATTCCTGAACATATTTAATTTTAAATTTAAAGCATAAAAACAGCAAATGATATTTAGGAGGCCAGTTAAGGTGCAGGGGTACAAGCGTGTGACTGTAAACACGGCAGATTACAGGTTTGATTTTCACTCGAGGAAATTAAATATTAAATATTTTCATTTATTCGCTTCCGGTATCGGGCAAAGCGCCGTATTGAGTTCTGTCATTCAACAGGCAATGCCTCGAGATTTCGGCGAAAGGTGGGAAGTGGAGTGTCTTAAGACTAGTTTTACCTCCTCTGCCCTGCTCCATGCGGGATACAGCCTGAATCTATATATAAATTGTAACTGATAACCCAAACATCTTTGAAATTTTATTATTTAAATAATTATGCCTTGGCTCGTGAATGCTTGGTGAGTGGTTAGAATCGTTTATAGTTGTGATCTCATTTATTTCTGGCTCGTAAGGGAACGGGAGGCAGAGGGAACCTAGTGGTACTCCGTTTTCTTCTATTTCATGGACATTCCACAATTATGCTGACTGATTAGAATAAAAATCGAACTTACAACTATCGTAAACTACGTATGATTTACGAAGACACTGCTCAACCACATCTAAATGGAATATACCAATATTTGATCAATACAAAGCAAAAGCAAAAGGAAAAAAAAGAAACAAATAAAATCAATTTGCTAGTGATCCATTCGTCAAAAGAGAGGATTTTAGATCCGGACTCGATATAACCATTCATGGAGTGGGTTTTAATAAGAACGTCTCTAAGCCGGAAATTTGCTTGCCGCCTCAATGGGTACCCTATTCCGGCTAATCATTTCTCAAATAATCTTATCAGGGGGTCTGTTTGTGTTTTATTTATTTGTGGGCGAGTTAGGATTAGGCTTGGAGAGTGTAGGTTCGAAGTTTGTGTAATTATCAAATCAAAAAATCAAATCAGCTTCACGCTTTATTCGGTACACAGCAGGGTAGGCAGAAGGAACCTAGTGTTAAGACACTCACTTCCCCAATTTCCGCCGAGTTCTGGAAGCATTGCGCGTTAAGTGTCGGAACACAGCGAAGCGCTTTGTTTCGACACCAAAGCGAAGAAATGAAAATATTATAAATATAAATAAATATTTTTAAGTAATTATAATGAAGGATATAAATAGAAATCTTAAACAAGCATTTATTCAAGCATTCTTCGTTGAAAAGTTGTAATTCGAAAATGAAACGAATTATGAAAATTATGAAAATAACCAATTTGTTTGAGTATTTATATTTAAGGTCGTCGTGGCGCAGGGGCACAAGTGACTGTAACGGCTTTGAGTCGATTTTCACTCGGGGGAATGAAATATTTTATATCTTAATTGCCTTGCGCATTGCGGTAGAGCGCCGCGTTGAGATCCGCCACTCTTTATTTTTATAAGATAAGGTTCCCAGGTTCCTTCTACCAGTAGGATACAGTGGGAAGTGTTTAAAACGTTATAATATATTGTTGCATGAAACATAGTGAAGAAGGACTTGGATGATCAAACAAACAATTGGAAAATATATTGTACCATAAAATAACTGTTTTTAATTTTAATTTCTGTGAATAGGAATTTGTTCTGTTGAAAACTTTAAATGGGTAAAATATCATGAAAATGAGTCGTTTTATTATATTCATGTTTGTGAAGCTAAAGAGTGTTATCTTCTGTATTTAGATTTGAAGGTAATAGCATTTATAATAATAAAATAAAATCAGCTTCACGCTGTATCCTGCACACAGCAGGGTAGGCAGAGGTAACCTAGTGTAAGGCACTCCGTTCCCCACTTTCTGCCGAATTTTCGTGTCATTGCGTGTTAAGTGGCAGAACTCAACGCCGCGCTTTGCCTCAACACCAGAGCGAAGAAATGGAAATATAAATTTAAGTAAATATTTCATCTCCACGAGTGGGGATCGAACCCACAACCAGTCGGTTTTACAGTCACACTTTGTGCCGCTGCGCCACGACTGGCCTCGAAATAATAATATTTTAAATTTAAATACAAATAGTAATCTTCTTGAGCTCCGACCATGGCCTTGATCCTGTGGCATGCGACTACAGATGTAGGTCTTCAGGGGCCCCTCTACAATATACTAACATCCGCCTTCACTGCAGCAGCTCAATATAGAAAATGATCCCAAAGGGAATGACTACCGCCTTTTATACAATTTAGTTACAAAACACGGCTGCCTATCAAAGAATATTACAAGTTAACTACAGTTTGTTTGATTGGACGCTTTAATCTCGGGAACTATTATACATACTTGTTTGATTTAAAAAAAATATTTTAGTTTTGAATGTTTATTTACAGAGGAAGACTGGGCTATATCATTATTTATTAATATTTAACCACGCGGTTGAAGCTGCAAGAAAAAAAACTAGTAAGTAGGTAGGCGCGTAGCTTATATGCAAAATATTTAATTTACTCTAACTATTCATAACGTGTAAAAACAAGTGCAAAAAATGTAGCAGTCACACAATACAATAGTAGTAGTAATAATATTCTATAATTTATGTTAATTAGTTATTTTTCTTCATGCACGTCTCACATAAAATGTCTGAGGACACCGAGTAATAATATTATTTAAAAAAAACAACGTATTGAGGGGCGGAACTCAACGCCGCGCTTCGCCTCTGCATCAGAGCGTAGAAATGACAATATAAATGTTTCATAAATATTTCATTTCCTCGAGTGGGGATCGAACCCACAACCAGTAGATTTTACAGTCACACTTTGTGTGCCTGCGCCACGACTGGCTTCAAATAGTATTATTGTTTAGAAAATTTCTAATATTTTTGTTTAAAAATCCAGTGGCTTAGATAAAAAAAAATATTACATTAATAATCTATTAAGAACAAAGCGCAAACTAACAACATATTATACTATGTCATATGATATACAGAGTGTTTTTGTCAACACCACTTTAAATGAAACTACAGTTTTAACTGCTCTATAAAAGCCTAATACAATTAAAAAAACAAATTCCCAAAAATGAAAAAGTTATTTTTTCGAACAATATAAATAATAAAATTATTGTTGTAATATAAAACGCCATTTGTCAAGAACGACGCACGCACACAAACCTATCAAAGGGAAACAGCCGCATACGCCTCATTCTGAAATCAGGTCGTAGGTATTGGCGGCAGAGTTGAAAGTTGCTTAACCTTTAATAGTACTTTTGTAGTAGTATGTCTTTACGTTATTGGTATCTATGCGTAACTGCGTCATAAGAAATACAGGTAAGGTTAAACATTGTGAAATGAAAAAAAACCCTACGACTATGCTGTTGAGGTATCTTGATTAATTTCTTTATGTATGGGTTCAAAATATTTTACCCTATATGCTGTTCCTGTAAAAGGAGCGCTGACGCTTCCACCGTATAAAAAACACGAAATAAACAAATCATGATAATTTTTTGGATACTACAAGAGTGTTGTTAAATCAGCACAATGGATACATGTGGGGGTAAGTTATGGGAAAATTTTCAATAATATATTAGTTTGATAGATTTTGTGCCTGATTGAAACTTATAGCAATGTCACTATTTCTGTTTTGTTAATTGATTTTACTCTCATTCACTTCTTTTGTCGTTTTCTTTTATATTTTGCTACAATATTAGCCGTCGGGCGTAATATACATCTTTATTTCTTTTTCTTCTTTTATCTCCCTTTCATTAAAATATACAATGTAATTTTTGAAAAAAAAGTTTATATTCTAAAGGTAACTGGTCGTCATAGAGAAGTTTAAAAGCAATATAATACCACAACTTAGGCATATGATTCTAAACACGTTGTGGGTTCGATGTGTCAAGGCAAAGAGGAAAGTGAAGAGTGGTCTGCCTATCCAGCCACATGCAGGATACAGCGTAAAGCTGAAAATAATATAATAAGCCTAACTTGTTATGTGGGATTTTTTAAATGTTGTCATTTAATGAATAGGCGACTTTTACCAGAGGAAATGAAAATAATTCATTTCACAGTAATCAAACCCTCAACCGTCTCGTTTAAAGCTAGATGATGTCACGCTGCGCCACGACGGCCTAAAACATTTATATGTGTACTAGTGGGCACGCGCAGCTTCGCCCGCGTATTTGCACTTTTAGGGGTGACTTCTAAAAAAACCACGAAACACGTGTTCAATAAAATATTTTTAAGAGTCTGAATTTCAAATTTTATAAAAATCGGTGCTGATTTAATTTTTTTACCATACAAACTTTCAACCCCAATTTCATCCCTTTAGGATTAAAATTTTTCAAAATCCCTTCTTAGTGGATGTCCAGATTATAAAAATGAACATCTGTCCAAATTTCGCGTTTCTGCGCACAGCGGTTACGGCTGTGCGTGCGTCTTACCTCAGTCAGTCAGTACATGTCCTTTTATATATATAGATTATATGTCAATTTATAATCGATATTATTGAATGTGGTGTTATCAAACGGTAATAAATATGGCTTAAATTTTATCTGATAAGAAGCTAGGTATATCTTATTATACAGGATATGATAGATAGACAAACTGATACAGGTGATAGAAGAAATCATTTCAGAATGTTTGTGCGCTAACATCGACAATAATAGCTTTTAGAATAATAAAATTCAAAAATCAACTTCACACTGTATCCCGCACAAAGTAGGGTAGACATAGAGAACCTAGTGCTAAGCCACTCCGTTCCCCACTTTCCGCTGAATTTTCCGCTTAAATTACGTTATTTGGTATCAATAGAGAGAGAGAGAGAGAGAGAAAACAAAATGAAGACATTTTTAAAATATTAGAACCATCTTTTTTTTTATATAATACTTTGAGAAAACACTACTTTGTGACAAAATTTCATCGTTGTTTCAAACATTGTCATAATCCTATAATTAAGTATTTTTTAATGACCGATATTTTAAAGGGGGAAAATTTTGGACCTATATGATGGTATGAGGTAAAAATAAGTGACTCCATCTGTCACTTTGTTTTATTTATAAACCAATTAACTCGTATAATTCTATTATTTACTTGAATAACAAATTTTTGAAACTTGGAGGCTTTTTCAAAAAGGGAGGCATCATCCCGGAACCCCATGTTATCGTAGTGACACAACTTCTGACAAAACGCGACGATTGTAATTTTGATTCCTAGTCGGGCTAATGAAATATTTCCATTTTCTCGCTTTGGTAATAAGAAAGAGCGAGGCGTTGAGTTCCACCATGTCTCTAAAATTTGGTAGAGCGTGGGGAGCGGAGTGTCATAACACTGGGCTCCCCCTGCCCTCCTTTTTATAGATATAAAGCGTATTTTTGCATTATATTTTTATTTATCAGCTTCACGCTGTATCCCGCACACTCCAGGGTAGGCAGAGGGAACCTGTAATGTAATAAATAGTAGTTAATGTTTATTAAATAATAAGAAATACATATGTAACTATTACCATAAATAATATTTTAAATTAATTAAAATTTGATTATTATATTAAATTAGCTTCACGCTGTATCCCGCATACAGCAGGGTAGGCAGAGGGAACCTAGTGTTAAGACACTCCGTTCACCACTTTCTGCCGAATTCTGGAGGCATTGCGTGTTGAGTGGCAGAACTCAACGCCGCCCTTAACCTCGACACCAGAGCGAAGAAATGGAAATATAAATTTAAGTAAATATTTCATCTCCTCGAGTGGGGATCGAACCCACAACCAGTCGGTTTTGCAGTCACACCTCGTGCCGCTGCGCCACGACCGGCCTCCTTTTTTAATTTAATTTAATTTTTGATTATTATAAATAGTGGTGTTTAAGTAAGTAGGTCCTCTTCTCTCTTCTCTTGTCGTTAGACGGACGTTATAAAGCTCAGTACTAAACTGTTACTTTTTAAATATTAAGTTATCATATGTTCCTATTTGCTGGTTAAGTAAATAAATCGTTAATAGAAAATTATACTATCAATATTTGTATAATATATAAATTTGTTATATAGTTAAATAAATAATGGTTGATATCTTCTTTCCTTATAATTTTGTGTTATTTTACCCTCTATACTGATAAAAACAATAAATATATGAATTCCATAACTTCTTTTACTTCTAGAATCTTAAATTGCTATTTCAATTCTTTATAATTAAATTTCTAAACTCTATATTAACTTAAATTCTAACACTTGCTAAAAAAAACTTCTATAAATAATTTATACCAACATTATTGAGCAAAAACAAGTTTTTATTTAGCAATATAATTTTATATATAAAGTGTCATTTAAGCTCTTAAAAAAATATAACCAAAAATATTTTAGTTTTTGTTTATCATGCTCGAGTCCGTCGAGGCGCAGTAGAAAAGCGTGAAACTGTAAATGCGGTGGTTGTGTGTTCGTAAAATAATTTAAATTTCTCAAATAAGTTTGTAAATCATTATTTAAAACATAATTCCCTATATTAAACTCCCTAGTCTCCATGGCTAATCCAACAAAAAAAAAAAAACAAGCGTAGCGTGTTCAACCAACATACGATTCCGTTTTATAATATTAAATATAGATTAATGTAAAAAATTGTGTTCTAAGTGGAAAATAATTGTCAATTTTTTTAATAAAATAAAAAAATAAAGTTTTATTACAGTAGCAATATACTTTAATTATATGTATTTTATTTTTCTTGCATATTTTATTTTAATTACTATTAGATTGGATTTTTCCTCAAATCACAGCATAACTAAAATTATATATTTTTCTCTATATTAAAACGTGTGTGTTGGGTGCAATTCTTTTTTTTTGCTTCAAATTTAATACATTTTATTACCTTCGTTCGTATCTCTCTATCTATTTGAAACTTTCCGCGTACTCTCTCTTACAACAACCTTTGCCAGTCAGACTCTGTAACGCTACGTTTATTCTCACTTCCTGGCTAATTTTCGAGACATTCCGTGTGGAGTGGCGGAACTCAACAATGGGCTATTCTTATTAATTTTAATACTTAAATTTTAGGAATGCCACAAATTGAAAGTGCGATTATAGTAGAAAGGACGATAGATCAAAAAAAATAGTATTTAGTATTTTTAATGAGGCCGGTCGTGGTGCAGCGGCACGAGGTGTGACTGCAAAACCGACTGGTTGTGGGTTCGATCCCCACTCGAGGAGATGAAATATTTACTTAAATTCATATTTCCATTTCTTCGCTCTGGTGTCGAGGTTAAGCGCGGCGTTGAGTTCTGCCACTCAACACGCAATGCCTCCAGAATTCGGCAGAAAGTGGGGAACGGAGTGTCTTAACACTAGGTTCCCTCTGCCTACCCTGCTGTGTGCGGGATACAGCGTGAAGCTAACTTAATTTAATTTAATTTTAATATTTTTAAAATGTTATTCCACACTATTTAATACTTAGTATTACTTCTAGTATTTAGTACTTTGATCCCCACTCGAGGGGATGAATTATTATTTATTAATACTTTTATTTCTTCACTCTGGCACTAAGGCAAAAACCCGGTGTTGAGTTCCGCTAGGTAACACACAGTGCCTTAAAAATTCCGCTGAAAGTGGGAAACGTGCTGAGTGTCTTAATACTAGGTTCCCTCTGCCTACATGTGGGTGTGCGGAATACAGCGTGCAGATGATTATTTTTTTTAAGAAAACCAAAATGAATAGGGATTTAGTAATGAAATATTAAAAATCAATCTTTTTTCCTTCTATATTTGGCAAATACATCTCGCAGGTATTTAAGAGATCCAGAGGTCCACAGCGGCGTGGTGGAGAACTCTTTGTCGATGACCAGAGAGTGTGGGTTCGTTTTGTTCGCTGGTAACCACTTTACTGGTAGCAAATCACTTACTTCTGGTGTTGGATCCCTGAAATAAAAAAAAGTAAATAATATTGAAGTGACATATGTTAATCATCATCATCATCAATCATCTGTCAAACATTTTTACTTCTTTTGTTTGTATTTTATATAATAATTTAAAATAAAATCAGCTTTACGCTGTATCCCGCACACAGCAGGGTAGGCAGAGGGAACCTAGTGTTAAGACACACAGTTCCTCACTTTCTGCCGAATTCTGCAGGCATTGCGTGTTGAGTGGCAGAACTCAACGCCGCGCTTTGCCTCGACACCAGAGCGAAGAAATGGAAATATAAATTTAAGTAAATATTTCATCTTCTCGAATGGGGATCGAACCCACAACCAGTCGGTTTTACAGTCACACTTTATGTGCGACTGTAAAACCTACAATTTAAAAATATGCCAAATCTAACGCAAGAGCTAAAACAAGATCTTCTGTCAGTCTTTCCCTATGTTCTCCGTGTAATGCAGTAGTCGAAAATACGAAAAGAAAATATGCTGATATTTAAGTCTGCTAAAAATGATCATTATTTATATATCGTATCTCGTAAACAAAGTAAGCTATTAATGAGTTGTCTAGTAAATAGCTAGTAAACACAAATAGTTAGTAAACATGTTATATAAAAATATGAGTAATTTTATGATTTAATTCTAGTAATTAATTATTAAAATCATTATAACAGTATTTGAAATTTGGCAATCGTGTTTATATTTTGGACCAATAATATAAATTAATTACTAATTAAATAAAATTAAATTAAATCAGCTTCACGCTGTATCCCGCACACAGCAGGATAGGCAGAGGGAACTTAGTGTTAAAACACTACGTTCTCCACTTTCTGCCGAATTCTGGAGGCATTGCGTGTTGAGTGGCAGAACTCAACGTCGCGCTCAACCTCGACACCAGAGCGAAGAAATGGAAATATAAATTTAAGTAAATATTTCATCTCCTCGAGTGGGGATTGAACCCACAACCAAATTATTAATAATTTGATAATAAAATTAATTGTTAATTAAGGCCAGTCGTGACGCAGGGGCACAAGCGTGTGTGACAGTAAACCTGACAAGTTGTGGGCTCGATTCTCACTCAACGAAATTAAACACTTAATATTTTCATTTTTATCGTTCTGTAATCAAGCAAAGCGTGGCGTTGAGTTCCACCACTCAGCACGCCGCAATTCGGCGGAGGGGAACAGAAGTGTCTTAATGAGAACGGAGAGTCTTAACACTAGGTTCTTAGGTTCCCTCTACCTATCCTGCTATGTGCAGTCATAGCGTGAATCTAAAACATCTATTGATACACACCCATACTTGGCGAAATTTGTCCACAGCGTTGTCATTTTTTCAATCATCGTATTTTCGAACAATGTCGGCACACCTGGCATACTGAACAAATAGAACAGTTCATCAGCGTGCGTTGCTCCTGGTACGTTTCGGAGTTCTTTTCGTAATATTTTTTTAGGAAAATTCCTTAAACCCTCATAACTAAAGAGATAGCTGTACACAGGCTTATCATTGGTCATTAAATATAATTCAGTCTCCTCTAAAAGTGATACAGACAAATACGCCTCTCCTTCAAATTTTGAAATGGCAACTATATCATTTTCTGATCCTTTTTCAATATTACTATTATACAATCTTTTAAGGTTTTCTGCAATCTCCTTCCGCTTTTCTTCAGGCAATTCTAAGTTTTTAGGTAAAGATTTTTCTAACATTATATTTGGTATCATTGTGTCGTTTTCTAAATGACCAAAGAGTAATCCTTCTTCGTTATTCATACCAATAAGTATAGGAACTTTAGAGTACTGACCTTTAGAAAGTAAATCGTATGGCATATCTGTTAAAAATGCTTCGACATCATCTATTTTATGTTCCACGCATGGTGAATAAAGGACTTCAGAAACTATTACATTATTTTTTTTTCTGGGTACTTTAGATGAAACCAGTTCTTCGTCAGATTTTTGTGATAAAATCTTGTAAATTTCATACGGATCTTCAGTTGAGTATCCCATTACTTTGGTTAATAAGTTGGCCATGTAAACAGGTTTGAATTGCATCGCCCAAGATGCCAGAGAGGTACCACTTTGTAAAATAGCTTTATGGAACAAGCCTCTAGACATTGGTGAAATAATATGGAAAGACACTGAAGCCGCACCAGCACTTTCACCGAAAATAGTGACACTATTAGGATCTCCACCAAATACTTCAATATTACGTTGAACCCACTTTAGAGCTGCTACCTGATCTTTTAGTCCAGCGTTTCCTGGGGCCTCTTTGATTCTCAAACAGGCGAAACCTTGAATATTCAATCTGTAGTTGATAGAAACGACAACCATACCTTTCTTAACTAAATGTTCTGCACTGTACAAACCTCTATTGCCAGACCCTTCAAAGTATGCTCCACCATGTATGAAAAACATAACTGGATATTTTTTATTGGAGGTAGCGTCCATTGGTGTGTAAATATTAAGAATTAGGCACTCTTTCTCTCCGCCAAAACGGAATGTTTGCATTTGTGGACATTTCACGTTTTCGTTTATAGCATCATACACTTCTTGCCAAGTCGGTTCTGGACCGGGAGCCTTAAAAGATAAAATATTTTTAACATTTTTAAAGTGTTAATCCACACTTAGGAAAGAAAAATACTAATAGTAAAATATTATTCTAATCTTATCCGAATATGTCAAGATACGTGTTAAGTAGTTAATTTAATTATTATAGATAAATAATAATTTCTTTATATTTTAAATAAAGAAAATCCACTTAATTTAAATTAAAAAGAATTCCTAACCACACGTATATACTCCACTATTACTTTACGGTAGTTTCAAATTCTTTTTTTATTTTTACAGCTTTACGCTGTGTCCTGCATTTAGTAAGATTGTCAGTGGTAAGTGTTGAGACATGTCAATTTTGCTACTGTAATGAATGTAACCAATTTAATCTTCTAATCAAAACAAACAAACACTACGTCTAACAAATGCAATGTATTTATACAAAAGTTATGGCTTAGAATTATTTATGTAAAAAACTCTCTATCATTCCCACATTTTTTAAAATTAAAATCTGGGACCATAAAGTAGAGAACGGAAGGATTTTTCACTTCTTCCTACATATGACTAATATATGTAGATTGTTGTAATTCTTAAGGATATGCCGTCGTGGAGAAGCAGCACAGTAACTACATAACGCCACGGCTGTATCTTCGCTCTGGTAACCAGACAATGGGCGACAATGGGCGCCACGTTCTCAAAGATTGGCCAGTGCGAGGGGCACAGAGTGACTTAATACTAGTTTCCTACTGTCTGTACAACTATGCGGGGTACTATATAAAGTAAAAAATCCAGCTCTGTGACACCCCATTAGCAAAGCTAAGCTAAGAAGTCCAACAGTGGACGGAAACAGGGTGATGATGATGATTTTTACCTTCATAACCTTACCATAAACGGCTTAACCGGATGGCTGGCGTAGGGCACCGCCATGTACCGTTTGTGAGTGCCGTCGTGCGCCACCTCGCCGCGCAGCCAGCCGCCGCCCACGCGCACCGGATACGTCGGCTGCCTCACTAGCCGCGCCGCCCACAGAGACCATAGCACTAGCCAATACTTCTTCATAATTTAATATTATCATTAAAACTGATAAATTAGTTGTAATTAGTACAAATGAGTATCAACAAATAATATTATAATGACATTTTAATATAAATATTTATGTTAGACTTTATTTATTCGAAAATGTTTAATATCACACGTTTGACTCTAACCGGTCTTGTCGACCGACTGACTCGGATTTTCAAGGCCATTTTATCGCATATTATATATATATATATATATGATAGGATGATTAACTACTAATTTATCCTGCATTCTGTTGTTATTTATTTTATTAAATATTTTCATTACTTCGGTCTGGTAACCAGGCAAAGCTCGGCATTGAGTTCCGCCAATCAACATGCAATGCCTCTCGGAAAGTGGGGACTGGGAACGTCTTGACTGGGAAGTGTCTTAACAGTAGGTTCCCAGGTCTGCCTACAATACTATTTACATCTACATTATACATCTTCTGCATCTGTGCATTTATCTAATTAAACAGTTAAAATAAATAAGTGTTGACATGAAAATATAATATTAAATAATTTAAATATATACCTAATCTTTCTTTGTGTGATCTAACCCATACCCTTCGGGTGCTTAATCAGATTTTGCCTTTAATGCACGAAAAGAATATTTTTTTAGAAGAAAAAGAAGATCGCGGTTGACCTTCAAAAGCACATTGTTCTTATAGGTATCCTCAACGTATCGAGGCATGAAGATCACATCAAGGTTCAGGTTAAAGATACTCGAATATAATTTTTATTGTTAATTATAAAATTAAACAATGTAAAGGATTATTTTAATATTTTGAACTTGTTTTTTTTGTAATCTTAATCTTCTTTATCTCTCCCACAGATGTATCTGTACCATAGGACAGAGTGATTCAAGAAGAGGGTTTATTTGTAAAATACATGCATTTACACTTTTATGCTCCTACTATAAGGTTGAAGAGTTTGTTTTCGTTGAAAACATAATCTCAGGAACTAGCCCCTCAGGAACTAAGCACCTGGAATGGAAAAATCCATTTTTTACTAGATAGTCCAATTGAAGAAGTCTATATAGGCTATATTACATTATATTAATCTGCAGTAGGGTATTATAATAGTTTAGATGGAATTATGGACCCTACTGTATGCGGTCAGAGTTACCTTCGATACCTTGAAAAGTGTAATTTATTATAAGTCATTATTTAATTAATTAACAACGCAACATGCAATGCCTCCAGAATTCGGCAGAAAGTGGGGAACGTAGTGTCTTAACACTAGGTTCCCTCTGCCTACCCTGCTGTGTGCGGGATACAGCGTGAAGCTGATTTTTTAATTTACATTATTTAATTATTTCGATTTGACTACGCGAGCGTAGCCGTAGAAAAAAGCTAGTATTTTATAAGAGTCAAACCGAGAATATCAAATATTTACCTAATGATATGATATTGTAAAATACATATTTTTGTGTGCCTACCCGGAACAACGGGATATAATAAATATTGTTATCCAAGCGGGCGAAGCCTCTGTTGAATATTAGTATAATATAAATAATCGATTTCATCATTATGTTCAATTTAATAAATTAGTCCTTTGTCTGTGTAGTACGCGCAGCTGCTGATTTTTGAACCTAAGATGCACATCTGATCCACTAATCTTTGACCTTTGAACTTATCACACGCGAAATGACAAAGTAATCGTGTATTTGGTTATATTAAATTATTTTGAATGTAGGGTTGTGAAAATTGTGTTTTTTAATCATAATCAATCATTTTATTACTTTAGCTCCTCGTGGCGCAATGATTATTTGACCGTTGACGCAATGGTTGTGGGTTCGATTGACTCGGGGAGATGATTATATTTAACTAATTTTTATTACTTGAGACCAGTCGTGGCGCAGCGGCACAAAGTGTGACTGTAAAACCGACTGGTTGTAGGTTCGATCCCCACTCGAGGAGATGAAATATTTAGTTAAATTTATATTTCTATTTCTTTGCTCTGGTGTGGACGCAAAGCGCGGCGTTGAGTTCTGCCACTCAATACGCAATGCCTCCGGAATTCGGCAGAAAGTGGGGAATAGAGTGTCTTAACATTAGGTTCCCTCTGCCTACTCTACTGTGTGCGGGATATAGGCTGAAGCTGATTTATTTATTTCATTTTTATGTATTATATCGCGGCGTTGAATTCCACTACTCACCACGTAATAAGATTATCCTTAACACAAGGTTTCCTCTAATGAAGAAAAAAAATAAAAAGTGAAAATATTTTTTAAAGATTTGACTTATGTATGTATGTAGACGCAGCTAGACTTAACACACGTCGTACAAATTAGCTAGGAACATATATTATGAAGCTGAAGAGTTTATGTGGTTGAATGCGCTAATCTCAGAAAGTACTGATTCGAATAATAATAAGATAATATTTCCTCAGCTTTACGCTTTTCCCGTAAACCAGGATAAGCAGGAAAAAAATGAAACTTGTATAAAGTATAGGTATAAGTATCTAAAATTCATTTTTAGAAAACGTTTATTTGTGTTTCCAGGCAATGGAATACTGCTACTAAGTAGTTAGAACAAAAAATCATTAGAATATCAAAGTAAATTTTGACACCATCTGAGTACCACGACACTCACCAAGCAATGCCTCCAGAATTCGGCGAAAAGTGGGAAACGGAAGTCTCCTAATGTTAACGGAGTTTCTTAACACTAGTTCCCCAGGCTCCGACTGCCTACCCTGCTATGTGCGGGATACATCGTGAAGTAAAAAAAAGAACAACAAACATTCATACTATTAAACTATAAATATATGTTAGTATGTAATTTTTTTTACATTAACGAATTTTATAATTATAATACTATATACAAGCAATATCTATAAAAAATTTGCTACCGTAGAAAAAAAGGATAGTTATCAGATTTAGATTATAAAAAATACTATATATTTTTAATAGCCTGATATATTATACCAAAAATCATAATTAAAATTGAGGCCAGCGAGAAATGCACAAGGGCGCCGACTGTGCTAAACTGACTGTAAATGCGACGGTTGTGGGTTCGATTCCGTTGTGGTACAAATAAAATCTTTAATATTGTCGTGCTGGTAACGAGGCGAAGCGCGGTGTTAAATTCCTCCACTCTATTATACGCAATGCTTCAAAAATTCACCGGAAAGTGGGAAACGGAAGTGCTTCAATGGAGAATGCAGTGTCTTAGTAGAAGTAGTATATCTTAATACTAGGCTTTCAGGTTCCCTCTGTCTACCGTGCAGGATACAGTGTAAATCTAAAAAATAAATTAAGTATTATATTTAAGTCATTTTTATTTTCCCGTGTTAGTAGACAAAGGTATTTTACAGGCAACCATATTTTATAGTGTTGACAAAAGAATAAGCTTTAATTTGATATGTAGACAATCCACTGGTGTTGAGGTAAAGCACGGCGTTGAGTTCTGCCACTTAACACGCAATGCCTGCAGAATTCGGCAGAAAGTGGGGAACTGAGTGTCTTACACTAGGTTCCCTCTGCCTACTCTGCTGTGTGCGGGATACAGCGTGAAGCTGAAGCTGATAATCCACTTGAAAAACATGTGAGTGTAAATTATTAACATTAAGTGACCTATTTAAACCTGGCAATCTTGGGGTTGTGGTGGACTCAGAAGTAGCAACTATTTTTTTAGCAATTTCTTATGCAATTTTCCTTCAAATAATGTTGGATTCACATAAAAACATGCAGGTTTATGAAATGTGATCTCGTACTACTAGGTTTATTTGAAAAATCGTAAAGTTGCTCTGCTATTTCATTAAAAATAATAACGCCTAATGTAAATTAAGAGCAAGATTTCGAATCAACTTAAGTGCTATTAAATACATGTTGAGGCCAGTCGCAGCGTAGGGACATAAGCGTGTGATTGCAAACGGAGAAAGGAAGTGTTTTAACACTATGTTCCCAAGATCCCTCTGCCTAGCCATCTTTAAATCGAATATAAAAAAATAAAAAAAAAAATAAACGTCGAGTTTGAACGAGGCTTCGACCGCTTCGGGTATATTTACTACGGTAACTATTTACTGATCTTTACTCTATTGACTCTAAAAATATTATAATTTTAAAAATAATATCTATATATAAAACGCTCCGTCCGTCCGCTTACTGTGGTACGCTTGTGTCCTTGCGCCACGACTGGCCTCAATATAAAATTAAAAACAAAATTAAAATCAAAAGTAGCTTCTATGAACTTGAAATATCCTAAGAATTACTTATAGTTCTTTGTTATTTTAGAATCATTAATAGGTAAAACCTAGACTTTCTTATAAGCTATTAACCTCTTTATATCGAACGAGACCAGACGAGTCTCAGACGACGTTCGAGGAATATTTGGGCTATCTAATGACCTTAATTACTAATGTATTGATAATTTATTGTTAGTTTTGCGTGGGTATTTATATGGAACTAGCAAATTACCGTTGTTTCTTCTGAAATATCTAGAATATTACGGATCTGATTATTAATTTAAGATAATGTTCATGGAATTTTATCTGCTTCGGCGAAAATTAAAGAACGGAAGTGTCGTAGTGGGAACGCAGTGTCTTAACACTAGGTTCCAGGTTCCCTCTAACCTAACCTGCAATGTGCAGAGTAAAGCGCGATGCTGAAAATAACCTAATACCTTCTAATAAAGCTAACAGCTTGTCATACATGCTCATGTAGCCCAATGTACCTTCAGTCATAGATATCCACCGTACTTAGAATGTTTCCAATGTCTTACACAATTCATAGTTCTATCCCGCATGTAACAGAGTAGGCATAGGCAGCCTAGTGTTAAAACACTCCGCTCCTCACTTCTCCCTAAATTCAGGAGACATTAGGCGCTTTGCTTTGATTTCCTCGTGGAAATCCACATTCCCACTCACACGAACCCACAACCCGTCGCGTTTGCAGTGTACAGTCACACTTTTGTGCTTCTGCGCCACGACTGGCTTCAAGTACATATATAGATACATTATACATATATAATATATATGTATGTAAAGTTTTAACATGTTTTTTTTTAAATAGAATCCATTTGATGTGTACTCAGGAACGAGAGAACGAGTTTAAATTAATTAAGAGCTAACGTGGACGAACAAAGGTGCTCGCTGGTACAGTGGCTAGGTTGTTTGGATAGGGCATGTTTTTTTATACGCTTATAGCAGGGCAGGAAAAGCTTAGTGTTTAGACACTCCACTCCCAAATTTCAAGTCGCTTTGTGTTAAATGGCGGGTTTTAACGCCTAACGTATTGTTTCTAATAATAAAAATTGATAGAAATGAATTTTAAATACAAATATTTCTCCGCTTAAAAGTTTGTAATATTTTTAACATTTTTAAAGTCCACACTTAGGAAAGAAGTTTTCTAAATAAGTAAGTTTGTAATAGTTTTTTTTCTGCGATATACCAATAAATTGTTAATTTTCTGTTTTTTTATCTATATTGTAACATTTCACTTCATTTTTAGAAGTTTCATTTAGTTCTATACTTTAAAGGGTTGTAGATCTGAGTATTTGATATTAATTTCAGCTTCCACCTGTTCTTGAGAAAAAGGATCTCGCCAGACCTACAGACGACCAAACATACAAACCGACAACAAAGTGATCCAATAGGTCCTTCTGTTTTTCTTAGATATATACGGAATCCTGAAGAAAAAAATGCAAAAACACACATCTAAATACATTCGTATGTCACAGTGACGCGCAATCAACTAACAAGTGACGTAATTTGATTGGCTCCCTGGACGCAAGGAACGTGAATTATTTATATAAATCATCCACTACTTTTCCCATTTCTATTTCCATTTCCATTTGCTTTGGTATAGTAAAGTTTTGACGGCAGTAGTTTCTGGTTCAAATAGTATGGATATAATTATTTACATAAATATTATTATAATTAAAAAAAAATACTCCGCTGTATGCGGGATATAGCGTGATAATATTCAGGG
This sequence comes from Heliconius hermathena, assembly GCA_013403705.1. Taxonomy (NCBI): domain Eukaryota; kingdom Metazoa; phylum Arthropoda; class Insecta; order Lepidoptera; family Nymphalidae; genus Heliconius; species Heliconius hermathena. The sequence continues at coordinate 146,859 of JAAIXJ010000209.1, forward strand.
TAAAAATTGAAATGCATTTATTAATGTTAAGAGAGTTAGGTTCATAGACTTCCAGCACAGCACGAGAAAACTTAGTGTCAAGACACTCGGCCTCCAGCAGTTACTACTTTTACGAACAAGAAAAAACAAAAAAGACTCATATAAAAAAATATAAAAAAGGCCGAAACTAAAGTGGTGCAATATTGAGGTAACATTCTGGCTCCATCATCAGACCAGCTCGATGATATCATATAAATATAGTCACGTAATCTTATAGCTGCTAAGTTTCATAATGATACAATAATTACAATAGGGTCAAATTTAATTTCATAGAGTTAATTACATAGTTTAAATTTATATTTCCATTTCTTCGCTCTGGTGTCGAGGTTAAGCGCGGCGTTGAGTTCTGCTACTCAACACACAATGCCTCCAAAATTCGGCAGAAAGTGGGGAACAGAGTTTCTTAACACTAGGTTCCCTCTGCCTACCCTGCTGCGTGCGGGATACAGCGTGAAGCTGATTTTAATTACATAGTTAAAGTAAAAATAAAATAAAATTAAATCCCGTTAAAAATAAAGATTGAGATTGATTGAGGCCGTCGTGGCGCAGGGGCACAAGTGTGCGACTGTTAACGCGACGGTTGTGGGTTCGATCTCAACTAATAAATGTATTATTATTTATTAATAATTTTATCTCTTCGCACTGGCACTAAGGCAAATAGCTCAGCGAAAAATCGACGGAAAGTGGGGAACGGAGTGTTTTACCACTAGGTTCCCTCTGCCTACCCTGCTACATGTGGGATACAGCGTGAAGCTGATTTAATTTAAAAACAAATATTTATCACTATTTTCCTTTCATTAATCTCAGAATATACTGAAAATGCGTAAAAATTTAGTAAGAATAGTCTCCAATTTGTCCAGTACCAATTAGTTTGTGATAGCAAACAATCGTGGGGAACTTATATCATGAAAATGACTGACAGTTATTACTTCCTATGGCCGTTACGTTATATTAAAGCTCGTATATAAGGGATACTTTTCTATCTATTATTACATTTATTAATATTTTATATTACTAGCGATCCGCTCGCGGCTTCGCCTGCTTAAGTTACGGAATTATTAATTTACTAATTTGCATTAGTTTCATTTATCTAATAATAATATAATTTTCAAATACAATATCTATACTTATATTGAAAAATTTTGTTTCAGCCCATTCGATAAACAGTTATATAATATAGCAATTTTGTCGAAAATCATTGTTTAAACTAGTTTAACTTTTTTATTTATAAGCGAAATGAACTGAAACAACCACTAAATATTAAGGGATGCTTGCCAAAATACAATAGTGAACTCTGCAAATAAATCGGTTGAGGCGGTTTTGAGATTAGCGTAAACAAACGCGCAGATAAACAGACTAAAATTAAAAAAAAAATGTACATGCCACCAATGTAGGTGTTGGCGTTATAACAACGAAATCAATATTTGAAGGAGCTGCCATAAAACAGACATGGTTTTTTGCGGTTTTTTTTAATTAATTAATGTGTTGTTACGGAACCCTTCGTGTGCGAGTCCAACTCACTCTTGGCCGGTTTTTTGTATCTGTATACAACTTTAGGATTCTCATATTTTTTTAAATTTCTACAGCTGGTCATATCGAAATGATTATAATATATAAATTTTTAAAATTGAAATTTATGTTAATAATAAGTATCCATATAGTATCATCTATGTCTTTGAATAAGGATTAGTTTGACTATCAGTGAAAAGTACACAAACGTTATGCTTACGAAATTAAACTCACGTTTAGTGATTAAACTCGAATATTATCCAATTCCAACTATTTCACAAACGAGTACATATATATCAAACTACTAATTTTTGAAGTCGGTATTTTTTTATTAGAATGAAATACAAGTATATTTATTTTGTATTAAGTATGAAAATTTTTTTTTTCTACCAAAACAAGATAGAGGCCGTCATGGCGCAGTGACGCTGTGTTCGGATGTAAATGCTACGGTTGTGGATCGGATTCGCACTCGAGGAAATGATTCAGGTCTGTTTACAAGACAAGGCGCGGCGTTAAACTCTTTCCCTCAATACACAAAGTCTCGACAATTCGGCGGTATATGGGGAACGGAGTGTCTTAACACTAGGTGCCTTCAGCATATCTTGATATAAAAAAAAATACAGCGTAAAGCAAAAAAAAACGGCAAGATATCCAGAAGATAAACATTTTCTTTACAGAAAAACAAGCGATGGCAATCGGCCCATTTACTTCAAATTGCCCGTACAGACGGTATTTGTACCGGTGACCGGTCCGGTCCGAGCTGAGGAGGCTATGTTCTGTGAATGATCTAACGTTTCCTATATACAGGGGTTCACAAATATATATATTGGGGGAACCGTAATTGTGAAGATTACTTTTAGTTAAACTATTTTTCTTTATTCGAGTTATGCTAAGGTAAAATGAATATTGTTGAGATTAAAAATATATTTTTAAGTAAATAATCAAAAATAAGTCGCCTTGGCCCAGCGGCATAGCAACGGTTGTGCGTTCGATTCCAACACGGAAGAAGTAATTTTTAAGACATTGTGTAGTGAGTACCACACAATGTCTTGAAAATTAAGCGGAGCGTGGTGAACGGAGTGTCTTAACACTAAGTAGTGCTTGAAGCGAAAAAGTCACACTTTACCGGTAATATGCCACTGGTATTTCCTTAATATAATTTTATTTTACGGCAGTTGATAAAAAATTATAATAAACCACTTTATTGTGAACCGGAATCTAACGCCGCGTTTTAGCTTGTTACACGAAATAAGAAATTAAAACAATTCATTCCCCCGTGAAGGAACCCTCAAACATCACATGCACTGTCAGAGTACAACAGAGAGTACAACAGAGAGTACAACAGTAGAGTACAATTTTCTCACATATAATGTGAGAAAATTGTACTCTACTATTAGATACTACTGACAGAATATTTTTTTTTACATTAAAATATATTGTGAAGCGATACTTGAAGGTTTAATCCCTAATCAGTATTAGAGAGCTGAGACCTGGCAACCATTGTTTTTCCAATTCCTTATGCGATTTTCTTTCAAATGATATGCGATTCACATAAAAAACATATGAGTGCAATTTTCTCCAAAAACGAGTTACGAAAAACATTAATTAAAGGTGATTGCGGCAGGATTCTTTTAGGCAACCCTAGTGTAATCTTTTCTACTATCATGTATCATTCTTAAATATAAGTTTCATTAGAATTACTGATCCCTACAGTTTTAAGCAATGGGATCTTAGGCCATATAGTGAATTATAATTATTTAACTTATTCATTTTGATAAACAAAACACGGCGTTGAGTGCCACCATCCAATTCAAAATGATATCAGACAGTAGGAAACGGAGTGTCTTGACACTATGTTCACTCTGTTTGCCCTATATTATGAAAAAAAAAAACACTGACAAAAGCTTTTCGCACAATCTACATTAAAAAAAGAAAAAAACGAAAATTAATAGCCGCTTCCGTTTGACCCGACACAAAATGTAATTTACTTACAAAAATGAAATATTCATATTTGGATGGATATTTATATTTATTTATATTTCATAATAATATTGTTTATTCATCAGTTTGTGCATAAAAAGCAATTAATATTCTTTAGAACAATTAATTATAAAGCCTCAAGCCGAATCGGGTACTTGACATATTTATTAAGAAAACGATAAATCAACGCAATAAACGTCGGTACAACCCCCCACCCCCTGGTCTTACACAGCGGGATTTTGAGATAGTGTCTCCGTATATTATAGACTTTTTCTTATTTTCACATTGAATTCTGCACATAGCAGGCAGAGGGAATCTGGGAACCTTGGAGTAAGATACTTCGTCCTCATTGAGACACATTATGTGGTAAAACTCAACGCCGCCCTTTGTGACGCTACTAGAGTGAGGAAATGGAAGAGTGGGAATCAAATTTTTTATGACCGCCTCAACTTATCTTCATATATATTTTTTCTAGCTTCAGGCGTTTTTTGTGTATAACAGAGTAGTCAGAGACAAATTTCTTTACAATTATCTCATATTTATAATATCTTAAAAACATTTGTAATTTCTGCCCATTCAAAAATTAGAACTCTAAAGTCTTACGCGACAGTTGTGAGTTCGTAAAATGGAGATTGGAGTTCTTGATTGGAGTTTCTGACTTCATATGTCCTTCAACTGGCAATTTTTTAAGGATATTGAGAAGATTTTTACGGAATTTACTGCCGTTCTTCGTTTAAGCAGTCTGGGAAAATCATAAGAAAAATTTAACTCTATGTTGCATTTGAATCTATTTACTAAACATTAAGTTCAGTCAAACAAACAAATATCAAATACACAATTATGGCATAAAGTATTACGTTTTTTCCTGTATAGCAGGGTAAGACACTTCCTACTTTCCGCCCAAATTTTAAGACAATGGGTATTGAGTGGCAGGACAGAACCCGTCCTTTGTATACCAAAGCAAGAAAATAAAAAAAATATAAATATAATCGTCCCTCTGAATAGTAATAGTAATGCCTTATTACTATACTTATACTGCGCCTCTCCGACTGAAAATACTATTTTCACGTCACATAAAATGTAGAAGGAAATTCTACAGTACGCGGACACTTTTACCAACGATATATCATTTAAGCATTTTTAATAATAGCAACACTAAGTTAGCGATGTTAGTAAAACTTGATTCAAAATGAATTATGATTGATGATACGAAACAAGTTGAATTGTTTTAGTTTAGTGCAAATAAACTGGCCATCTGGCACAGTTGTTGAGGATGGTGATCGACTAGAATACACATGGACAGAGGTTCGTTTCTATATTGAGACAAATATTTCGATGACATCGGTTGTTTATTTTAAATTTTGCTTAATAAAGTCGTTTAGCTTAGTATAGTTTTATTATTGATATTATACATTTTTTTGTTAATACGAAAAAGAAATATTGATTTTAACATTTTGACGTTCGTGGAGGTAATTAATTAATTAGAAGTTCAACTTCACCATGTATCCCGCACACATAGCACAGTAGGCAGAGGGAACCTAGTGTTAATATACTCCGTTCCCCATTGTACGACGAATTCTGGAAATTTATTGAATGGTGGAACTCAACGCCACGCTTTGCTTCGTCACGAAAGGGAAGCGAAAAAATTAAAGTATAAATTCAGCTTCACGCTGTATCCCGCACACTGCAGGATAGGCAGAGGGAACCTAGTGTTAAGACATTCGGTTCTCCACTTTCTGCCGAATTCTGGAGGCATTGCGTGTTGAGTGGCAGAACTCAACGCCGCGCTTGTCCTCGACACCAGAGCGAAGAATTGGAAATATAAATTTAAGTAAATATTCATCTCCTCGAGTGGGGATCGAACCCAGAACCAGTCGGTTTTACAGTCACACTGCGCCACGACTGGCCTCCTAAAATGTAAATTAATAAATATAATAATAATAATAAATATTTCATTTCCTCTTTCCAGTAGCGTTTATAATCACACATTTATGTGCCTGCGCTACGACTGGCCTCTAATAGTAACAATAAATTTAGGCGAGTTGTGGCGTTTTTTAAGCAAAATCTGTATTTAGTTAAAAAACGCCACAACTCGTCTAAATTTCCAGATATTGTGTCTTAACTGTTTAAGACATGTTGTTGTCGCAGGAAATAAACGCCGCGTTTTGCTTGACAAGAACAAACTAATGTATATTTTTAAACACAATTCCCTCTTGGCCGTAGTGGCGCAGTGGCTCATGCGTGTGGTAGTAGACGCGAGATTCTGGGTTCCATTCCTAATCAAGGGAAATGAAATATTTCTCTGGTAACTAGTTAAACTGCAACGTTGAGTTCCGCCACTTAACTCTCAATGCCTCAAAAATACGGTGAAAAGTGGAGTACAGAGTGTTTTAAAACTAATTTCAATCTACCTGCCCTGCCCATAAGCTGGATACAGCGTGAAGCTAAAAGATAAAAATTTTTCTCTCCCAAGTCGAAATCGAACCCAATACCTATCTTAGCTCCAACATAAACAAAACTAAAAATAAACACGTACCAATTAGCATATCCCACCATATTGTTTCAAATACAGATTAAATAGTGAATAGCAGTATTATAAATCACCCGGTCAGATTATCGGAGCGCACAAAGACCGCCAATCCAGTCGCCATTGAGAGCTGAATGGGGCTGCATTTTTACTTCAACCCGGCATTGAATACGCTACCCATAAATTTTGTATTTGAATCCGCCTGACGTATTGGCTTTTGAGAATTTGCATCTTTTTCGGTTTTCAATGAATGCGGGGCTTAACTTGATTTTGCTTTTATGTTAGAAATGTTCAATACATTTGTATATGTATGTCTATTGCACAAAGTTGTTGTGTAGTGGGAGTTTGACTCTAAATAAGATAGTTGTAGGGTTCAATATCTATTCGTGGAATTAAATATTTGTAGTTGTTTTTACTCTACCCTACTTCTGTAACTCTAAGTCTCTCTTCTTAGCTCTGTCTACTGTGGGGGATACAGCGTGAATCTAAGAAAAGAAAATTAAAACATTGCGTATTGCGTCGCGGAACTTAACGCTGTGCTTTGAAAAGAAACTATATCATAGGTAAACTACCGCTTCTGCAGTCCGACGATAGAAGAAGTTGTTTTGTCGTTTTAGTTGGTAAAATCATCTTCTTTAGTCATTTTAAATATAAATTTTAGGTATACATTATTATTTTACTTAGATATGTATATATTGAAAGATTAATAATAAATTAAGAAGAGTTAATTAATATATTCATTTTCTGGAGTTCTGCCACTCAACACGCATTGCCTCCTAATAAGTACGTAGTCTCTTACTAGGTTCCCAGGTTCCCTCTGCCTACAAACTAATAAATTTATATATATCAAAATATAATTACCAATTTAATCAAATAATATTCGCAATAAACATTATTTAATATAAAATCTACGGTATTATATGTATTGTATCATTTGCAAGAGCATGTATTATAAAGTGCTTAATTAAATAGTCCTAATTAGTTAGCTTTGTAACCTGTTAATGCTTTGTGGAAGTTCAGCTTTATTATAACAAAATAATAATATAATTACTTAAAATCCTACCATTATTATTATGATCCTATTATTATTATTATTATGGGGCCAGTCGTGGCGCAGCGGCACGAGGTGTGACTGTAAAACCGACTGGTTGTGGGTTCGATCCCCACTCGAGGAGATGAAATATTTACTTAAATTTATATTTCCATTTCTTCGCTCTGGTCTCGAGGACAAGCGCGGCGTTGAGTTCTGCCACTCAACACGCAATGGCTCAAGAATTCGGCAGAAAGTGGGGAACGGAGTGTTTTAACGTTATCCCTCTGCTTACCCTGCAGTGTGCGGGATACAGCGTGAAGCTGTTTTTTTTCCATTATTATTTTGTTATTATGATTTTGTCATTATTATGATGTTGTTTTATTTTCATTAAATGTATCAATTTCGTTTTTTTATACCTTTACAATGTATAGTGGGGAAGGAGAGGGAACTTAATGTTTTACGACATTCCATTACCCATGTTCCGCCCAGTTTCCAGATATTGTATGTTGAGTGTTGGAACACAACGCCGCGTTTTGTCTTATTATCAGAGGGAGAAAACAAAAATAATTCATTCACCTGAATGGGAGTCGATCCACAACCGTCTTATCCTATATAGTTTGACGTTATCCTATTGAGCCACAACTGCTATGTGGAAAAGCGTGTAGTCTATTGCTATATGCGGGATACAGCGTGAAGCTGGAAAAATACTGTTTATTTCTACAAAGTTTTAAATGTAATATATTTAATATTAGTACTTTCAGTGACAGTCTTTCAGTTGGTTTTGTTAGGTTTGACGCGGACCCCGGCTGACGTTGATGTAGGTTTTCTAAATAAAACTTCGTACTAAATTATCTTACAGTTGAAATGTTTTTATTATGTAGAATTTATACATAAACATTGTAATATACGTATGTGAAAGGATGCGATGGTAAAACACAGCTAGTAGTCTATCTAGTTTTAAGACATGTAGTGTCTTCATAATTTTCAGTAAATTTTTTAAGACATTAATTACTCTGTCTTGATAGTAATAGAGAGTTAATGAATACAAAATAATTTATTGGAAATCGATTCCACAACTGCGTTTACAGACACTCTACCGCTACTTTAATTTTTTTCAGCTTCACGCTGTATCCCGCGTGTGGAAGGGTAGGCAGGAGGATCTGGATATTAAGGCACTCCGCTCCCCATTTTTTGCTAAATTCTGGAGGCGAACACGCATTGTGTTGAGAGGCGGAAGTATATGTCGCGGCGCGGTGGTACAGCGTTGTTTACAGTTGTAAGCGTGATCGTTGTATATTCAATCTTCACTCGGTAGACTGAATTATTTTCGTTCTTGCAGCTCGTGAAAATGTAAAAAAAATAACTTATTAAAAAAAAAGAAAAAAAAGTTATATTTCCATATTTTTTTCTACTTTAAAAAACCCTTTTTTCTATGATACTTCACAAAAAAACTTTAAAAATCACTCCATAAAACGTCATTAATTTGTAAACAGCCACCTGTCTACGTATATTAGCTCCACCATCTGACCCGGCGGTGAATTAGCATGCATAATGTATGCGCACGCGACGCTGGAGCTCCTTCAATGGTGTCAAACAGTAGGAAAATTGGATGTGCCATTTAATATTATTTTGCTTTTTATTTAAATAAATAAAAAAATCAGCTTCACGCTGTATCCCGCACACAGCAGGGTAGGCAGAGGGAGAACCTAGTGTTAAGACATTCCGTTCCCCGCTTTCCGCCGAATTCTGGAGGCATTGCGTGCTGAGTAGCGGAACTCAACGCCGCGCTTTGTCTCGACACCAGAGCGAAGAAATGAAAATATAAATGTAAATAAATATTTCACTTCCTCGAGTGGGGATCGGACCCACAACCAGTCGATTTTACAGTCACACTTTGTGCCCCTGCGCCACCACCGGCCTCAAATATTTTGTTTCTCTCTCTTTATTGAAATAAATTATATTTTTTTATTTTCACGCAGTATTCCACTTATAGCATGGTAGGTAGAGGAAGCGTAGTGTTAAACTAAGACACTCCGCTCCAAACTTCCAGCCGAATTCTGGCATTGTGTGTTGAGTTTTCGACACTAGAGCTAAGAAAATGAAAATATTAAATATTCCATTTCCTCGAGTGGGAACTGAACCCACAACATGTCGCGTTCACATGCTTATATTATATTAATAAGTAACTTTAATTCCAGTTACGTCCAATCATTAATATACATATAAGAAAATAGAATATGCCCTAAGAACATTTTGCAAGAAATAATATAGTGTTGAAACATTCTTTTCTCCTGTTTCAAACAGATAGATATATTGTGTAATAATGATGCGTAACCCAACGCCGCGCCTTTAATCTTCCAATCAGGATAAATAATAAATGCAAAATCTCTTTTTAAAAATATGTAACAGTATTCGAACTTGTATCCCTTAGAGAAATTACTAACTGAGCTCACTTCCGTCATACATCGTGACTTACCTAGGGACGCTCGGAGCAAGTACTCGAGATATCTGTAGCCTCAAACGGTTTTTCCCCTACATTTTTTTTTGAATTCATTATTTTCCTCCCTTCCATTCAAGTGTCACTTCACGTTGATATTTGGAAGTACCGAACTTATAAGTTTAGGGTTGGAGCCCTGGGGGTTTGATTAAGCAGAAACACGTGCTTACATTATATAAGAACTATTTTAGTATGCGAAACAATAAATGTATGTATTTTTGATTTTTTTTTAGTTTCACGGGTATCCGGCTCATAACAAGGGAGGCAGAGGGAACCTGTTAACATAGTGTTAACACATTTTCGTTCTTCACTTTCCGCCGAATTCTAGAGTCCTTGCGTATTGGATGGCGGAACTAAACTCGTTAGAATAGCGAGGAAACGAAAATATTAAGTGTTAAATATTTTATTTTCTCGAGTGGGAATCGAACTCACAACGTCACTGTAACGTTACAGGCCCATGCTTGTGCCACGACAGGATTAAGTATAAAATATCTATACATAATTATGTATCTATACTAAAGGTATAATTTTCAGAAAATTTGTTATTAGCGGCATCTATCTATGAAATAGAACTCAAAATAATGTCTTCTTTTGTCTGTTTATCTATGAGTTTGTGCACTGTAATCTCGGCAATAGCTAAACCTATTTAAATGCAGTTTTCTCTATTGTATTTTGGCTCTATTTTTTTTTTAATTTAGTGTTTATTTAAATCGCTTCTTAAATAAACAAGATATGTCAATATCAAGATTTTTTTTGCAAAATTACTACAAAATTTATATTTTATTAAATAAAATTTTCAATATACGCATATTGTATATATTGTTTTTTAAATGATACCATAATTAGATCATGAAAGTAATCCAAATGGAAAATAAATAGTTGTAGCCGTGAGCGGGTTGCTCTAGTCTTATATTTTTTTTATATATATAAAAAATAAAATTAAATCAGCTCCACGTTGTATCCCGCACACAGCAGGGTAGGCAGAGGGAGACCCTAGTGTTAACCTACACTCCGTTCCCTACTTTCCGCCTAGTTCTAGAGGTATTGCGTGTTAAGTGGCGGAACGCAACGCCACGCTTTGCCTCGGCACCAGAGTGAAGAAATGAAAATATAAATGTAAATAAATATTTCACTTCCTCGAGCGGGGATCGAACCCACAACCAGTCGATTTTACAGTCACACTTTGTGCCCCTGCGCCACTACTGGCCTCGTATAAAATATAATAATAGCTTCATGGCTTATACTAGAAGAAACTAGTCTCAAGACACTAATCCATTTTTCCCTTAATTTTTATAACAACGTTAATACGTTTATATACATACGTTAGTGGTGGAACTCAACGTTGCACTTCATTTTGTTACAGGAGCGGCAAAACAAAAAAAATCTATTTATCCGAGTGGGAATTGAATCCACAACCTTCTCATTTACATTCAGACAATGTCCCACTCACTAGTGTCTAGTGACTAGATAGTGACCAAATTACCTATACACTAATTCCAAAATACATTGTAATATTAAACCTTTACCCAACATAGAATACAATGGAATTTTTTTTGTAAGAAACTTGGAGTACCAGTTAAAAGTGTAGTATAAAGCTAACTTTCCACAGTAAAGTTTACAGCTCAGGCGGAACAGTCGACGTTCGAAGTTATATAGCGAGGAACGTAAAACAACTGTTAAAATTAAACATCGGTAATGTTAATTATTGGGAAAGCTGGAATTTACTTTGTAGGTTCTGTTTCAAGTTATTTTATCATTATTATTGGCAATTTCATACTATATCGTAAGGAAGGAGGAGGAAGGAAGAAGGAGATGGAGAAAGGAGAAGACGTCTAGTGTTAAGACACTCTGTTTAGCCAATTTTCGCCGAAAGGAAGAGGCATTGTGTGTTACGAGGCGAGAGTATAGCGAAGATGTAAAAATATTTAAAATTTCGTTTTCTCGAGTGAGAATCGAACCCATCACCTGTGAGTTTATAGTCTCACGCACAAACGTCCTTCCCAGCGCCACGATTGGTCTCTTCTGTTTGAAATGGCAAATTGTATTATTTTTAAAGTAAGAATATATAAGAAATGGTTAGGTCGCCCTGTTCTTTTTTCTTCTATTTTGTAAAATAGTGTAGTAAATTATTATATATGAAAACGTTCTTTTCGAGACCGTCGTGGCGTAGAGGCCAAATAAGTTCTATACTGATTTGAAGTAATAACTTGTTCTCACTCAAATCAAACTTTCCATATGAAAATAGTGGAATGGAATATCTTAACACTTGGTTTTATCTGCCTAACGATATCCAATTATATATGCAGCTATATAAACATACAGTGTAATGCATATACGGCTTATTAGAGATTTTTTTTCGGTCTAGTAAGTTACAGGAGCAGAAATCGAATCCACGACTATCATGTCAATCACGTTACTACAGCAAGAAACAGTGGCTTTTACCTTATAATATTCGAACATATTACTATAAAGCAAAACTTTTAACAAGACCCGCTAGGATGAGCTTTAAAATCTTATACGAAGACGTCGAAGCTCCATTCATCCATCTTTTCACTCTATTATTATGCCAAATTGATGGGATTATATCGTATCGTTGTAAATCTATTGTACGCGTCTCACATTCATAATCTTGTATAGTGCTAGCCCGCGATTTTGATTGCGTGGATTTTAAGCCATATATAAAAATGCTTCACGCTGTATCCCGCATATAGATAGCAGGGTAGGCAGAGGGAACCTAGTATTAAGACACTCCGTTCCCCATTTTTCGCTGAATTTTTCGAGGCATTGCGCGTTGAGTGGCGGAACTCTACGCCGGGCTTTTGCTATGGTGTCAGAGCGAAGAAATGAAAATGTACATAAATAATAATTCATTCTTCCGAGTGGGCATCAAACCCACAGCCGTCGCGTTACAGTCAGAGTCTTGTGCCCCTGCTGAAACGATGGCGAAAAAATCCATTTTTTAAATTATTGATTTTAAAAAATCTTTCCTTAATGCTTCCAAACATTCCTTAACTGAATTTTTCAAGCAACCGTAATAAGTCAATATTGGGTGACTTTGATCTTTTATTTACAGTTCTCTCACATAACATTAAGTAGATAGAAAAATTATAAAAAGAATACTGCTTTCTATTCTCCGCTCATATTATGAAATTGCGTTGGGTTGGGTCTAACCAAGCCTGAAAAAGCCAAAGGTAACAAAAAAAAATACTAGATTTTCCTTACTTATCCATAAAAATTGCAAGAAATGTTCGAAAAGAAAAAACGGTTAAAACGCAAAACACTATCAAAATCAATACAAGGTAGTGTGCGGTTAGTCCACTACTAAGCTATATTACTCAAGCGAGCACATAAACTGGCTCCAACCTCCTAAATAATGCAATACCGGATACCGGAATTAAGGAGAATTTTTATAACAGCCATAAACGCAGACTACCGCTGTGGGACTAATTGTAACACTCGTATTAATGTTAATAAATCTTATGTTGTTATATGTGTTTGGCGTTTAACGCCGCTGGGACTGTCACGGTTTGGTATACGACTCGTGGGAATGTTTAATAAATTTTGGAATATTTGTTGTTTTACAACTATTTCTTTGGTGTTTTATAATGTTCTGGAGGAAGTTCTTGTTCTGCTGTGCCTCTATGAAAATGGATAGCGGAATAGTAGATTTCTATGTTTTTATTTTGTTAAATGTAAACGATTTGTGAAGATGAAAAATTAAATTTCTACCTTTATTTCGTATATAGTATAGGCAGAGGGTGGTGGATGTGTTGCACTCCATTACCAACTTCTTTTTTCTTTCCGAAACTCAACAGAGCAGAAAAAGTAAATAATCCCTCCTTATGAATGGGAATCGAACCCACAATCGCCACGTTTACAAATAATCACTGTGCCGCTAATGGATTTATGTATTTCAAATAATTCAAAAAAATGTTGCACTAGAAGCCTGCCACATCTTATATCGACTTAAAAGTGTGTTGGGTGACGGATCTAAATCTTTGATCTATTAAAAATAAGAAAATTATACTACTGTTTGTTATACAGTCTATTAACATTTATAAAGAAAAGAGGAAACGAGCCGTAGGGCCACGACGTTTATTTCTCAGATTCAGTTTGACAAAACGTGGCGTTGAGTTACGCTACTAAACACATAATGTCACAAAAGGGCGAAGCGTGGAGAATTTTTGAAATTGACAAAAAGTTTATTAGAAGTGCAATGGCACAAGCGTGCGAATGTAAACGTGACAGATTGTGAAGGAAATGAAATATTTAATATTTAGATTTACTCGAGTGGGAATCGATTTTATATCGGCTACTCAATATGCAATATCTCCAAAACTAAGTAAAAAGTGGTTAACAAACGGAAGTGTCTTAATGGGAACGGACTCCCTTAACACGACATTTCCAAGTTTCCTCTGGCTACCCAGCTATGTACGTATATAGCGTGAATCTAAAACAAAACATTAAAAGCGCCGGAATCGAACCCACTCCTCCAAAACCTCATAAAGTATTTCAACACGTAGTAATAACAAAATTTGAGCACTAAGCAATATTTTCATCCAGTAAATCCGACTGTCAGCTAATCACCGGCGGTACTCTAAGCGTAAATATGAGTCATAATCACGACTATAACTCACCCGCTACTGATTCAACACACGTGGTGTTGTGCTCTAGGCACACTGGGTTCTGTGGTTTTTTTTTATTTTACTACTTTTTATTTTTAATAAATTTTGAAGGCAGAGAACAATGAAGTTATGTGTCGTGTATGCTTTTTAGCTTTTTAGTTGCATGAATCACAGCGTAAGAACTTTACGCCACACTTTATCTTGTTATTAAAACATTTTTTTGATTCGAGTGGGAATAGAATACACACCATCGCATTTCCATTCAAAGTTTATGCCGCTGGGCCGCGATAACCCCAAAAGCTAATAAATTTTTGAGCATATTCAAGAATATGACATTGTAATTTTTGTACAGTTTTTTTATTATATTTTCAAACGTTCTCCTATATTTTTTTCGCCACACTCCAAGACATATTTGGAACACGACAAAGCGTGGCTTTGAGTTCCGCCACTTAACAACACACTATATCCTGAGAATTGGACGAAAACTTGGGACCCAGGATCCAGTCTTACCACTAGGTTTCCTCTGCCTAACCTCCTATATACAGGATACAGCGTCAAACCAAATCATAATAACTAACATGATGAGATTTTTTTTAAACAAAAAAAAAAGATTTAAAATAAATCCCAAACCCGTTACACCCCAAACCCAACAAGTCCCGTTGTCTTCCGCACGTAATGGCGACGCGACAAACAACTTATATGAACGGCTAATTGTGAAGCAACTGGCGACGTAAGCGCGCAACAACATATCACGAGAGTGCGGGAAAAAGTAATAAGGGGGACGTGGTGTTTCTTGTTGGTGGTGGTGTGGTGACTGTTTCTAGGATGCTATGTTGGATAATTGGTTTTTGAATGTTGGATGTTTTGGGGTTTTATGTTGGAAATTATCATTTATTCGGACTTGTAATTGCTTTCATTTTCTTGCTCCAGGCGGATATGTAGAGTGGCGTTGAGTTTGGCCATTTAACAAAATGTCTAGTTTAATTGGAGAACGAAATTTTATTTGGCTACCCAGCTAAGCGGGAAAAAATGTGAGAGTGGAATCGAATGTTAAGATATTCTGTTCCACATCTTCTTTCTATTTTTTAAGACTGCGCGTTGAGTGGCGGAAGAGATTTCTTATCAAAGCAAAGAAATAATTTATTCCTCCAAATGTAATCAAAACCATATCCGTCGCGTTCACAGTCAAACAATATGCCACTGCGCCACGAAGGTCTCCATATCTTTAGAAACAAGATCATTCCTTGTATCTCCGAAATAGACAAAAACTAGAAAATAAAATGACTAAACTCTACTTACACTATAAATCACAAAACGCATAAACATAAAAATAATATACGTTTTAATATTAAATACATACTGCAATAATTTGAAATTTCACAGTTCCCAACACCAAGTGCCATATTGTTATCCAGACAAGTTGCGTCGTAAACTTACTACGTGAGACAACTGTAATAGGTAATATAATAGCTGTTCTGCTAAAACGGCGACTTCTCTCTAAGTGGTTGTTAATTCTGAACTACGTATAAAGGAATATGTGATATACGAGTATGTCTTGTGTTTAGTAATGGAAATGGTTTTATAATTATGATGTTATAGGCCAGTCGTGGCGCAGGGGTACAAGCGTGTGACGGTATAGACTACAGATTCTGGTTCGATTATCACTCAAGAAAATTAAATATTTAGTATTTTCATTTTCTCGTGACGTGAGAAAATGAAAATACTAAATATTAGGCGTACGGCGTATACGCACGAGGTGTGACTGCAAAACCGACTGGTTGTGGGTTCGATCCCCACTCGAGGAGATGAAATATTTACTTAAATTTATATTTCCATTTCTTCGCTCTGGTGTCGAGGTTAAGTGCGGCGTCGCGTTCCGCCACTCAATACGCAATACCTCCAGAACTAGGCGGAAAGTAGGGAACGGAGTGTAGGTTAACACTAAGTTCTTCCTCTGCCTACCCTGCTGTGTGCGGGATACAGCGTGAAGCTGATTTTTTTTTTCATTTTCTTGCTCTGGTAACGGGCGTGGGGTTGAGTTCAGATATACGTATTGGCTCCAAAATTCGGCGGAAAGTAGCGAACGGAAGTGTCTTACAATTGGGTTCCTAGGTGTTCACTACCTACATTGCTATGTGAGGAGTAAAACTTGAAAATGAAAAAAATATCAGAGTGGGTTTCTTAATTTTCTCAGGTTTGTAATCAATCTGGAGACTATAAATACATGGTGGGTGAATTTAAACATTTGGGGAATTTAAACATGCTGCTAACAGCAGCGTTCCTTTTTCAGCAAAGTCTGCTTATCAGACCTTTTATTAATCAAAAGTCATCTCATCAATTTCCAAGCCAAGAAAAAGCTTTTTCAGCTTCGCTAACGCTACGACTTTTAGAATTTTATATCAAGATACAGTATATATATTGACTGACTCCGTAACGGAAGATATAATATATAGATAGATATGTCGAAGTTATTAGTTCGTAAAAGTCGATTGATAGTAATCCTAAATTGAGTTTTAAAATGCAGCTACGAATCCATTTTTTTTTTTGGGAATTATCACGAAGAAAATATAAAATATTCATTTCGCCTAGATTTAGAGAAGAGGTAGAGAACTTCATGTTTTTTTTTGTATAGCAGAGTCGGCAGAATTAACTAATGTAAAGGCACTCCAATCCCCTATTTTTGTCTTATTTTTGAGACATTGCTTGTAGAGCGATGCGCTTTGTCTCCGCATCAGAGCGAAGAATCAAAACAACTCATTCCGAGACCCCGATCGAACCTACAACCGTTTGGTTTAATTCTTGCATGTCTGTTTCACGGTGACCTATAACTCTACTGCTCTAGTTTTTTTAAAATCTTTTAAGCTTCCCACCCACTGAACTGAGAACTTAGTGTTAAGAACCTCTTTTTTTTATTTTTTTTTATGGAAAAGGGCAAGGCAAACGAGCATGCGGGTCACCTGATGGTAAGTGATTACCGCCGCCCACGACCCCCTGTAACACCAGAGGAGCTACAGGTGCGTTGCCTGCCTTAAAGGTGGGTTGGGCGCCGGAACCAGGCATTACCTGATGCGAAACGCAGTGGCATAAAGCCACTACTTCACGCCGGTTTTAAATGCCGGGGGTGGTAATGATCCGATCGAGCCTGCCCATGCGTGTTGCCATTGCTGGCGACGTGACTCTACCACACGTACTTTAGTCGCCTCTTACGACACCACCAGTACCTCCTATCCCCATTGACACTTGAGTTCCTTATTCTTCGCCGAATTCCTTTAGGCATTTGGTGTTGAGTGGCAGAGGTCAACGCCGCGCTTCGCCTGATTACTAGAGCGCAGAAATTAAAATATTAAAGACTTCTTGCCCTGGAGTGGGAATCGAATTCACAACCATCATGTTTACAGTCGCAGTCGCTTACCCCTGCACCGCTACGACCTCTAGATAGACAATTTTATAAATAAGCAGGAAACGGAATGTTTGATCACTAAATATACTCCTCTATTACGGTAAGTGGAAAATTAAGCCACTAAGATTAATTTGCATCGCCAATAAGACAATGTGTATTGTAATTGCTTTCAAATCGACAGATAAGATTGTGTTAACGACAGGATCGGTCTAATTAAACTAATAACGTGTGCGTATACCTAGTGCGTTGTACGTGTACAGGTTATAGAGAATGTAGAGTAATTAATAATTAGAGACAACTCATTTTTTTTGGCTGTTGTGCAAATAAGACCTGCATCAGGGCCCGTCGTGGCCCAGTTGTGAGTTCGATTTCCACTGAAGGAAATGGAATATTTAATATTTTAATTTTTTCGGTCTGGTAGCGACGCACGTTCTCTCTTTTTGATTGGATTTGAGTCTGGTATTATTGTATAGCGGAAATTTAAAATATGTTTTTTAAGCCACTCATAACTTTTTCTCCCATAGAAGGTTAGGCAGAAGAAATCTAGTGCTAAGATACTCTTGTTTTTCACCTCTTCTTCAAATGTTTAAAGACATTGCGGAATGAGGGACGAATTCAACGCCTTTTTTCTATGCAAGAGCGGGAGTATATTTTTTTTAGCTTTACGCATATTGCAGAGTACCAGGGGGAACTTGGGCATCTAGTGTTAAGACATCCTGTTCCCATGAAGAGACTTACTTTTCTCACTTTACTGCGAATTCTTCGTATAGAGCAGTGGAACTTAACAATGCTCCTTTAAACGAAAATATTAAATATACCATTCCCCGGAATAGGAATCGAAACCATGACTTGTCGTGTTTACAGTCACACGCTTGTACCCCTGCGCTGCGACTGCCATCGAGAATAAAATTATTTAAATATAATAATTCCCAAAATGAGAATCAAAACTACTACCTGTTAATTTACTGTCAGGCTCTCCCCCACTTGACAACATATGTATAAATATAAATATTATACAGAATATAAAATTCCTTAACATCGCACATCTGGTTTCCTTCTGGTTTTACGATCGTATACTTGACTTATGACATCGTAAACTCGCGGTTTTAATTATTAATAAGGCGCATATGCTGAGATTGGAGATTGATGTTTCATTTATTTAACAACTTTGATCTATTTTATTAGAAAAAAAAATGTTTTTTGTGGTTATTTAGAATCATATAAAGTTCTAATGTTACTTTTAAGTAGGTACTAAGTATTTTTTTTATTCATCTAATTTTGGATAAGAAAAATATCAAATATCCGCACATTGCACTATAGGCAGAGGTTTTCCCGCTTTGGTGAGACAAAACGTGGCGTTAAGTTCTGCCACTCAACACGCAATGTCTCGAATTCAGGCGAAAAGCGGTGAACAGTGTGTTTTAACAATAGCTTCTTCATCCCTAACCTATTATTTATCTTTACTAATATTATAAAAAAATAATAATTTGTTGGTGTGAATGTTCAAATCTCAGGAACAGGTTCAAATTTTAAAAATCTTTTCGTGACCCGACTACTCTAGTTATCGAGGAATGACATTTATAATATTATATTACGTGACGTAAAATGTTTCGATGAAACTCACTGAACCTACGGTCTAACTGACTTAGGTCACATAGAATGTGTCATACACAACTAGTCCACACACGCCACTATATTTTCAAAGTTAAATTGTGAAAATTTGTGAGGATGGATGTTTGTTTTTTCACGCATAAACTACTGAACGGATTTATATGAAACGTTACAGCAATAGAACTTATACAACAGGGTTGTGCCACTCAACACGTAATCTATAACTCTATAATTCGGCGGAAACTGGGGAACTGCAGTGTCTTAATAAGAACGGAGTGTCTTAACACTACAATCCCAAGTTTTCTCTGCCTACAGAAAAATCGATGTAGCGGGATACAGCGTGAAGCTAAAAAAATAATAAAGCATAAGCTGCCGATCAGGTCGCTAGGTTCAGCCGCTTTCAGGTAGCTAGTACTTTTACTAAAACCCTTAAAGCGTGACGCTTCACAGTAAAGTACAGACACCAGCTACTCTACACCACAACAAATGCACCACCAATATAATAACATAAATCATTTTCATATAGATTAATTGCAAGCTGACACAGCAATGGTATTAGTTGCTTATGAATGAATGGTTCTGGGCTGTTTTGTGTGAATCATTACCTGGCGTGATGGATGGTGGCGTGGAAATTGTTTTTTTTATGTTGTTTATGTTGTTCTGAGGTAGACAGTCTTTTTTCCGGAAATTTGAAAAAGTATTTTTTTTTAAATATATAAGTTATTAAGTTCATATGTTCGAGGCCAGTCGTGGCAAGGGGCAAGGGCGTGAACTGTTAAGGTTTATTTTTATTTCCTTTAGACTTTATATCCGCCAATCAATACTCAATGCCTCCGGATGATTTGGCAGAAAGTGTAGAACGGAAGTGTTTTAATGGAAATGGAGTGTCTTAACACTAGGTTCCTAGGTTCCCTCTGTCTACTAATGCGGAATACAGTGTCAAGCTAAAAAAAGTCGATTTTTATTTTTAAAGTCACTATGGCTGTCGTGGCATAGTGGAACAGCGTTTGACTGTAAAGGCTACGTTGTGGATTCAATTCTCACTCTGAGCAATGACGTATTTAATTTTTTTTTCTCTGCTTATATCACTGGAGACAAGCCCAAGTGTGGCTTTTAGGTTGGCCATCTAACACGCAATGTTTCTAAAATGAGGCGGTGAGCGTGAAACAGAGTGTTTCAATATTAGATTCTATTATCCTGCACTATGCTCCTGCTAAGAGCATATACCTGCTATCTTTCGCTCTGGTAAGACATAGCGAGAGGTAAAGCTCTGCCACGCAACAAATATCAGAAAATAATCTAATTTAGCTTTACGCTGTATTCCTAAAGGGGTAGTCCAAGGGAACGTAGGGCCAAACGTTACCTCCTCTGCATATCTCCTCATCCACTGTCATCAAACTCTCCATACTGCTCTCCGAGGAGTCTTTCTTTTAGTATCTTTGATACTGTGTTTCCGAAGGTCAACCGAGGTCTCTCCCTACCTCTCTTATCGCTCACTTTTCCTTCATAAAATATATATATATTAGAAAATGTTAATATTTGAAATTACTATGAATTATTGAGTAACTAAATGACAACGCAAATTCAAATCTACTGGACTTACAAAATTGAATCTTAGACTTTAGGTAGGTTAGGGAACCTAACCACACAAAGTGAGGATTTTCCAAAATTCTTACGAAGAAACGGGAACCATTTTACGTCTAGAAGTCTATACAAAAAAATTACAACGACGACTAGTTACAAAGTAAGTACCCACATTTATTATTATTCAAGCACCTCGCGTGACTACCCTCCTATTATTTTATACGTCGTATCAATCTGTCTCCACATGTGTACAAATGCGTTGTTTATTTTGCTTTTTCTTTTGAAAATATGTGACAGCGACATGGTAATGTTACTTTATTATGGAATGAGCGAAGTAAATTTCAAATATTTTAGTCGTAGCTTCGAATAGTAACAACAAATTTAATAGGCCAGTCGTGGCGCAGCGGCACAAAGTGTGACTGTAAAATTGACTGGTTGTGGGTTCGATCCCCACTCGAGGGGATGAAATATTTTCTTAAATTTATATTTCCTTTTTTTTCACTCTGGTGTCGAGGCGTAGCGCGGCGTTGTGTTCTGCCACTTAACACGCAATGTCTCAAGAATTCGGTAGAAATTGGGGAATGGAGTGTTTTACACTAGGTTTCCTCTGCCTACCCTGCTGTGTGCGGGATACAGTGTGAAGCGGATTTTTTATTTTAAATTTAATAAAACAAGTAAATTTTTGTGTGATTGTAACGGCAGTTGTGGGTTCGATCCCCACTCGGGGGAGTGAATTATTATTTATTAATTTTTTCATTTCTTCGTTCGGCGTTGAGTTACGACACTAAACATGTAATGCCTGAAAATTTTAGCGGAAAGTGGGGAGCGGAGTGTCTTAACACTAGGTTCTCTTTGCCTACCCTGCAAAAGAAAACCTGGTGTTCAGTAAAGATATTCGGTTAACTATGCAAGCTAAAAATAATTGATTAAAACCACTGTCAACAAAAAAAAAACGCAAACCATTCAAAATATTGAATTAATGGAAAATTTGCAATTTTGGTGTTTACTAGAACAACGGGCGGGCTTAGTAAACAAGTCTACAATATTGTTATTGTATGCAAAGTTTATTGTTTGATTCATTAATATTTGGTTATTAAGCAAACTACACACAACACAAGCGCGCGATGTGAACGCGACGGGTTGTGGGTTCGATTTCCTCTCGAGGAAATAAAATATTTAATATAATATCTTCATTTTTTCGTTCTGATAAAGAGTTTAGTTCCGCCACTCAACAGGCAATGCCTTCAGAATTCGGCGAAAAGTGATGAACGAAAATGTCTTAACACTAAGTTCCCAGGTTCCTTCTGCCTTCTCTGCTAAGTCCCGGATACAGCGTGAAAATAATATTATAATAACAGACTAGTTTTTATGTGCAACTTCATCTGCGTAGTCAAAAAACACATTATTTTAGAAGATTTTTTCAAATTTTTTTAGTATAGTCGCAATTAATTGTAAACACGATGATGGCGTTCAATTCTGTTAATTTAAAACGAAATACCAAGGCCGTTGTGGTGCAGGGGCACATCTAAAATCAGGTTAAAGCATAAAGCTGAAAAAGTCAAAAGCCAAAGTCAAATAATTTTATTCAAAATAAGAACTTACATGCTTCATTTTTTGAACGTCAAATAATTTACCACCAGTTCACTAAAGTTAATGCCTCAGATCTAAGAAGAACCGGCGCAAGAAACGAGGCGAGACTTATATATTATATAGAAAAAATCTACTATAAACATTTTATTAAAGAAAATAACAACAATATAAAAGTTTATATTTTGTTTTCTTCCTTAAACGAAGTTAGTAGGTAAAATATAATAACCCTTAAAGGACTCCAGAGAGATTGGTTTAATCTTGCCTTTTTTAAACCGGTTTTCTTTGACCTCCTTTTGTAAGCAACGCGTGTATGCCTTAAGGATATATGAGTTGAGCTTAAAGCTACTGATGTGTAAACTTGCTAGAAGTTTACTTTTGTAAATATATTTTTCTTGATATTTTAATACTTTCATGTTGAGAGTATGAAATTGAGATGAACAGCTTTAATTTTCAATTTACGTAATTCTGCATTTAGTAGAGTACACAAAGGGAACCATCCGTTTTCCGTCAAATTTTCGAGATACTTCGTGTTGTGTGGCAGAACTCAACGCCATTTTTGTCTGTTACCGAACCGATTAAAAGAAAATAATTCATATCCACATCCTCATCACTCGAGGGGAGTTGGAATCGAATCCATAATTTCTACATATGCTGCGTCCCTGAGCCAAGACGGCCACTAAAGATTTGAAATAGTCTAAGAATGAGCTTTTCCCAAAGTGTAAATTACATGCTATCGCGTGCACACATAGAAAAACACATTTGTGCTAAAATTTCAACAATCCCGTGCTTTATTCTCCGCCACCCAGTTCATATCTTCGATCCGAATTCAAAACACCATGTTTTAACTAAATATCGCACTTTTTTACCAGAGAAATAAATATAGTTACCCCGGCGGGTCTTCGAACTCAATATCACCGCATTTGCGTAGTCTAACTAAATCGAGAAGTCAATAAGTACTTCTACCTTTACCCATCTCAGACTTGGATTTGAGGTCGTCGAAGCGCAGTGGCGCGTGATTGTAAAATGCCGCTGTGGATTCGATTTTCACCAAAACATAGGAGTAACAAACATACATACACTGTCAAGTATCTCTGTGTCTACCCTGCTACATACGGAATACAGTGTAAAGCTATAAAAAAGAAGATTTAGACCCCAATTCTTTCTAACTACACCATATTTAAAAACAAAAATAATTTAACACAAAATTCCAACAACTACCCACAAATTAACCAATTATTCTCAACTAAGATCTCACCACTGTAATAAAGCTACCAGAAAAAGAACTAAAACACGTTTAGCATAATTAGAGACGCATGATAGAATTTAACAATTTATTCATTAACAGTTTGTTAAATTTTCAACGTTACGGTGCGGCGCGACAACTTCGACAATTAAACAAAGTCAGAACAAAGAAGTTGGGGGGAAAAAAAGAAGGAAAATAATTACTTTCCTTAATGACCACCCGCTCAAAGGTACGCGCGAGTTAGTCGATGGAGTTCTAAAGACTGTCGCCTAGTTAAAGTGAATGAAACTGGATGTAGTATATGTGTGCATCTATATTGATATTATAAAGCTGTAGTGTGTTTGGTTGAACGTGCTATCTCAGGAACTGCTAGTTATAAAAGCAAAGTTGGGTTATGTAACTTGGATTACAGAGAGGGGAGTGTTTTTTCCTTTTGCCTACCCTACTATATATGATGGATAAGGGAAAATGTCAATTTTTAATGATTTTTCTCCTCTTTGTTACTGGTAACCTTGGCAGCAAATGCTAAATGATTAGCCATTTAACTTCCTACTCCACTCACACAAAGGACTTCCAAAGGATATTCTTGCCAGTCCTGAGCAAACTCTGTAGTTATTTCCTTGTCTTATATATTCTGCATCATAACAACCAGGGCGTCAGGGGGATCTAACTCTAAGGACAGATATAGCACGACATTTTGTTCCGACATAGGAGCTGGCGAGGCCATATCATCTGAGGTGACGTTCTTAGAGCTTTCACAGACTGGATTAAATTTAATGACTGGTACGTAACGTCTTTCAATAGTTATTAGTATAAAAAAATATTATTTTTACTTTGACCTAAGACGACGTTGGCTAGGACTAGCATGTGATTTTTTTAATATATTATTTTTTAATGCTTCGTTGCCATAGTCTGTTTACGCAAAATAATACTTAGGAGTATCAATATATAAATCTATAGATAATCTGATGAGGCATCGCTGCCTATCCCATTAAATAAAACAAAACAAACATAGTCTTAATGGAATACAGACTATCATAACAATGGGTTCCCAGGTTCCATATGTATATCCTGCCATGTTTGGAATGCAGCGTGAAGCTGAAAGAAAACAAATTTATTCTCCGTCTTGGGTCAGCGGCACATAGTCCGACTGTTAAGGCGATGATTGTGTTCGATTCCTACTCGTGGATAATTTATTTTCACTTCCTTGGCTGGTAACAAGACAGAGCTCGACATTGAGTTCCACCACTCAAGACGCAATGCTTCTAAAACTTTGTGGTGCTTGGGGAACGGAGTTACTTAACACAGAGTAACTTCAAACTTAAGTTCCCCCTGCCTACTCTACTATATGCGGGATATAGAGTGAAGTGAAGAAAAAAGAAAAAAAATATCATTCGCTCTGCAATATAACTTTAGAGCTCAACTCTTTGACTTTCGTGTAAAAAGCCAACAGTGGAACTGTTAAACAGCGGATCTAAATTCATACTTAGTTGAACTTTCGTTTATTTCAATTTACATTAGTTTATGTTCTCTCGTTAGACTCAATAAGCTCTTTGAGTTAGTCCATATAAGGCTTTCTATGTATTTATATAAAGTTCTTGACGTTGAACTTTTAAGCTTCCATACAATGTTTAATAAAAGCTTAATAGAAAGCTTGTGTGCGCTTTATTTTCTATAGATTATTCTATACTATACTATACTATACTATACTATACTATACTAGGTTCACGCTGTATCCCTAGAAGGGTAGTCAGAAAGAACGGAGCCACGGAGCGTCGCAGTTCTAGTAGTAGTAGTCCTAGGATATAAAGTAAATATTAATGTTAAAAAAAACATTAAATATGATTTATTGTGAAGCTTAATTTCCGGGCAAGACGACGTCTGTTGGAGCCGCTAGTACTTTAATAAGAATCAAATTGCATACAACGTAGAGCCGTCCGAATCATTGGGGACCTAATGATCTGTGAAAAGCTTGAAACTTTAGCGTTACGTAGACGTCTCCTTGCTGTGGGTTCTCTACCCCTTTTTCTATGGGTAGCGCTCTGGGGAACTGTTTGACCTGTTACCTGCCGCAGAATTATCTAACCACACAGAGGTCACAAAATTAAGTACCTACCACACCACCTGGATACATGGCATACCACTACTGTGCGGTTTCGTAGGGACCCCACGCAACTGTGGTATGGCCTGACTGCGGCAGGGTGTCCAGATCGATGCGACCTGGGTACCTTCAAAAACTGTAGCTTCTCTGATATTACAAGGGGTCGTAAACTGCGTTGATCATTTATCAAGAGGTGACCTGTACGCTCGTTTGCCTTTTTTTCATAAAAAAAACAATTGAGACAACTAAACTGTAAAAATAAGTAACTTATAACTGAATATATAATAATTATACATAAATATGAGCCATGCTTCTCAACTTCACTGTATCTCACATATAGCATGATAGGCAGAAAAAACTTAGGATAAAGTCCTGTATATTCCACTTTTCGCCTGGATTCAAGACATTGCGTGTAAAATAGTGAATCTCAACGTCACATGTCGTCTCACATGAGAATTAGTAGATTGACCATAGTGAGGATCGATCCCACGACGATCCTTACAGATACCAATCCCGGCCATGACGGCCTCGAATTTTCTAACCTCTTTCCAAAAAAACATCCAACTACCACCAGTCCATAAAACTACATCCATAGCCATAGGCTTATTTATCAGCTTCCGCTGTATCCCGCACACAGCAGGGTAGACAGAGGGAGATTCCCTCTGTCTACCCTGCTGTGTGCGGGAGTGCGAGAGTGAGTGTTAAGACACTCCGTTCCACACTTTCTGCCGGATTCTGGAGGCATTGCGTGTTGAATGGCAGAACTCAACGCCGCGCTTTACCTCAACACCAGAGCGAAGAAATGGAAATATAAATTTAAGTAAATATTTCATCTCCTCGAGTGGGGATCGAACCCACAACCAGTCGGTTTTGCAGTCACACCTCGTGCCGCTGCGCCACGACNACAGTCACACTTTGTGCTACTGCGCCACGACTGGCTTCTATCCTGCCTCTATAGACTTGATATCCGAAAAACAATCCGAAATACAACCTAAACTAAAATAAATCAATTTGCCTTCCGAACGCTTAGTTAGAATATATATTAGTACCTGATTAATCGTCAAAGGACATAGGCGAGGAGGGTTCGCAATAAATAAGAATAAAACAAGATAAAACTCGTAGGGAGGATTTGATTTAATACAGTATTATTTATGAATAATTTGGGGATGACTTTTTTGTATCTACATAGGAAAGGGATGGAGGGATAATAAAGGTATTTTTTAATCTTATTTTCTGATTTTTATATGATAGTAATTAACTAGAAACTATAGGTATAGCAGTTGTGAAACATTTCTGAGTATTAAGAACGGTGTTATGTTTCGTTTCAAAAATAGTTGTAATTAATTATAGAATAGGCATTTTCCTCATTACGACAAGTTTTATTTAACCTTTATACGTTCCACCTACTTTATTGACAACATGTGTTAAAGTTAAATATACATAATACCGCATTTTATACACCAGACCTTATAAACTTATACCAAATCAAAGAAAACAGCTTCACGCTGTATGCCGCACGCAGCACGATGGGCAGAGGGAACCTAGTGTTAAGACATTCCGTCGAGTTCTGAAGATATTGCGTGTTAAGCGGCGGAACCCAACGCCGCACTTTGCCTCGACACCATTACGAAGAAATGAAAATATACATTTAAATAAACATTTCATTTCCTCAAATGGGGATCGAACCCACAGCCAGCTGCATTTACATTCACAATCAGTGAGAAAATAATATTAAATTAAAATTTTCACAATAAAAAGCTACCAAAGTGGTATGTTAACGTAAGCTTCGTGAGTTTGTGTTTATCGTTATCGCGATGTACCCACTACCTACGTACTCCACGGAAGCTCCAGACGAGCTTAAAAAGCGCTCGAAATATGCAATTTGAATTTTATTTACTTACAGGAATAATTTATTGTGCATTTGTATTGTAGTTTAGAGTTGTTTTAGTAGTTGTATATGTATGTGAATTTAATAAATAAAAATAAAATAAATCAGCTTCACGCTGTATCCCGCACACAGCAGGGTAGGCAGAGGGAACCTAGTGTTAAGTCACACCGTTCCCCACTTTCTGCCGAATTCTGGAGGCATTGCGTGTTGAGTGGCAGAACTCAACGCCGCGCTTAACCTCGACACCAGAGCGAAGAAATGGAAATATAAATTTAAGTAAATATTTCATCTCCTCGAGTGGGGATCGAACCCACAACCAGTCGGTTTTACAGTCACACCTCGTGCCGCTGCGCCACGACTGGCCTCTGAATTTAATGTATGGATTGTTTTAATCGGGTTCTTTTTAGCTTCAAGCTATGTTTTGCATATAACAAGGTAGATAAGGAGAACCTGGGAACCTAGTGTTAAGACACTTAGTTAACATTAAGACTTCTTTCGTTCCTCATGTGTTTTAATAGTGGGTATTCTCTGCCTACTCTATGCATTTGCAATAGTTAAATCGCATATAGCATATGCGTGACTAGGATTGCTATAATTGTTTTTTTTCTTCATGTATGATTTTTACGTAGAAGGAAATAGTATACGTAGAATATAGTAAAAATATTTTTTGTTATACATTTCACGTTAAAAAGATTTAAAAGAGAGGCACAGTGATAGAACTCTACTTTCCATTGTCTTAACAGGCTGGGCTTTCCATTGTCTTAACAAAATATTAAAAAATTGGACGTCATGGCGCAGTAGCACAACGTCTGACTGTAAAAGGTCTTGTTTTCACGCGAAAAGAATGAAATATATTCATTTCTCCGCTCTAGTAACAAGACAAAATGCGGCGTTGAGTAACGCCAACGCATCATAACTGGAAAATTGAGTGGAAAGTGAGGAACGGAGTGTCTTGTTCACAGTTATTTCTCTCTGCTTACTCTGATGTATATGGGACACCGTATGAAGATAACAAAAAATAACAACATTCATCCATACAAAGCCAGCAAAACGAACGAGTCTCATTAAAAAGTTGTAAAAGAAACAACCTGCCCCACCGTCTGATAAGTACGGGTACGAATACACCTCGACGCCGAATTCCATTCCGCCATCGCTGTTAAGGAAATTGATAAAGTTTCCCTTCAGATGTAAGGAATTATTGAAACTTCTGTTGGGCACAACAAAATTCAATAAGTGACTGTCACTGATTGGGGAGGGGGTGTAAAAAGTTTAAGTTTGAAAATTTAAGTTTTGAGTTGTAGCGGGTGGCTGGTTTTTTTTAATATCTTTTGTTTTTTTATTATAATTTTTATATGTTTAGTAGAAATCAAGTGTATATCATAATACTGATTTGTATAATAATGATTGTTTAAGTATTTAAATCTTTTAAGTAAATTATAAATAGTAAATTTAGAGGAAAATTCATTATATATGTAGTACTTAATAGAATGACTAGATATATGTTTTTTAAAGAAATTAAATGTCAAAATATATATGCATATAATTATTAACCTATACATATGTAACAGGAAATATAAAAAAAAATATGAAAGAGTTTGTGGCTAAGAGGCACTATAAATTTGGTTGTAAGATTCCACGTTGAGTTTCGTTATTTACTTTGGCGGAAACCGAAGACAGGTGTTCAATACCAGGTTCACTGCCAACGCGTACCGAATTGAATATAAAAAAATCTGAAAAATATAATGTAATATAAGAAATCGCTTCCGCTTATGCCTTCGATCTTATATAATAGTTGACTTGTAAGCATTTACGATGTTTTTCTTACAACTACCATTTGGTACTAGTGTGTTTACGTTACTACTGTAGTAGGTACCTACTGTTCATGAGTTTTTTTACTTTATTACCAACTTTATTGGCGTTTTGCTCTCTGCAACAGATAAAAGTAGGGAACGAGCTGTAAGATTTTCATTTCCTATAAATAAATTCAATTTCGCGCTGTGAAAAGTTTCCTGTAAGTTTCATTATATGTTATTTTTGATATCATTTTGAAGTTGAGGCCAGTCAGGGTGTAAACGCGTAAGGTTTTGGGTTCTTTTCTAGTTCTGGTAACGAGGCAAAGCGCGGCGTTGATTTCCGCCACTCAATAACTCAATATGCAATGCTGTTATATTTAAACACGGAGTGACTATAAACTAAATAATTTTGGAAGTTGTCTATCTAATTTTTATAGTCGTGGATTCGAATTTTACTTTAGTGAGTGTTGACATTTAGTACTGGTGTTTCACTAACGGCTTCGCTTACGTGACCTTTCGTTATTGATATATAGTTGATTCTGTTAAAGCGAGTGAGTGCACAAATTATACATGTAAACCTTTCTCTCGAATCTATAAGTGAAACCTTTAATAAAAATTTGAGGAGTTGAGTTCCACCGCTCAACATACAATTCCTCTAGAATTCGGCGGAAGCGGATTCTTAATGGAAATGGATACACTTAATAGTAGGTTCCCAGGTTACATTTGCCTACTCTGCTTGTGTGAGATAAAGCGTGAAGCTATAATACAAATAGTGTCTAAAACTAGTATAGTATTTTATAAATTAGGGCTTATAGCTTGTGGCCGTCGAACACATGCACAATAATGTGACTTCAACGCGATAGTTGTGGGTTCAATTCCCACTCGAGGGAACAAATTATAATTTCATAATATATCAGATTCTTTGCATCAAGAAAAAATCCGGCGTTGAGTTCCGCCACTGGACAAGCAATGCCTCGTTAAATTCGGCGGAAAATGGGGTACGAA
This sequence comes from Heliconius hermathena, assembly GCA_013403705.1. Lineage (NCBI taxonomy): Eukaryota > Metazoa > Arthropoda > Insecta > Lepidoptera > Nymphalidae > Heliconius > Heliconius hermathena. The sequence continues at coordinate 177,284 of JAAIXJ010000209.1, forward strand.
GTGTCTTAATACTACGTTCTCTCTGCCTACCCTGCTTCATGCGGGATACAGCGTGAAGCTGATTTGGAAAGCTTATAAGGGTGGAACATTAAAATAGCATTATTTTAGGTCGCGTGATTATTCAAAATGGGATGATATATAACGAGTATATCGATATATTATGCGAGAGCACGGACTCTGCTACAACATTGTAAAAAACAAATAACTTTAAAAAATGCGCATAAATTGTATATTGTACGGTTGTTTTAACCTATTTCTGTAAGGGGTTGTAATTTATGAAAAAAGGGGTAGTGTTTATTTTTTGATTTTCTTTCATTTTCGTTGGTTTTTCAGAGCATTTGTAGCTGTGTGTTACGCGATGGTCGTGGGTTCAATTCCCACTCGGGGGAATGAAATATTTATTCAGTATATTAATTTCCTCGCTTTGAGTGAGAAGGCAAAGCGCTGCCTTTAGTTCCGCCACTTCTTCTAAATTTGTGTTAAACGAAAGTGTCTTATTGGGGACGGAGTGTCTTAAGACTAGATTCTCAGGTTTCTTCTGCCTACCCTGCTTTATGTGAGATACAGGTCGAAGTTATAAAAAAGTAATAAAAAATATAAAACTTATTCGTAACTGAAATTGAATGTAACTGAGAGAAAATACCTTAGAAAATTGACATTTCTTATGAAAGTAGGTTGGGGTATGTAGGAGTAGGAGAGACTTAGAGAGAATTTCTCAATTTTTTTATGGGAACGGAAAAAATCAGGATTTACCATTTTACGTCTTAAAGACCACGTAAAGAAAGATTTAATTATTATTTAATAACAACATAATATATAGCTCTTTGGATCTTGAAATTGAATGATTCAATTTGCTTAACCAGGCCTAGGAGACTCTAACTTAACAGTAACAGAATTTGTAATAAGATTAGATTTGCCGAAAATGCTAGAGGTATTAGAACGATAAGCAAATGTTTAGGCTCGACATGGCGCAGGAGCACAAACATGCGACTGCAAACGTGACAGATTGTGGATTCAATTCCCATTCGAGGAAATGAAATATTTAATATTTCCATTTCCTCGCTCTAGTATCGATGCTAAGCGCGGCGTTAAGTTCCGCCACTTAACACGCAATACCTCCAGAATTTTGCAGAAAGTTTAAAATGGAAGTGTCTAAATGGGAACATCTATGATTAAGGACAGACACTTAAGCTTGAGCGCTTAGTTTAGCTCTTAGAGGTAAAAAATTAAACATTAATTCTTCTCTTAGTAGGTAGCGAATCCACTCCTTCCTCTGCAGTAACCTTCCACAGCGCCACACTAACAAATTCCTAGCTTTTGTAAACATAGCGTGGTGTTCCACCACTTCGCTCACAGGAACTCAAAATTTTGGTGTCTAGATGATGAACGGAGATGAACGGAGTGTCTTAACACTAGGTTTTCTTCTGCCTACCTTGCTATGCGGAATGAATAGAGAAGCTGTACATATTCTATCGCAATACATTAAGCATAAATACTCTTTCGAGATCCGAACCCAAGCCTATCGTCTACACTAACAAACCACCCACTGTGCCATATACTAAAATTCACATAATAATATTATATTAAATCTGAGTAAATTTAAAGTTGAATAATTTAATTCCAATACCTAATAGCGTTGTTCAGCAACCACGTCACGTATATTGAAAGCTATAGCACGTGTTCGAAGTAATGCATCTTGTTCAAACGAGACTGAGACATATTAAGGAGTTTCGAATTTGAATGGGAATTTACGTTAAGTTTAAGTAAATTTAGGGTGGTTTCACTGTGAACGACGTTTGTAGGTTCGATTCCGTTTAGAGATAATGTACATACATATGTTTTTAAATTATTTTTGTTACTCCTCTCTGGTCGAGAAGGGGTGTCGTTAACAATTAAATTGAATTGTGGTATTAGTTGGTTTTTAAATCTCTTAATAAACATTTTTATACAGTAAAGAAATATGGGAACGAAGTGTCTTAACACTAAGGTCTCTCTACCTGCTCTGCTATTTGTGGGACACACCGTAAAGTTAAATAAAATACTATATTATATAACATTTAAATAATTATCTTAAACTTTACAGTGAGTTATATAGCCTTGATAAGTGGATTGTCCGACACAATACAACATTTTCAATTCGAACTAGTAGTTTCTGAGATTAGCGCGTTTAACAAACAAACTTTTCATCTTAGTATTATTAGCATAGAGATAGATTATCTATCTTTTTCCAACTAAAAATCAAAGTAACGTTAAAATGTAAAAAAGGAAATATAATTTACTCCACTTTACCTTCCAGCTACATACAGTGTCCAGTAAACAAATCTAACTTGAATTTATATGTATGAGGATTGCCCAGCCCAAATTAGGTGGCAGGTGCTACCAAAGTTGCCGGAATTGAACCCAATGCCCGCGGGACCCCCTTTGTGCGAAAGGTTAACCTTCCCACTTTCAGTGTACACTTCAATAAAGGTCGGATTCAGAAATTTTATCATTTCTTTAGGTCTTTTTAGGTAAGTTGAATTTGTATAAGAGTTGTTGTTTGGTCCAAAGTAGTAGCGTGGTTGGATAATGTTTTGGTGATTTTGAGTTCAATTTCTGTTGGAGCTCTAGCTCTTTGTCTTTCAAGTCCTGTTCAATTTTATAGGTAGAGATATGTAGTTCTATACCTAGTTTAAGTAGCATATAACTAAAATATATACTTCTTCTTCTTTTTTTAACCTTTGTATCTCGCAAATAGCAAGGTAAGCAGAGGGAACTTGGAACCCTAGTCACTAGTGTTAAAACAATATGTTTCCATTAAGACTCTTCCATAGTCCACTTTCTACCAATTTCTGGAGGCATAGTATGTTGAGTGGTAGTATTCAACGCCGCGCTTTGCTTCGTTATCAGAGCGAAGAAATAAAAATATTAAATATTTCATTCCCTAGAGGGATAATCGAACCCACAACCGTCACGTTTACAGTCGTTAGGGGGTCACGCTTGTGCTTCTGCCCCACGACGGCCGCGAAACAATATATTTATAGCTACTTTGAAAAAGTTGAAAAAAATAAGAAACTTGTTTCTAAAGTCAATATATATATATATATATNAGAAAAATAAGCAAAATATATAAGTTTAGTTAAATTATACATGTATCTATATTATATATAAAAAAAACCCTGCTAAAAGGATAATTTTTGTATATTTAAGAATGACAACATTGAAATTTAATGTATATTATTAAAAAATATTATTCAGCTTCACAGTTTAATTAAAATTCCATTTTCTACCTTCCGCTCATTTTCTAGACATTGCGTGTTAAGTGGTGGAACTCTACGCCGCATTTTGTCATATTTGACCAAAATATTAAAAATAATCTCCACATAGTTCCCCCAACGACAGTATTAGATACTTTAGATACTTCAATGATCATTTTATAGAAATTTCACGAATCACTGAACAAAAGTTTTATAGACTTAAGTGTTTCCGAAATCGTTTGTAAGCGATATGTAAATTGGGGAACAGATCAATCAAAAGCGTCAGCTTTGCCTTTATTTTAGGGGGAAAATGTTTACCTTTTAATATTGTATTAATTATTATGAAAAGTTTTATCGATTTTGTTACATTATAATATAATTTTGGTAGTTGTTTTATGAGTAAGCTAAATGGATGAGGGTTGATGTGGGTTCTAATCCCAGAATTGGGATTTAGGCTTAGTTAGATCACATTTACCCCACATGGTAATCACAGAAAGAAGGTAGTCGTGTCGCATTGAGATATCGTTAATTGTAACTGTTGTAGGCTCCAATACCAAGGGAATTCCCAAAATGAAATTAATTAACTAATTATTTTCATTTTCTCACCCTGGTAACAAGACAAAGCGTGGCGTTAAGTCCCGGTGCTCAACAACACGATGATGTCTCGAAAATTACACGAAATTTATATTAGGTTCCTTTTGCCGTGAAGGCGATATGTGAAGATAAACAAAATAATTTGTTGCTTATAAGTTAGACGAAGTATAACTGATATTAGTAGGATTAATGTTCTTTTATTTACTTGTCGCCGAATTCTGAAAGTATTACGTGTTGAGTGGTGGAACTCAACGCCGCGCTTTGCCTCGTTACCAGAGCGAGGAAATAAAAAAATATTTCATTTCCTCAAATAAGAGTCGAACCCGCGACCTATTGCGTTTACAGTTGCTGAGCCCCAGCTCCTAAAGATTAAGTTTTTTTTTTAATATTTGAAATAATATATTTACGAGCAGAACTTACATAAATTGGACGTAAAAAATCATTACACAGTTAAAAATCATAACTGGATTGCTTAAAAGATATTTTTTTTTTCCAAAGCGAGTCCAACTATAGTGAGAATAATAACTCATTCCGGCGAAAAGGAATGAAACCAACAATCCTTGCGTGACAATCAGACACTGTGCTGCTTTACCACGACAGCGTCTTCGTGATATTCAACTAGACTGTAACAAATTTATAATACCAAGAACCACCAAGAGCTACTCAAAAGAATACAGGTTCAAATACCACCTTCAGCTTCACGCTGTATCCGCACACAGTAGGGTAGGCAGAGGGAACCTAGTGTTAAGACACTCCGTTCCCCACTTTCTGCCGAATTCTGGAGACATTGCGTGTTGAGTAGTAGAACTCAACGCCGCGCTTAGCCGACACCAGAGCGAAGAAATCGAAACATAAATTTAAGTAAATATTTCATCTCCTCGAGTGGGGATCGACCCCACAACCAGTCGGTTTTACAGTCACACTTCGTGCCGCTGCGCCACGACAAATGCCATATTAATAATATTTATCTACACGTAACCTCAGCGTGTAGATATGTAATTTTAATCACGAACCTCGGCCTAAAAATGATTCCAACAGTCATTACTAAGCAATCCAATAAGGAAATCACCACGTCACATTTTGATTGCATATTTAAACGTGTTACGAATGTATGAGTTTTATTTAGAATGGTCCATATAAAAAGTTTGATGCTATTTAAGCTTTCAACTTTAAATCATGTTTTAGTACTTTTGTGGCAGTTGTGGGTTCGATTTCCCAATTGAGGATGTTTATATTTAAAGAAATATTTTCGTGTTCATGTTTTGGTAAAGCAAAGTGCAGTGTCGCTTTTATCACATTTTTATTAGGGTCGAGCTGTAACGAACTATGTAATAAAATCTAAGAATCTACATTTGAACCATTTGAAATAAATGTATTCTCATGAAACTTGGCAGTTGTATGGAGCTTAAGTGATAATATTAGATTATTGTATCAACGAGCTGGTGTGATGATGGAGCCAGGCCCCTAATACTGGAACTCTTCAGAGGTTTCTAGTAAACTATTCGAGTTTAGACTCTCCCGTTGCTTCTCCCTGTATCCTGCATATAGCCGGTTAAGCAGAGGAAACTTAGTATAAAATATTTACTTTCTTACGCACCGCAAAATATATCATTCCTCCGAGTGGAAATCGAATCCAGAACCGTTACGATTACAGTATGACACAGTGCCGCTACGCCATGAAGGTTTCTTATTCGGCAATTAGGAAAACCAAACTGCTGTTTTATCTCAATAGGAGTTTTTTTCAGCTTCATGTTTTTGGGTATAGATTTAGGGAAACCGTTTGACTTTCGTGAACATATTATCGAGGGTACTGGAAAAAGCGTATTAATCTTAAAAAAATGTTATTAGTTTACAAAAACTTTATATATACTTAGGAATCCATCCGCCACTTTCCAGTTCCATCATTAGGTCCTAACGGACAGGAGAAATTAAGAGTCTAAATCTGATGATATTAATGATGTATGTCATCTAAGCAACATATAACTTCATGTTAATACATTTATTACAAATGAGTTAAACTTCAATTTCTTAATTTTATTAAAAAAGTTAAGTTAAAAAAGTCGACCGAATAAAAACTTGTTAAAAAACCTGAAGACCTAAGGGTATGTAGAAAGTAAAAAGAATACGACGATAATCAATAAAAGGAAAAAGATTTTTGGCAAAGCGTAAAATATAATTTATTTCACAAATTGTTTACAAAACTATAACTGTACAACCAAAAATACATTCTAAATCGTCTAACTGAATCCAAAAGCTGTATTCAAACTGGTGACCACGTACGCTCTCTTCACCACAGCATAAAATGGCTTTATAACCATTAAAAAGCCATAAAGATTTCCATTTTTGGTGTTTCTAAATTCCCATCCCGTCCTAGGTGCATTACTTTAAACGCAACGCGACGGTTCTTAGCATACGTGACGGATTTACAAATACCCATGCTTGGATTGTGCTCGAATATAATATTAAATGTATGTAAAATCATACAATTGATGAATTTTGCATGTAGATAATCATGTTTTCTTATGTTGTTTTTGTTTTGGGTTGTCGTGGCGCAGTGTGACGGTGTGTGGCTGTAAGCGAGATGAGTGGGAGTTCGGTCCTCCGAATAGGGGGAATGATTATGGTGCTCATTCTAAGGTTTTGTTTTTTTTTGGGGGAGAGGAGTTTGTTATTGTATATGAAACTTCTCTTCTACAAGTACTAAGCGTTTAAATTTTGTATACGGATTCTTTTGAGTACGTAGGTGCTACCTAAGGAGGGGTTTAGAAATAGTTTTTGAACGTGGTTTTTTTTTTATTTGACGCCTAAGTTATAACTATATTCTATAATCTATTTCATATGTGTAGACATATAATAAAATATAAAAAAGTAATACTTCTAATGAAAGATATAAAAAAACATATGATTTAGGTCCGTTAATGGTTCTGTGAATCAGTAACACAGGTTAGAAATAATTCAGCAGAATTTGTGTCTGCCTGTCTGTGTCCGTTCGTTTGTTCAGAAATGAATAAATTTTATTAGTGATATCTTTATTTTGTTTGGACCCCCAACGATTTAAGCTAGTACTGGTGGTGTATCAGTTCCGAGATGAAAGCAGTCCTCCATATGAGGCCGAGCCTGGGTTCTATACAATGCCAATCGATGTTTTGGCGTTACGTACTTTCTCACTCGACCGATAGCTCCAGGTTTTTTGAAGCCAACATGGCGTTATTTTTCAGATGATCGCGATTCGAGAATGATGATGAATGATGTTAAGGCTCAAAACGCTGATACTGGGCGCGTCTTTAAAAGATGTACTATTAGAAACTGGTGACGTGATAAATAGGGTTTCCTTAGTTGAAAAAGTTTGAATTGAACCAGGTTCCCTTCACTCCATAAATAAACAATTCCGAGGGATAGATCAACAGACTTATCCCGGCACTGGTCAACGTTTTTCCGAGAACGACCTGCACGGCCGGAATATAGTTATAGCGTCCACCTTGCTGTCGTCTGAATAGGAGGGATAGCTTGTAAGAGATTCATTGATAAAGGATAGGAGGGATAGCCTGTTAGAGATTCATTGATAAAGCGTCCAGTAAGAAAACAAGCAATACACTTGCATTAATTTTCGGGAATTTTCGGGAAGTATGCCCAAATTATTGCAAGGAGCGCCCCGTGCCACACCTGGCCAAATGTCTTTGCCATATCTAAATTAACTGCCTGGCCATCTCCCTTGCTTTCAATAGTCGCAGCCCAGTGGGGGTCTAGGTAAAGAAGATCACCGGTTGGGCGACCATGGTAAAGATATATTCCCTTTGCCCAGAGCACAATATAAGTGAGGGAAAATCAGTAAAAAAATATTAATATTTCATAAAAAATCATTATAAATTTATAATTGTTGTTAATTTTATACAAAATCTGTGCATATACCCGCAAACTTTTTACGGTACTAACCTTTGACCTACAATTCTGAAATCGGTACGTAAGCCTCGGTGGGCGGTGGGCTGTAAGAAGTTTAAATTTGTCAACATATTAAAAAGCGCTCAAAGAAATAAACAACGTACATTTATTTACTAAGAACATTACTAATATGGCAATGTATGTCGTATTTTTTTGCAAAACAATTAAACATTTATAGCGGTTTTTGTGAACTACGCTATTTAATAATNAAAATAGCAAAGTTTTAGCACATTAGAAGTCAATGTAATTGTATATTTAAGTGCGCTAAACAAAAAGTATTAGAACACGAAGGCATTCGCTGTATTGAGTAAGCAATTGTGTAGATCAAGCGGGCGAAGCCGCGGACCGGTCGATAGTTTTATATATTTATTTATTACTTTTACATATTGCAATAAAGACTAACTATTTTAACGATTAACAGTAGATTCCTCTAATCCAAAATTGAACCTGTTACCACAAATTTTCTTAAAAAATGTTCCTTTTGCACTCAGTCGGTCCTTGATGGATGGTTATAAAAGTTAAACACGTAATTTAAACAAGTCCATCTCAGTGCCACCCGCGGCTGTGGAGTTAATTCAAGTTTTGTTATTGTATATAATTGTTTCAACACCACTTGTAATTGGTGAATAGCTTGATGGGAAATATACTTGGTTTCTTTGATTTAAAAAAAATCTTTTTCATATTTACGCTGTATCACGTATATAGCATGGTAGGTGGAGTGAAGCTAGTATTAAGCTTCGTTCCTTACTTTCCAGCCAGCTTTTGAGATATTCCGTGTAAATGGCGGAACTCCACGTCATGCAGTGTCTTGCCAGTGCAGGCAAATAAAAAAATTGGACGCTGTCACACTGCACCATGACAGCCTTATTATAATTTATTAATTTATACATAATAAAAAGAAAAGTATTAATTTATCCACTTAACTCTTTTCTAATTATTTTTTTAACGTCATTCTGGATCCCGCACTCAAGAGGGTAGTCAAAAGGAACCTCATTTTAAGACACTCCATTACCCATTTTCCGACAATTTCTAGAGGCATTGTCTGTAGATCGGCGGAACTCAGCGCCCCGAATATTATTTTACGGCACGGCGTTAAGTTCTTTATATTTTAGAAAAATATAAAAAGCAAAACATCCCTACACAAAAAAGTCCCTAAAGCAATTAATGTTAGATGCTAGTCTAATAGACGCTACTCCCAACACACTCTCATACACACATTTTTAAACTAATTTTGTGGGAAACTGAAATTGTACTAAGAATTATTTATGACAAATCTGGGAATAGCCCTTTCCGCTTCGCAGTTAACGTTTTGTTTAAACAAGTTAATTAAACTGTTCATTTTTAACTGTTTTAATTGGTGTTTTTGTTAGATCTTTTGTTAAACGAAAATGTTTTTAAAAATGATATTAAGATATTTTTTGTCGCGAAAATTAAAATTGAAATCACCAGACTGTAAATGCGACGGTTGTGAGCTCGATTCCCGCTTGGGAAATGTATTGTTTTCATTTTCTCGCTCTGGTCAACGACAAAGTGGCGTTAAGTTCTGCCACTCAATGCGCAATGTCTCGATGAGGCAGTGTGTTGGGGTCGGACTTCTCACTAGGTTCCCTCTGCCTGGCCTGTTAGATGCGGGATGCGACGGAAAGCGAGCCTAATATTTAGGACATTGCATCTTGAGTAGCAAATTTAACGTTGCGATTTGTTTTTTTTTTACGAGAAATCGAACCCACACCTTAACCTAACCTGACCCGTCTTGTTTACAGAGCCTCACAATACAAATGCATAATACACGAAACATAGAGTCGTCGACAAAAAGTCACTAGACATTTCCTCCAGTTATGTTTAAGTAAGAAACTAATTTTGATATTCACACTAATAACACTGAAACGAGGAAACTTCCTGCCAAAAGATCACGTATCTCGTTTCCTATTCATTGGCCCCACCTTTCCCTGTACAAGCACAAATAAACAAACAGAATTACCGCATAATTTTATACACAAACATGCATACACTTATTTATATATATATATATATCTATATATTTAGATACTTCAAACATGTATTTACCCAACCGCTACGACATAACGACAGCACTTATTTGCCCCACTGCTCATTATGGATGAAGATGGAATGAAAAAAAATATGTTACAGCTACAAATTTTCAAGTCTTGGGACTAAATGCTTTAACTTTATGGAACTAAGGTATATTTTTCTATTACAAAATCGTGAGATTTAAGGCTTTTCGGTTGTGGGTAGAACAACTCAATCACAACATCAAAGTGACAGGATCAGGCTGCAGATTTCCCAACAGGTATATTGGTGTATGAAGTTATTTGAAACACTCATAGAATTGTAATTATTATTGTTTAATATCAATTTGTTGTGGCGCAGGGGTCAAGCGTGAGTCTGTAAAGGCGGCAGGTTGTGGGTTGGGTTCCCACTCGGAGAAATGGAATATTTTCATTTCTACTCTCTGGTTCTTCCCGTTGGTCTTAATAGTAGGTTCCTAAGTTTCTTGTACCTACCATGCCATGATTGGAATACTGCGTGAAGTTAAAAAATGCAATTGGATGGGTGTTTGTAGTCTTCGCGGTGTTAAGTTGCGCCACTAAATATTTAAAAATCGTGTGGAGAGGGGATGGAGTGTCTTGATAATATTTACGTTTTTTTTTTAAGGTCGAACTGTGTGTGCTAAGTAACTATGTAATAAAATGTATAAATCTAAATTACACGCGTTTCTAATTGTGGTAAGTATATGTAGATTAGATGATAATATAATATTATGGTACCATCGGTCTGGTTTGATGATGGATTTGGAAGATGGCTGATGGGCCCTTGGACTGCCTTCTAGTAAACATATCGAGTTTGTGCTTATTACATTCGTCTTATTAATTTGTTTAGCGGACCTCAACGTCGTATTCTATCATGTAACTATAGTTAGGAGAAGAAAAAAAAATCATTCCTCCAAGTGGAAATCGAACCTGCAACCGTTGCGTTTTTAGTCAAAAATTAAACCTTATATTTGACCTGTATTTCAGGGTATAGGTATGACTTTGGCCGTGGCAATGGCCTGTAGAAACTGAATATGCGCCGCCTGAAATATGATGCTTCGTACAACCCTACCGACGACTTTACAGGAGGATTTATTTTAGTGCTAAAAAAGATTTTGTTTTATATATATATTTTCCGATAATATACATTAATAATGTTTAACTTGAATTTGAATTTGAATTAAAAGCTTCCACTCGAAAATTCCACTCCAAGGGCTCAGAAGGCAGTTCTGTTGAGAAGAGGAGAAGAGCCGGCAAGAAAGTCACCAGTTTCTCTTATCACTATAAAAGTTACAATTTCATTTCTTAATACAATGACAGCTATCCTGCGTGAAATTCAAACGGTGTTAATTAAAACACATTTTTATTTTCCGAAAATTCTTGGATTTCTTTTTGTCTTGGAATTCAATGTCAAAAGCTTTCCTAACCAACGCTATGTTTAAGTTTCTGTAGTGGCAAATTTAAAATACGTTGCAGAATACCGGTACAGATACGTACATCTATAAGTGATTTATTTACTTTTTGGGGGCGATAACTAGAATTTACAAGTTTTTCCTTATTCCTGGCTCCTGTAGTATGTATATCATAGTTTTTATTATAACACTGTATATATTGAGGGACATATGGAATTTGGTAAGATATATATTCCAAGACATCTATTAGAATTCCTGTATCTTTAAAAATATCTCGCAGATAATCTCGAGCTTTAAAATTATAAATAGGTCTCACCTTCTTTTTTGAACAATAAACATACAATTTATTTTTGAAAGAGTTTCACCTATAATTATAATACAAAAATACTAAAAACTAAAACTTGTGTTTTAGCTTATCATATTCTTAAGACACTGTGTTCCCCACGCACACTTCAATTTTCGAGACATTGTGTGTTGGCAATTCAACCAGATAATTCCTTGATTTATTTTATTATCACAGCGTGGAGATGAAATAATTCACTCCCCAGACTGGGAATCGAACTTAAAAACGTCGCATTTACAATCAGATACTGCGTCAGGACGGTCTATATACTTACGTATTATACATATGTATATAAATCACTATACAGCCAACATTAATCCCAACCATATAAAAGACAGAATTTGATCCACTAATTCTAGTGTTAAATATTAAATCACCCTGTAGAGTACAGAGTAGTCATGAATATTTAAGAGCATTCCAACATGTCTAAGGCTTTACGCTTCACCTTAATGATCGTGCACGTGTATACTCTGTGGAATTGATTGTACATATTTTGTAGTAGCTTTAAGGGATTAACATAATATAAAAAGTTGCTTCCCGCTGTATCCCCCACACAGCAGTGGAGTCAGAGGGAACATAAGTGTTAAAGACATTCCGTTCTCCACTTTCCGTGGCTTTCTGGAGGCATTGGGTGTGAGTGGCGGAACTCAACGCCGCGCTTTGCCTCGGCACCAGAGCGAAGAAATGGAAATATATATTTAAATAAATATTTCAGTTCCTCAAGTGGGGATCTAATTCACAATCAGTGAGTGGCATTTCATTATTTTAAGGGGTTTAAATAATAAAAAAATGCCGCATGTAGCAGGATATTATGGGTAAACCATAATTATATTCAGTTTTAGATGTAGCAGCTTCACGCTATTTCCTGTAAAGATGAACTGTAACCGCGATATGTTGAGAGTTTGATTCCCACTCGAAGCAACAAAAAAATTATATTAGGTTCCCTGGGCCATTCCGCCTATTCTAAAAGAAACAGTATTTTCGTTGTACCTTTATTAATCACAGCAATGGCACAATATCTGACTGTAAAAGGAATATTAACTTCCTCTTTTTTGTTACAAAACATGACGTTGAAATTTAATTTCAATACGCAATATATCGAAAATTGGACATAAACTGGAGAATTGAACGTCTCAACACTACGTTATCTCTCCTTATCCTGTAATATGCGGGATACAGCGTGAAACTAAAACAGAATATACTTAAACCTATAACTAATTCAAGCGTCGCCGCGCTGTCTGGTCGCTACGTAATATGATACTGTACTAGTACAAAATACGTAAGTACTTTAACTTAATACCTATTACATAGTATACAGTGATTTTCATTATCCACTTATTTCCTTCGCCGGTGTTATTTTACTATGAATGTATTGGGATCAGTTACATTAGTTCTATGAATGATGAGAAATGTATATAATTTCTATATTTATTATTCACAGAACTTTCCGGTAACAGAGAAATGAATGACAGAAAATGAGTATCGGTTCTTTTTACTTATTCTGTTAGTTAATATGGCTGGAGTTAAAAAAAAACAAGTTAAGTGCGAGTCGGACTTGCTGAGGCTTCCGGTGGGTGAGAACACTCGATTTCGCTAACTCATAGAAAAAAACATTACAAACTACTACTAAACAGGCTGTCCACACTTAGAAAGAAAATTATTTCTTCCCTAAATATGGAATAATATTTTAAAAATGTTAAAAATATTTAAAAATAGTACCTACTCACTCTTGTCAAACGATAATTCTAACTAATTATCGTTGAGTAGCAAAAATTTGAAAATCTCTCTACAGAGATACTAACAACATAAATAAGTTGTAATAAACGTATAAGAATTTCGATGTAGCTCGATGAAAACGTACGGCGTAGTTGGTCAGAGCGCTTGGACGGTTCCCAAAGAAGCGCGGGTTCAAATCCCGCTATGTTCAAATTTTTATACGTTTTGTTAATAAGTAATATTTGTAGCTTAGCTCATACAAAATGAGTGCATATGCCCGCAAACTTAAGTTCGTCTAATTTATAAACTGTACTTCCCCAGAGGTGGGCGAGTTCGATTCGCACTTAACCGCTTTTTTTGGATGAAATAGTATGAATTGGTCTCACTTCGTGCTAAATTTCATTGCTGTAGGACCACGGGAAGTATCCAATAAGTTCCGATTACGCGGATTTAGAAACTTTATTTTTTCTGTGCTTTAAAATACCTTGAATGAATATTTATAATAATATATTAATTTCAGCTTCATAGCTTTACCTTTTGAGATAGGGAACCCTTAAAATAAAAAGACTAGCTGCACGTCATATTTTTTTAGCTACATTTTTTTTTACTTTACGCTGTATCTTGCCCATAGGAGGGTAGGTAAAGGCAACTGAATATTAGGACTCGTCCGTTCCCCATTTTCCGCCGAATTACACCAGACACAAAAGAGACCAGAACGAGAATATTAAATATCTCATATCCTCAAATGGAAATCGAATCCATTACCTGTTGCGATTACAGTCGCATGCATTCTTTTGCCCCTACACCAAGATTCACGCCTCTAAAATATATTTCTAAATCTAGTTTTATTTATAGGCCAGTCGTGGCGCAGCGGCACGAGGTGTGACTGTAAAATCGACTGGTTGTGGGTTCGATCCCCACTCGAGGAGATGAAATATTTACTTAAATTTATATTTCCATTTCTTCGCTCTGGTGTCGAGGTTAAGCGCGGCGTTGAGTTCTGCCACTCAACACACAATGCCTCCAGAATTCGGCAGAAAGTGGGGAACGGAGTGGCTTAACACTAGGTTCCCTCTGCCTACCCTGCTGGGTGCGGGATATAGCGTGAAGCTTTTTTTTTTAATTTTTAGTTTTAGTTATAATTTTAAAAAAATATATAAAAAGAAATGTATACGATAATAAAAAGTACGAACCATGAGTATGTAGTAACAAATAATAATAATAAAAGAAACCATTAGGACAATAAACAATGCATCTTAAAACCCAAACATACATTAGGAGAAGAAGGAATATAAAAAAAGAAAACCTATATTGAAAGGTTATTTATGTATAAGGTAATTATTCAATCCAACCCCTTCAATTGTGAACTAAAATCCGCACGTGGATTCTATTCGAAACAATATTATGGGACTTTAGTGTTGTAATATGTATCGATGTTTGTTTTGTATGTTTAAATTATTATAAGATTTTTGGACATCACTATCTCATCTTTATCATCATCTTTATGACATATGTTTACTTTTTATATTGTGAAAGAATGTGAAAACGACGGATGTGGGTTCGACTAGAACTCGTGGGAATAAAATATTTTTATATTTCCGTTGTGGTGAGACAAAGCGCGGCCTTGAGTTCCGTCACTTAACACGCAATGTCTCGAAATCGGGGGGCTACGTGGGGAACTGGGTGTCTTAGGACCTAATTCCTTCTGCGTCTTCTACTCTGTTATACAAGGAATACAGTAAAAAATAGCTTCTAGAGAACGTATCGCGTAATTTACAAATATTAGAAAAAATGGCCGAAGTTCGTCCGTCTGTCTAACCGTCTGATACCAGGCTGTACCTCATGAAATGTGATAGTTGATAAGTAGAATTTTTTCCAGATCGTTTATTTTTGTTGGCGCTATAACTACAAATATTATAAGCAGAATAAAATATATCTACGGGTGCTTCCATACAACAAAAGTTTTTTTGCAGCTTATAAATTAAGCTACGAAACCTTGTATAAAAACTTGTAAAATTGACACGTTACTCGCAAGTGATACTAACTGCTTGCGTAACTTACCCAAAAATATATAAATACTAATAGTGATGTGCTTACAAATCATATCCAATCCATCCCGGAACATCACTAATTCCGAACGGATGCGACGTTAGCGGCCGCCATGCTAATGGCTAATGCGTGTCACCGGAACTCGAACCGGAAATAAAGCGGCCATCTCGCGATTATCATTTAATGTTTTATTGCTGCGCTACGGGGGTGCTTTCTACCTCTAGATAGGGGATGTTTATAAAAGATTTTGTTTTGTATCAAAAAGAAAAAACAGCTTCTCGTTTTTTCGCAATAATAGAATAGGCTGAGGGAACCTAGTGTGCACATTCCGTTCCTTATTTTCCGCTCAATTTTTGTAACGTGGAGTGGAGGAACTCAACGCTGCTCTTTGTCTATGGGGATAATGAAAATTAATTCCCCTGAATGAGAATCGAACCGACAACCATAACGTTTACAGGCAAATAAAATTCTTACAAGCACACAATATCAAAATCATCCATAATTTTAAAATGGTCTTATTTAGTACAAACTTTAAATTTCAGACGAAAGAAACTTCCAAACTAAAAAGCTAACTAGTGAACACAAAAAAGGATATTAGAAACTTTGTTCATTTAAAACAGATCCGCAACTCGGTGTGCTCCTTTACAACGCGTCAAATAAATCATAGTGTTGTGTTTGTTTAGCAAATTGTATGGCTGAGGATGGGTTTTTTTTTGTATGAAACTTTGGTTTTACTTGTTACAGTGAAAAATTTCTTGACAGTGTGGTTGAAAAGTTCTGGACTAAGTTGGATGTAGGTATAAGTATATATTATGTGAAAATTTTAAATGTTAACTGCATTTATTTTTTTTATTAGATATAATTTTTTAAAAAAATTATAAAAAGTGTATTAACACTAGGTTCCCTCTGCCTACCTTGCTGTGTGCGGGATATAGCGTGAAGCTGATTTATAGAAATTAAAAAAATTATAGTACTTATCAGTACTTTTTGCTATATAGTACTTTTTAGAAAATATATAAAAATTTGAATGTTCAAATTTTTATACGTTTTCTAAATAAGTATTTTTCTTTCATAAGTGTGGCCAGTCGTGGCGCAGGCACAAGCATATGCCTGGTTCGATCCCATTCGGGGAAATAAAATATTTACATTTCTTCGATTTTGTGTTCAGGTAAAAGTGCGGCGTTCCGCCATTCAACACGTAAAAGCATGGAGTGAAGTGTCTTTTACACTGGGATCCCTCTGCCTACCCTGCTACATGAGGGTTACAGTGCGAAGCTGAAAGAATATTTATATTTTTTTTTTAACTCTGCTACAATTTGTACACGCATTTTTCTAAATATGGATAAACGTTTTTAAAATATAAAAAACCATTGTTTTTTTTCCCTGCTATGTGTGAAAATCTATATAAAAACTATTGTTTTATATTTAGACAAGAAAAAATTGATTTTAGAAAACAATTTTTTTAAACGTAAATCTTATTTTAATGTTTTTTTTTAACGTTTTTCAAGTGTGAAATAACACTTTAAAATGGAAAAAATATTAATTAAATAGTATTCTCTCTTGCTAAATGATAATACTAAGTAATTATCTTCGGGCAACGGAAATTTGTAAAAATCTCCCTACAGAGATGCTAGCAACAAAAATAAATTGTAACAAGCGTATAAGAACTTGGACGCAGCCCGATAAGAACGTATGGCTTTATTGGTCAAAGCGCTTAGACGGTTTCCAAATAAGCGCGGGTTCAAATTTACTACGTTCAAATTTTTCCAACTCGACCAAGAAGCAAATCCACAGTAAAAACCTATAGTATTTACATATAAAGGTACAAACCAAAACTGATATTTAGGAACGGTCCCTCACCAATCACATATATCGGCAACACGTATGAGATACAACTGAAACACAATTTACCCGCGTCAAGTATTGACAGCGATCTGAACTAAATGACATTCAGAACACGTTTCTGAATTATATTTTGAAGCTGTGCCACGATTTTTTAGGATATACTTTTTTTTTTTCGCGCATAGCAGGGGAAGGCTGAGGGAACCTGGTAACCTGGTGGTATACGCCGAATTCAAAATTATAGAATCTGCGGGTTGGTGAAACTCAACCTGAGCCAGAGATTTTACTAGAGATGAGAAATAAAAGTGCTTTAAATTCAACCCACTAGACAGGTACTGCCCGAAACACAACATACCATATACGAAAAAAAAACACAAAAATCACCATACAAAACACAATTTAAACTCCACCACGTATCATTAACTTCGCTAATCTAATGCGCATATTGGATTCGAACTGCCTATCCCGCGGGGACGTCCCGGGATCGACTCATTAGGGGTAATCGGTGTACGCTGACGCGGCATCGGCGCGGGGCTTATCGACTGAGATATATTCGAAGAACGATCTTAGATACATGGGGGTTGGATTAAAGAATATATGTTTTTTGTTTGCGCAAAGTGTGACTAAACGCGACTGGTTGTGGGTTCGATCTCAATTGAGAAATTAAATATTTATTTAAATTTATATTTGTATAATATTTCTTCGCTCTGTGTCGAAGCAAAGGGCGGCGTTGATTTCCGCCACTCAACACACAATGCCTTCATGATTCAGCGGAAAGTGGGGAACGAAGTGTCTTAACAATAGGTTCCCTTTGCCGCACACAGCGGGGTAGTGTGTGCGGGACACAACGTGAAGCTGATTTGATTTTATATATAATATTTTGTTTCTTTTTAGTTTTTCTTAGTTAACATTTTATAACACGTATAGCGATTTATGCAACCTAGTGTTAAGAGACACTACTAGGGGGACTTTTTTTTACTTTCTCATTCTGGTAGATAAAGCGCTACATTAAATTCCGCCACTCAACACGCTATGCCCCGAAAATTGGGCAAAAAGGGGGATATTCCCCCTTTTTGCCCAATTTTCGGGGTTTTAATAATATAGTGTTTTAATATTAATTTATCTCTTGTCTTGCCATTAACAGGACAAAAATTAAGCTCAATGAAATTAAATAAAACTAAGGCCAACGTGGCACAGAGGACCAAGCACTACTTTGAATTTTGTCACTCAAACGCTATGTCTCAAAAATTGAGTGGTTCATAGGGAATAGTGCGTATTACTTCTTACACTAGGCTTCCTCTGCTCTCATATCCCGAAAAACATGCGTGGATCTGTTTATATAGTTATTTGCTTTAATTTATTTAAGCTAGAGGCCAGTCGTGGCCCAGCGGCATAAAGTGTGACTGTAAAACCGGCTGGTTGTGGGTTCGATCCCCACTCGAGGAGATGAAATATTTACTTAAATTTATATTTCCATTTCTTTGCTCTGGTGTCGAGACAAAACGCAGCCTTGAGTTCTGCCACTTAACACGCAATCCCTCTAGAATTCGGCAGAAAGTGGGGAACGAAGTGTCTTACACTAGGTTCCCTCTGTGTGCGGGATACAGCGGGAAGCTCATTTGATTTGATTTTATTTAAGCTTCACTCTGTATACCGCATAATAGTATAAGCAGAGAGAAACAAGTATTATCAACTGTCCGGAATTAACCTTATATGTAAAAAATAATTTAATCAACTTTTTTGTTATGAAATGAGGAAAGAATCTAATAAAAAACACTCCATTGCCCACTTTCCATTCAAAGGAAGTGCTTACTAATTTGCGGTACTAAACACCGCACTTTATCTGTAACATTATAATAAAACCATGATTACATTTATGACAGTATATAAGTATGTGAGAGTGTGAGCAAATATTTTCCATTTTAGTTTTTGCACCCTTAAACTAGACTGAGAGGGGCGTTATATGAAAAATGCGAGTTTCAATTCATTCCCATCATTTGATGTGATAGTCCCATACGAATTGTGGTATTATCTCATAGACGCAATTTACTATACATTGCTTGCTATTTTAGGTAATTGATTTTTACTTTTTAAGAAAACCTATAAGTTTTTGAACGGTTTTTGGATATTATTTAACATGCTGACAGGGTAAATAAGTTGTAACAAGCGTATAAGATTTTTCCTTTTTTTTTATTTTGACGCTTTTTCCCGCAAAGCAGGTAGACAACCTAGTGACATTTTTTTTTCTATCTATAGAAAAAAGTATTAAAAGAAATGTAAATATAACAAAAGGTACGGACCATAAAGTCTGTAGTGAAAGTAAGAATTAAATTAAAAAAAAAAAAACCTAGTGACAACACTTCATTCTCCGAATTTGAGACGTTGCGTGTGAAACAGCGGGATTAAACACGCTCTAGACTTTAGAAATGAAGATAAGGAAATTTAGGCAACGAACCAATAACTATCATGTTTACGGTCATACGCCTTAATTGATTATTATCTCCTGCAACACACCTGTAGCTACTCTAAAAAAAAAATTTAGGTCTCTGTATAGGCGGGGTTGGACGGTATATGACTTGTTTGCTCACTTGCTGGGCATTTACATGCTCGGTTCAACTCAACACCATTTTTAAAATAAACACAAGTGCGTGAAATCACAATATTTTTTTTAGTTTCACGCTGGATCCCGTACACAGAAGGGTAGGCAGAGAAAAATTAGTGTTAAGACACTAAGTACTACTAAATTGATTGGAGCCGGGGGACACGCTCCAACCAAATTACGGGATATTGCACGTTGCCGAAACCCAACACCGCGATTTCCTTTGTTACCAGATCGAGAAAATATAGCATAAAACACAAACAAGAAATGTATACAACACAAGAAAAATTTCCCATATACCAAAAACAGCTAACCATGGTAGCCGGTTCGAACGCCATTTATCTACAAAGCTGAAATAGCGATAGGCGTTTTTGTATGTCATGAGTTATTGCCGTAACAGTGCGCGGATGGATTTAGTTTTTTCCAACACAGATTTATTCCAGTTAATCCAGCTAGCTCGGTATAGATGGCCAAGATTATTGACTGACTAGCGTTTACCTACGGCTGTGCTCGTGGTCCAATGAAAATTTCTAATTAGGAGTTTCTTAACATATCCTGAGGTCAGTCGTGGCGCGGGGGCACAAAAGTGTGACTGTAAAAGCGATTGGTTGTGGGTTCAATCCATACTCGAGGAAATGAAATATTTATTTAAATTTCGTCTAGGCAAACCGCAGCGTTGGTCTCGCCTCTCAATACGCAATACCTCCTGAAACCAGCAGAAAGTGGGAAACGGAGTGTCTTATCTGTAGGTTCCCTCTGCCTACCCTGCTGTGTGTGGGATACAGCGT
This sequence comes from Heliconius hermathena, assembly GCA_013403705.1. NCBI lineage: Eukaryota > Metazoa > Arthropoda > Insecta > Lepidoptera > Nymphalidae > Heliconius > Heliconius hermathena. The sequence continues at coordinate 197,853 of JAAIXJ010000209.1, forward strand.
AAAGCTGATAAAAAACATTAGGCTCCCGTTTGCCAACCCTGCTATATGCAGATATATGGATTCAGCAGCTTCACAACGTGAAACTAAAAACAATATATTTGACACATTCTAATTGCCCAAGGTAACTAACACTGAATGTACGGTGGTAACAAGTGTCAACCTGATGCAATACAACTTATAGGCTACCTCGATAAATAGTACTAGCCAATACAATATTTTTCTAATTCAAATGAAAAGTTCCTGAAATTAGAACGTTCAACCAAACAAATTCTTCAGTACTATAATATTATTATAGGAGTAAAGATGCTTTGTACCATTTAGGGGTAAAAATTCAAGAAATATTGCTACAGTTACACATGCTCATTGCCAGCACGGTAGCATGCTATTATTCAGCAATGACTCATGTTACTCTGACGTGTGTCAAAAAAAATCAGCTTTACGCTGTATCCCGCACACAGTAGGGTAGGCAGAGGTTACCTAGTGTTAAGACACTCCGTTCCCCACTTTTACCGAATTCTGGAGGCATTGCATGTTGAGTGGCAGATCTCAACGCCGCGCTTAACCTCGACACCAGAGCGAAGAAATGGATATATAAATTTAAGTAAATATTTCATCTCCTCGAGTGGGGATCGAACCTACAACCAGTCGGTTTTACAGTCACACCTCGTGCCGCTGCGCCACGACTGGCCTGTGTGTGTGTCAAAGCATTGCTAATAATGAGCATGCTAATTTTGAGTAGCACACTCATTTCAAGCATGCTAATGAGCATACCATTTATGGAGCATGTGTAACTGTAGCTTATGGCATAGGTGAGATGCCTGGTTGAGAGTTGTAGTGCTTTATTTAAATTCCAAAACGAAGTTCAGGTCATCATGGTGCAGTAGAATAGCCTCAAACTGCAAACATGATGATAGTGGTCCGATCTCCACTCAAGGCATAAATTATTTGCAATGGTGTACTAGATGAAAGCGGAGAACAAAGTGTATTAACACTAGCTTCGTCTACCAACCCTGTTATACGCGTGACATTAAAAAAATATCACTCCCCATACACAGATAAAATTCAAATCATTGATTTACTGATAAGCTGTATAACAGTATATTGCAACATTGTTACACAGTATCACCTAAATCACAAAAAAAAAAACAATCCGTTTCAAACGTAAACTGAAACCGTACAGACGCGGTGCGAACAGATAGGTTAATAGTATTACTTTTACAATGCGATTAAAAGGAAAGCTGGCGTGCATCCTATTGCTAGTGTTAACTATGGAAATGCTATGTTTGTATAAAAATTGATAGTTTAAAAATCTATAAACTATAAAGCGTTTATAGGGTTCCGTATGTCAAAAAGTCAAAACGGAACCCTTATAGGATCACTTTGGTGTCCGTTTGTCCGTCTGTCAACACCGTACATCTGATATCGAGTTGAAATTAATATCAAAAATTCAGGTCTATGGTCCCTTGAGGAATAGAAAAAATCAAGCTTTTAAGATAACAAAATCAAAAGGTACTAGTGTTTATGATTCTTGCATTTTGTATGTAATTCGCGGCGTAATCAAAACCTATAGAGTACTTCCTTATATATTTTTTAGAGACATTTATACACGTTGTATATTTAGCCGCATATAACAGGCTATTCAGGCAGACCGTAGTCTTAAGAGGTTCCCTACCGCCAGTTTTCGTGACATTGCAAGCTGAGTGGCGGAACTCAATGCAACGCTGTGTTGTTACCAGATGAGGAAATGAAAATAATTCATAATAAGATATATTGCATATTTAAAATCCGCATATTAACTTTGTTTTTAGTTTTTTACTCTGTATCCCGCACATAACAAGGAACTGGGAATAGTGTAGAATAGTGAGACACTCCATTTCCCATCAAAACAGTTGCGTTCCCCACTTTCCGCCCAATTATGGTGGCGTGTTGAGTGGTGGAACTTAACGCCACGCTTTGCCTCGTTACCAAAGCGCAGAAATTAATATATTCATCATATATTTTATTCCCTCAACTGGGAACAGAACCCACAATCATCACGTTTACACCAGCACGCTGGTTTCCCTGTGCCACAACGGCCTTAACATTTAACATAATTAAATTTAAAAAAAACCGATGTTACAATCGATCTAGAGTTGTCAGCTCTATTCTCTGTTATTAAACAGCATGAATAAAAATATCCGTGTGCCCTCACGCAAAATAACTAACGTTGCGAGCGGTATGAGGGTTTATTAGGCGGGGGGTGCACTGGGAACTATATAATGAAGCTGGTATATTATTTATAATTAACTAGCTTTAACCGCAACAGGTTGTAGGTTTGGTTTCCACTCGAGGAAATTAAATATTTAACATTTTGATTTTCACGCCCTGGTAACGTAACGTAAAAGCGCGGAGTTGAGTTCCGCCGCTTAACACGCAATGCCTCCAGAATTCGGCGGAAAGTTGAGAACGAAAGTTTCATCATGGGAACGGAACGTCTAATTACTAGGATTCCACGTCCCCATATCCTCCTATGTGTGGGATACAGTGTGAAACATAAAACTGAGTTTTACCTACCTCCCGTCAAATGGAATGGATGACAAAGTGCTGTTATTGAGCTGAGCTCTTACTGGTCAAAAGTGTGTTTCGTTGTAATGGTACTCCTCCTAGACCGTAAAACCTATAGCTCTGAAATTTTGCAGGAACGTTGTGGACGACGCGGTGATACCAGCGAAGTAGTTTGCTGATAATTGTTGTTGTATTTTTGAGTAAATGGTCAAAATGTATTCCATAGAGTGAAGCTGTGGAACTTTTTGAAATTCACGCGCACAGATTGAACTTTTTTTTTTTTTTTTTTTTATGGAAAAGACAAGGCAAACGAGCGTTCGGGTCACTTGATGGTAAGTGATTACCGCCGCCCACGACCCCGTGCAACACCAGAGGAGCTGCAGGTGCGTTGCCTGCCTGCAAGGTGGTTTGGGCGCCGGAGCCCGGCATTACCTGATGCGAAACGCAGTGGTATAAAGCCACTACTTCACGCCGGTTTTAAATGCCGGGGGTGGTAATAATCCGGTCGAGTCTGCCCATGCGTGTTGCCATTGCTGGCGACGTGACTCTACCACACGTACTTTAGTCGCCTCTTACGACACCACCAGTACCAGGATGATCCTATTCTAGGCCGGGATCACACGGCATAAACCTACTATCAATACTTTACACTAGTTTCCTTCCAATAAGGGCCGTCACTTACAAGCAAGTAGCAACTACCCCCGATTGACACAATTCCACTGCTTTTA
>JAAIXJ010000209.1:201187-306297 GCA_013403705.1 Heliconius hermathena
GATGAAATATTTACTTAAATTTATATTTCCATTTCTTCGCTCTGGTGTCGAGGTTAAGCGCGGCGTTGAGTTCTGCCACTCAACACGCAATGCCTCCAGAATTCGGCAGAAAGTGGGGAACGGAGTGTCTTAATACTAGGTTCCCTCTGCCTACCCTGCTGTGTGCGGGATACAGTGTGAAGCTGATTTAATTTAATTTTAATTTAAATATTTATTTCCTAGAGCCGAATCGAAGCCAAAACCTGTCGCGTACAGTCACAGGCTTCTGCCCCTGCGCCACAACTGGCCACAAATTTCAATTGGTTTTCTAAAAAAACTGTCTTTTCTAATTTTGACAAAATACTTAAAAAAATGAAGTCATCATTTTCCAAAAGATTTTTCATATGTTTTATTTCTCAGTGTGTCACATACACAGCAATAATTTGAGTTTCTTCCACGTCGGTGCTATCGCGTAATGGTAATTGTTGGGGTGTGGCCAAGTTGAGGCGACGCGAGGAGAACTGTTTGTTTACATATATAGGTGGGTACATATTTATTTAGAAAAGCAAGGAACTTAAAGTAGGCTACGGTGGCGCAGTGAGAGTGTATGTATGACAAACGCGACGGTTGTGGGTTCGTTCTCAGCTGAGAAGAATGGTTGTACTAAATAATGTGTTCTCGCTTTAATAACACAATGCCTAAGGTAAAATGGTGAAAAGTGCTGAATAATGTATTCACTTTACTCACTTTGCTATACCTATACGAGTGATATGTTAAACAAAAACTAAAAACAAGAGCACAAGGGTGTAGCTGTAAATGAGACGTTTGTGGGTTCCAATCTCACTCGGGGGCATAAAGTATTCAATATTTTTATTTCTTTGCTTTGGTTACGAGGTAAAGCGGCCGCGCAAACGGTGAGGAACGTGTCTGAATGGGGAACTATCTTCTCTGCTGCTACTACGTGCGCAATACAGCCTGAAGCTTTAGAAAACATGAAGTTTAATCTTGAAAAGATACAAAATATTAAATTATTCATATTTAATTTATTTTGGAATAATTATTTAATTTATCTATATATTGTGTGTATGAGGCCGTAGTGGCGTATGGACACAGCGCCTTACTATAAACGCTACAGTTTTACGTTCGATTCCAAATCGAGGGAATTTGTTATGTTCATTTTCTTCCTGTAGTAACAAGATAAAGCGCAGCATCGAGTTCCATCTTTCAGGACATAACGAAAATTGACAATGCTTCCAAAATTCTACGTACTGTGGGAAACGATAGTGTTTTTATGGTAACTAAGTGTCTTAACACTTAGGTTTCCTAATTTATGGGTGATACAGCGTGAAGCTACAACAAGAGATAACTCACAAGCATCATTATAAAATAACGTACAATGTTACGTTGAAATCATTTTAATTATTATACAAATCTAATTATAGTTTACAATTTTTGCGCATTTGAATATGTAATAACTTCAACTCCGCCTATTTTATGTCAAATTGTTTAATAGTTCTTGATATTATGTTGAAGAGATTGACAGGTGTTTGGGGAATACTAAATTATAATTGTATGTGCGTGATCCTTGAAGTGTAAAAGTTTTTGTTAATAATGAAATAACAATAAGGCCAGCTGTGGCGCAGTGGTCCAAGTGTGTGAATGTAAACGCGACTGGTTGTGGGTTCGATTCGCACTCGAGGAAATGAAATATATTCATTTCTACCTTTGGTAACGAGACAGAGCACGGCGTGAGTTTCGCCATTCAACACGCAATGCTTCTAGAATACGACGGAAAGTAAGGAATGGAAGTGTCTTAATGGGAATGGATTGTCTTAGCACTAGGTTTTCTCTTCCTATCCCGCTATGTGCTTGATACAGAGTGAAATAAAAATAAAAAAAGTCTTAAAACTTAGTGCGTGTTGGTTGCGTAGAGAATGGAGTAGCTTAAAACTATACTAAGGCTCCCTCTTAAAGCGGGATACTAGAAGCGAGAAACGAAATAAAAAAATATAAAAGAAAAACCTAGAGAAACCTTTGAACAAAATGGAAAATTCATTTGGCATAATTACAAAAAGCCCGCAGTGTTTTTTCTATGGGGAAAAAACACTTAATAACAAACAAAATGCCACCAATTAAAACAATATTAAACGCTTTTAGGAAGATCCATTAAAACCTCGTTAGAAGTCAACATCTTAATAAAGTGATTATTTTCACTAGAGCCTCTTAAATTGTATGGTTAATGCAATTATTCTATTAAATACGAATTACGTGGAATTGAATATGGATTAAAAAGTGGAAATATAACAGTTTATTTCCGCATGCTATTCTAGGCAAAGAGAATGTAGTGTTAAGACACTCCGTTTCCCAAATGCCATCCAATTTTTGGGACATTGCGTGTTGGGTGATGAAAATCAACGCCGCACTTTGGTTACTGGAACGGGAAAATGAAAATAATTTAAATACAATGACTTCATTATTCAATTTAGTGGGAATCGAACCTACAATCATCATGTTTACAGTCTGATGTCCTACTGCACCACGACAGATGGTAGAATCGAAATTTCTGACGATCAGTTGTGAGGACAACTTGAGTAATTTAAAATTATGATTTAAACATGGTTTATGAGCAAAGTTGACACCAAACAGACGACACCAAATAGACGACACCAAATAGACACCTCATAAAATGTAAAGGAGAATAGAGTCTTATCACAATGTTCTTACTGGGTTTGGTTAAGTGAATGAAATGAGTGTAAATAAAACGTTTGAAGAGTATATTTTAACTAGTAGTAGCACGCAAATTTGATCGTGTAACGTTAAAACTTAAAGTGTAAAATCTCATTTTTTACGTTCCTGTAAGAATTTCGAGGATATCTTTATTGTTCCTAAAATTTTATGAAATCTCTTTGCTGAGTGGAAAACGAACCCATAACAACCATTTTTACAGACGCCGTGACGTTCTATGACTGTACCATGACGGTCTCCAGAAAAGTTTAAATAAATACAAACAACATCAAAAACTTTGAAATACCAAAACATAATCAATCAAAACGAAATCTCAAATGAATTCTCCAATAATAATTAAGAACTTCAACCCCATCTATCGGTAGCCAGTAAGCAATTAGTCTAATTCGCGTTACAGCGACGCTCCGGCACGGCAATTACAAGCCGCGATCGATTTACGACAGGCATTGGACGTAAATCAGCGTTTAGTGCGCCGTTGATGGATTTAGTGGTAGCGTTAATGAGATACCAATACTTACTTGGGCTGATGGGTTGTAAGTAATTATAATTTGTGATTTTTTTTTTAGGAATTTTGTGCTAGTTCTAGTTGTAGTACGAGCGCGGCGTCCAGTTCCGCCGTTAAGTACGCAATGTCTTGAAAGTTAGGTGGAAAGTGGAAAATGGAATGTCTTGACATTAGATCAGTTCATGCTGTATCCTGCATACAGCAGGGTAGGAAGAGCGAACATAGTGTTTTTTTTAAATTAATTTTTTAACACTTTAACATTAGGAGCGCTAAGCTCGTTCTGTTATTTCCATGAAACAGGGTAAACTTAAAAATATATAATAATAAAAACTCCAATGGTCAAAGTTAACTTAGTTACTCAAGAAGTAACTAAATTATTTCTTAAAAAAGAAGTGCTATTGACATACAATCTATAATCAATCAATGGATTATCAGGATTTGAGCAGAATGTGCTAGGACCTTTAAATTGTGAGTCTCAATTCGAGTACTTTACTGATAGGTAAGTTGTAAATAAGTTGTAACAAGCGTATAAAAGTTTCAACGTAGCTTGATGAGAACGTATGGCTTAGTGGTCAGAGCGCCTGGTCGGTTTCCAGGAGGCGCGGGTTCGCGTCCCGCTACGTTCAAATTTTTATACGTTTTCTAAATAACTATTAAATCTCTAATCAGCTCCACTATTCAGATCCCGGCTTCAGGTTAGCTCGATGACTCCATATTATCACCTAAGCTACATATAACTGCCAAGTTTCATAATAATGCAAATATTTATACCTTATTACAAAGTTACAAAGTTGAGGCCGGTCGTGGCGCAGCGGCACGAGGTGTGACTGTAAAACCGACTGGTTGTAGGTTCGATCCCCACTCGAGGAGATGAAATATTTACTTAAATTTACATTTCCATTTCTTCGCTCTGGTGTTGAGGTTAAGCGCGGCGTTGACTTCTGCCACTCAACACGCAATGCCTCCAGAATTCGGCAGAAAGTGGGGAACGGGAGTGTCTTAACACTAGGTTCCCTCTGCCTATCCTGCTGTGTACAGGATACAGCGTGAAGCTGATTTATTTATTTATTTTATTTATTACAAAGTTGACCTAAAAAAATCTATTTACCCTACAAAATATGTTCAATTTCTACGCCAATTTTAAATACAAAACATCCTGTTTTGCAAATACGCATACTCAAGTTATTACGTTGCGAAGTCATTCATTAGTTTACGACGTCCATATATCTTGACTCCTTTGAAATCGCGGACGGCCTTTGGGGGGCTCGGTAATTTCGTATATTGCGTTGAACATAAGAGAATTACGTTCTTTTTGTTGTTTTTTAACTTCACGTTGTATCCCCCAGGGTAGGCAAAGTGAACTTGGGAACGTAGTGTTAAGCCACTACGTTCCTATAATGACTGTAAAATCGACTGGTTGTGGATTCGATCCCCCCTCGAGGAAATGAAATAATTATTTAAATAAATATTTTCATTTTTTCAGGCAACGCCTCGCTTTGCCTCGACACTAGAGCGAAGCGAGCGAACGATTTCTGTCAATGAACAAGCAAGGTCTCCAAAATTCGGTTTTCGAAAGTGTGGAACGGAGTGTCTTAACACTAGTCCTTCTGGATATCCTGCTGTAAGCGGGATATAGAATTATTTTTATAAATTAAAAAATTAAATCAACTTCACAAGTTGATTTAATTTTTTAATTTATAAAAATAATTTACATATTACGTAAACTGTACCTTCTAATAATTAAATAATAATAACGAGACAAATTTGACCCAGCGGCATTTCGGCAGAGCGACAGTCTGGCAGTTCAGCTCGGACCTAGCGGCAGTTAAAACGTATTTTTTTTACCAAAACTATTAACGATATAAAATTAAATATATTTTAAATTATATAAATGACAAATAAATCAACAAATAAAAAGTTACACACAGTAAAAATTGCGTATGGGACAAAATTGAGACAGAAGCGCTAGTGTTAAACAAAATTATACAAAAAAAAACTTTAATACAACTACATACACACAAATCAAATTTCAACTAGCTACGATCACTTCTTTACTTCTATACTACTTCACTTCTACATATGTAGAAGTGAAGTACTTCTACAGTAGTTTTTATATCCTCATTAAAGTGTAGCTTTATCAACGAGTCTGCAGGCAACTCGAATAAATTCGTTTTAATGCACATTGACATGTAAATTTGCTTAATCGTTCAATATGGCGATCGTACGGTTGCGCTGTAAGAAATGTATGGATACGCCCGGATAAATACGCTTTTTATGGTAATTTTTTTAATGAATGAGTAAATAACGGGGAAAAAAAAGCAGATTTTTGATTTGATTTTTTGTACTTTCACTGGTTATCCTCTATGTAACTTGTAACTGATATCCCAAACTCGTTTGAAAATATTATTCAATAAATAATGCCTTGGCTCGTGATGTGTCTAGTGGTTAGAATCGTTTAAAGTTGTGATCGTGAAGAACCCAAAATCTTTTAGAGATTCAGAGGTAACAGTATTAAGAATTTTATATTATGCCATTAGAATGTATCGCTTTAAGATATTTGCCATCAGAAGTTGTTCTTGTGTCAGTTATTTAGATAACTGGAAACTCGACAATATGACATTGTCATAACTCGAAGCTCGTCCGAAGAAAAGCCAAGAGCGCGTCCTATCTTCCTCTCCACTATAACTGCGAACTAGTTATAATAAAAGGAAGAAAGNGAATGTTGTTTTTTATCTTCTGAACGCTGTGTGATAATGGTAGGTAGTGAGAGTATAGTGTCAAAACACTCCATTCTTTATTTCATCGCCCAAACTTGAGAAATGAAAAATGAAAATAATTATACAAGAACACAAATACACAATACAAAAAACAAAATATATTCTTGGCAAGAATGGATTTATCTCTAATTGAGGTTTGTTCTCGTCAATATATGTATCTATAAATATGAGGAAAGGTGAAAATTTTTCAGATCTAAAGGCAGAAAGATACATTCATGGGAGACTTAAATAATTCAATATTATGATTTCTTCGTTCCGGTAACAAAGCAAAGCGCGACGTTAAGTTTCGCCACTCAACAGACAATGCCAACGGAAATGGATTGGAGTGTCTTAACACTAGGATCCAAAGTTTGTCCGAGGTAAGTGTCTGCCTACCCTGCCATGTGCAGGATACAGCGTGAAGCAAAAAAAAATAAAATAAAATTACATCCAATTTTACGTTTACACAGTTTATCTAAAATAGTTCTACATCCATTTGTTTGATACTTAGGCACTATACCATGTACCACGACAGTCAAAATTGATATTATAGTGTATTAATAAATATTTTTATAGCTTATTAGGCTATAATGGCGGTGTGTTGTGTTGTGTGTGTTGGATCCTCAATTGAGAAAATGAATCATTGTTTATTAACATTTAAAATTTTTCGCTCTAGCACCACAGTAAAAGCCCGGCGTAGAGTTCAACGCACAATACCTTAAAAAATTCGGCAACAAAAAAGTGGGGATAGCAATGTCTTAATATTAGCTTTTCCCTGGCTACCTGTACGTGAGATACAGCGTGAAGCTGATTTAAAATGTAGCTCTTATAATTCACCAAGTTTTAATTGCAAAAAATATTTACATATTGGCGTCTCACTTCGTATTCGCAAGGGTACTGAATAAATCGGTGAAAAAATATTTAATTATTTATTAGCAGGTATTTCGTTTAATGACATTGTACGATATTGTAGAAATTGGAGGATTAAATTGATTGACTACAGCAAAAATTTACATAATACAAGAGAAGCGGGTCTTAACCCAAGCCAAAAATTGAGTTTAGTGGCGGAACTTAACGCCGCGCATTCGTCCCGTGTGTATCTACTAATAACTAATAACTTATAACATTGAAAATATTAAGACATCAGTCGTGGACAGGGGTATAAGTTCGATGCTTACTCGAGGAAAATGAAATATTTAATATTTTCATTTTCTCGCCCTGATGCGACGCGACGTGCGTTGAGTTCCGCCATTTAACACGCAGTGCCTCGGTGAAAACTGGGGAACGGAAATGTCTTAATAGGATCAGAGTATTTTAACTCTAGATTCCAAGTTTCCCTCTACCTACCCTGATACGTGGCGTGGAGCTAAAAAAAATTGAAAACATCATATCCATACAACATAGTCAGAGTAGCTGTTGCTCAAATGCGCGTCTAGCCGTCCTAATTCTCGTCCTCGCGATCGGCCTGGTTTAACGCGACCCGATTACAGTATTCATTCTAATTATTTATATAACTACTTGTTATATTCAATAGGGATATTTAGTCTATTTACATGTTGGACGTGAGTTCAAATTTGTGTGAAATGTATGTAAATATTTTTATTTTTATTATAGAAACACATAGAGTTTAATTCTAATTATTATAGAGAGAGGCCAGTCGTGGCGCAGGGGCACAAAGTGTGACTGTAATATCGACTGGTTGTGGGTTCTATCCCCACTCGAGGAGATAAGATATTTATTTACATTTATATTTTAATTTCTTCGCTCTGGTGCCGAGGCAGAGAGCGGCGTTGAGTTCCGTCACTCAGCACGCACTACGACGTCACTAGGTTCCCTCTACCTACCTTGCTGTGTGTGATACAGCGTGAAGCTGACTTTTTTTTTATTATTATAGAACATAGGAGACTCATATTTAATTTTTTTTTCATATTAAATTTTTTTTATCACGCTGTATACTTCATATAGCAGGGTAGGAAGAGGGAACTCCCCTAAATTTTGAGATTTTGCCCATGTTGAGTATCAAAATTCAACGTCAACCTTTTGTTTTCCTACTAGAGAGAAAAATGAAAATATTTCTTCCTGCGAATGAAAATCGAACCCACAGTTATCCTACTTACCTATCTATCTGCGCAAAGTGTGATTGCAGAATCGATATCACAATGCCTCCAGACTTCGGCGGAAAGTGAGGAACAAAGTGTCTTAACACTAGGTTCCCTTTGCCTACTCTGCTGTATGCGGGATACAGCGTGAAGAGATATTGTTGAGGACGAGGTGAGGTAGGATATACCTCACCTCGTCCTCAACAATATCTCTTAATTGCTAGAAAACTATCTTAACGGGTGATTTGTTCTCTCCTTTCTATTTTTTGAGGTACGAAGAACTTTAAGATATGAATAGAGAGATATGGTTAAATTTAAGAAATAACTTAACAAAGACGCGCCAGTCGCAAGTACTGACTACTGATATAACTATATAATAGGAATGTTCCCTTTGATCGAGTGGAGCGATCATCCGGCCACTGCTCGCAGCCGTAGTTACCAACTTCACATATTAACCACTACTTTAGTACACTTGAGGACATGAAAAGTGGAAAATCAGTAATATTATAATATTATTGTATTTATTGTTAACGAACTCGTGTAAAAGAGGGTAGATGTAGGTGAAAAAGACTATAAAAGCAGTGGAATTGTGTCAATCGGCGTCCCCGGGATCCACGCCCGGTGACGCTGTCAAGACCAGTCCAGGTCAACAGCAATAAAGCCAAGTCGAGAAAAAAAAGTCAATCTGGGGCAGTTGCTTGTAGGCAACGGCCCCAATTATATAGTATCTCTTTCCAAATAATTTAGAAACATATAGAAGATATGTGTTTTTATCGTGTTTTTTTTAAAACTTTAACCGTTTCGGATTTCTAATAATATAATAACTATTTGAGGCGAGTCATGACGCAGAGGCATAAACGTGTGACTGTAAAAGCGACAGGTTGCGGGTTTGATTCCGACTTGAGAAAATAAATATTTATTATTTTCATTTCCTCGCTCTGGTAACGAGGCATAGCACGGCGTCTAATTTCGTAACTCAACACGCAATGCCTCAGTATTTTGGCAATAAGCTAGGAACGGAAGTCTCTTCATGAGGGGGGGGGGGGAGTATCTTAACACTGAAACTAGTTAAAATTATTGTATTTACATCTATCTATACTTCTATATTAGTATTATAAAACTGAAAAAATTGATTGATAAATTGCGCTAATCTAAGGAACGGAATGATAAAATATTTTTGTGTCGGTTACACCGTTTATTTGAGATATCTATTGCCTATGTTATATCAAGTTAATCAGCTTAAAATTCGAAATATATTCTAAACTTCAATACTAAATTATTTAATCAAATATCTACTACTCTCGGTCATAATAAAATAAAAATATATGCATTCTAAATCGACCTCAGTACCGCCACTTGCAACCTAATTAGTAAAAGATGATATCATCAATGCTCTAAGACCAAAGTGTTAGATCCCATTTGGTTGTAGTGTTATTATATAAATAAATTTGTTTAATAGGTTGCCATAAAATGTTTCACTATTAAAATTATACAGCTGTATATGTAATATATGTTTGTCTTTAATTTTTAGTGGGACATAAAAATTGAGGCTGTCAGCGCCAAGGCAAAGCCCGGCAGTTAGTTCTTCTACTCAAAACGCAATGCCTCTAAAAATCGGCGGAAAGTGGGAAACGGAGTGTCTCTGCATACCCTGCTATATGCGGGATACAGCAAGAAGCTGATTTTTTTTTACATTAAATTTGCTCAGACTATAGTGCTAATTGGTTATAGGTGCGCTGATTGACGGAACTCAACACCGCGCTTTGTCTTGTTAACAGAACGAAGTAATTAAAGTAATACTTTTGACCCAGTGGTAATCGAACAGCAGCCGCGTTTAGGTAGGCACATGTGTTTCTCTGTGTTGTTCAAACCTTGACCTTGGGTCACAGGAATCTATAATAAATATTTTTTAACTTCACAGTAGGCAGAGGGAACCTAAGGACTTGGTGCTAAGATACTCCGTTTCCATTAAGATATTACGGTATTAAGTGGTAATGCGTGTAGAGTGGCGGAGCTTCACGCCGCGTTTTGCCTCGATCCCACAACCTGTCACCAATATTTTAATACGACTGCCCTTATATTAAATAGTGTTTCAGTAATTTTGGCCGCCGTTGTAAAGCATAAGGGTGTAGTGTCGTAGTAGCGAAGCACAACCGAGTTGCTTAACTATCCCACTTGGAAATATGTTAGTGTCTTCATTGTTGAACATTTTACTTAAACTTATCTAAAGACTATTATTTTCGTCGGTTTTGTATGTTTTTTTAGTATGTATAGGGAACCTCTTGTTTAAAAGATCTGTTCCTCACCACTCTTGTGGTGTAGCTTCGTTGTATTCTTCTTATGGCAGGCAGTATGCAGAGGGAACCTAGTGTTTAGGATATCCGTTTTGAATAATTTTTAGACATGGCGTGTGAAGTGGCGGAGTTCAATGCCACACGTCTTATTGCCAGAGCAGAGAAATGAAAATAAGTCATTCTCTGAAATGAGAATCGAACCCACAATCGTCACGTTGACAACCAACTCGGCCGCTGCATCACAAACTGAACCTTCTGTAATAACGAGTTACAAATATTGAATTGAGGAAACACATATGTTATAGGTTATATGTATATCTACATGAAATTAGCAAATAGTTAAATTGACTCGATTTGTAGCTGTCTAAATTCGGAATTGTCCTAAATTTCTGATATTAAAAAATATTTTAAAATTTTACTCGGTTCTCATATGTACATACAAATAATGTTAACTTCTAACAATACAAGTGCGTTCAAATTTCCTAATATATTTTTGTACTTTCACACAGTACCCAGCATTGAGAAGGGTAAAATTTGGATAGCCGTGCATAACTCGGAACGAGTTGAGATGAGCGAGAATCGAAGCTACAACCGTCGTGTTTATAACCAAATACAGTTCACCACTTCACACTAGCTTTAAATAGGATAACCAATACTTAAGTCTCACATAGCCTCTTTTATTGAGGCACCCATTAAAAATGAAGGTGTGTCATTGTATACAAATTCAAATAATTTGGTGGCCGTGACGCTTGTGCACTAAAAATAATCAGACATCGTCCGTAATGGCTCCCCAGCACGCTCTATTAACGAACGGATTATTATGTCATGCCAATGATTATAGTGATCTAGGGTAGTCATGGCGGTACAGGCGGGTGGGGAAGTGCTTTTGCTTTGTATTATTAAAGCATACCTATTTTTAGCTTCACGCTGTATCCCGCATGTGGTGGGGTAAGTGAAGGGAGCGTAGTCTTATATCGCTCCGCTCCTTAATTACCGTCGAGTCGAGTGGCGGAACTTAAGGCCGCGCTTTGCCTCGACACCAGAGCGAAAAAATAAAAATATTTAATATTGAATTTTTTCGAGTGGGAATCGAACAAACAACCAGTCGCGGTTACAGTTATACGTTAGTGCCCTTGAGCAAGGACTGATTTAATAAGTATATAATTAATTATATTACATTTAATACATAAATTTGGGCATTGGTAAGGGAAAAGGTATTGGTAAGGAAAAGCTGAAATTATTTTGATTCAAGTTAAGTATTTTTAAAATACGTATAAATATTTTTGAACTTAGCGGAACTCGAATCCGTATCACTAGGAGAACGTCCTAGCGCTCTGACCACTAAACTATACGTTCTTATTAAGTGACGTATTCTTTTACGCTTATTATATTTTGTACATATTTTTATCGACTCTATAATGAAATTTTTACAAATATAAATTTGTATTTAATACATATTTGGATAAGCATTGCATTTTACTAAAAATAATAAGTGGGCCAGATAAAATTGTATTTATTTAATATTTATTGCGTTATTTTATTTTAAAGTGTTATTTCAAAATTTTAACGTGGCGAGACTCAAACGCACGGCTTAGTGCGGCTTAGAGGCTAGAACGCCTTGACAGTTTTTATAAAACCGTCAAGGCGTTCTAGCTTCTAAGCCGTACGTTCTTAATAATTCCTCGTTTGCCACAACTTGGAGAATCGATAAGGATATCACTATTATTTCCCTATCAATACCTCATAAAATATAAATCAATTAATATAACACTTGTTCACACAACTGTACGTCCATAATGGTCATTACACGAAATTGCCCATAACTGTTTGCCTAACCCATACGAAAATAATTTACCTGCGTCGTTGTACGGAAGATTTACTATCTTGTATTAGCTAGTGGGACCCGAGTTCAAGTTAAATGTTATTATTATAAGCAAATTATCATACAGTCCAGTGGTTATATTTATTATTAGTTAATACATCTATTCATAGGTCGTAACTTCGTTAGTTTTGGGAATATTTTTATTTATTTAAAATAACCGGTTAAGTGCGAGTCGGAGTGCTTATCGAGGCTTCCATACCAATTTCAGAATTGTAGGTCAACGGGAAGCAGAACTCATAGAAGTTGACCAACTTAAGTTTACAGGCGCTCATTTTGTATAAAATTAACTATAAATATAAGTTACTAATTATTTTTTTTAATGAAATAACTATAATTTTTCGCAGAAAGTACTGTATAGTTTTGATTACGCGGCAGATTTCATACATAATGAAGCAAATTTAATCCATAACCTTCTAACAACAAAACACACTAAACAAAATTTAACAAAACCCTCGAAACTACAACTACAAATAAATTCTAATGTATAAAAATGTTATTTTCATCAGCGTAGTTTCTAATCTCTCCGAGGCGGTATTTCGGAAGGAGATGAATTTAAAATGAACGATGTACCAGCGAGCGCACCCGGGGGGCGAGGCTAGCAATAAATCAGTTGGACGTCCCGTAACGCCTTAACGGTGCACAGTGTATTCGCTAGTACGACTATACTATATATACTCGTATACCTACTGTGAATATTGTATAAGTATCGAGGAGATGCTTTAGTAAGATAAATTACGTGGTTTCTTTGTATTTTTAAGAAATGTAAGTAATTAATGTAGAATTTGTATCGTTTCAAGATAAATTATTTGTTTTAGTTTTCAATTGTTTCTAAAATTTCTTAGAGAAACAGAAACAAATGCGTCTGATCTCTACTTTTATATAAAAATAAAGGCATGGTATTAAGTGCAATAAAGAATATAAAAGACATTGTAGGTATATCTTATCGTAACTATTCCTTTATTTCTTTTTTTTATGTTTTAACTAACGTTAATTTATTTTTTAATAGCTTTACGCTGTATTTCGTATATAGCAGGGTAAGCAAGTTTTTTAAAAGTTTTACTTAGGTTTACTTATCATTTTTTTATCTAGGTAAGATTTTGTTAACTCTTTGTTTTTAGTCTTTCGTATATAACAGGGTAATCAGAGAGAGCTTAGTGTTAGACACGGAGCTCTCCAATTGTGACATTACGTGTAGAGTACTCAACGCCACAGAAAAAATGCAAAATTAGCAGAATGCAAATATTTTTTTCCACCAACACGGGGGTGAACAATTGGACCGATAATCGTACTTATAGAGGCTGTGCCGCTGCGGCACGACGGTCTCATTTTAATTTACTATGAATAATATACTTATACTATATACATTAATCATACATAAAAATTTTAACCAAGCACCTTTAAGCAAACATTTTCGAAAATATTGTACATTTGCCCTGCATTGTGTTGAATCCAAACAGATCGGAAAAGTGGAAATAAGTATAACTATAAGAGCCCATCGTTATTTATCTTAATATAACTTTTTCACTCTTTTAGACAAAGATAAGTTGTGGTACATTGGTAAACGGAGTGTCAACACTAAGATCCCTCTGCCTACTCTGTTATGTGCGGGATACAGCGTGAAGCTGATGCTTCACAGTATATATGGATATATATATATATATATATATATATATATATATATATATATATATATATATATATATATATATATATATATATATATATATATATATATATATATATATATATATATATATATATATATATATATATATATATATATATATATATATATATATATATATATATATATATATATATATATATATATATATATATATATATATATATATATATATATATATATATATATATATATATATATATATATATATATATATATATATATATATATATATATATATATATATATATATATATATATATATATATATATATATATATATATATATATATATATATATATATATATATATATATATATATATATATATATATATATATATATATATATATATATATATATATATATATATATATATATATATATATATATATATATATATATATATATATATATATATATATATATATATATATATATATATATATATATATATATATATATATATATATATATATATATATATATATATATATATATATATATATATATATATATATATATATATATATATATATATATATATATATATATATATATATATATATATATATATATATATATATATATATATATATATATATATATATATATATATATATATATATATATATATATATATATATATATATATATATATATATATATATATATATATATATATATATATATATATATATATATATATATATATATATATATATATATATATATATATATATATATATATATATATATATATATATATATATATATATATATATATATATATATATATATATATATATATATATATATATATATATATATATATATATATATATATATATATATATATATATATATATATATATATATATATATATATATATATATATATATATATATATATATATATATATATATNTAAATTTATATTTCCATTTCTTCGCTCTGGTGTCGAGGTTAAGCGCGGCGTTGAGTTCTGCCACTCAACACGCAATGCCTCCAGAATTCGGCAGAAAGTGGGGAACGGAGTGTCTTAACACTAGGTTCCCTCTGCCTACCCTGCTGTGAGCGTGAAGCTAGAATATATTAAATAGAAAATTATTTTCCTGAGACAAATTGCATGTACATGCAACATATTTTGTCATCAACTATAATAAACTATAATAATTTCGTTGAGAATAATGACGAATCAAAATTTTTCATCAAATTTTTCAAACCAAAAATATTAAAGAAATGAAAAATCACACAAAAAATAACTCACAAACTATACCATCCAAGCGAAAGGTAACATTATGAGGTGGCGATTTCCACTGGCGCTGGTGCTTTTAAAATAATAAATCTTAAATTCTCATGGACGAACTAATTCGCGGACGTTTTCTGACCGAAATTTTCAGTTAAAGCTTTGCTGCAGATTTACGGCAGTTATTGTTGTGACAAGCTGAGATGATGTATTGCGTTTGGTGGAATTGAATAGAAGTGTACGATAATAATTGTATTTTACCTAATATTTTGAGTGGAAAATAGCATAAGTTATATTTAAAAATAAATGGTTATCATACACCATGTATGATGTTGATGTTAGTTAGAATTTTATTTGGAGGAGGTCTTGGATACACTTAACGTATAAAAATTTTGGGGCCGCGGGTTCGAGTCCAGTTTAGGGGATTTTTTTAAAGTTTCTTAATAATTTTCTTTTCTACAGGTATACGGTACGTTAAGCTTTGAATGATCAATTGCTACTGAATTTTAGTCGACCTTGTCTTATGTCTTACACTATTAGTGACCTTACCCAAGTCATAAATATCTATCTGTTCATATAAATGAAATTAAATACTTGAAGTTGTGACGTATTGTGCGGTTAGAAAATTCGGCGGCACGGTATCAGGTCAAACAGTTCTCAAGAACACACCCCATGAGAAATGCGGTAGAGAACGTACAGCGAGGAGACATCTCTATATAAAAACCAATGTGTCAAGCCTTGCACCGATCACTGGGTCCCCAACAATTTGAACGGCTCTACGTTGTATGTGATCACATGGTTCAAGCTGATACTGGAGTGCACCAGCCTAGAGATGAGAATAAAAATCACAATTACATTTTTTTTTATTATTCAATAGTAAGTTATTAACACTGAACCAATGTACTACTTTCAGAGGGCATTGTTTCCATCGTCATAAAGGATTTGTCGTCGTCGATTGTCGTCTTTTCATTTTAAAAATCAATGAAATGTCATCAGCAAACAATACTATTTCATGGTTCCTTTCAACTAGATATGTTAAAAAGAGAAAGGACAAGGAATAGACCCCTGTGGTACCCCTGTGCTGATTACTGACCCAGGAGGTTTCTTGCCATTTACATCAATCCTCAGAACTTTGTCAGCTAAATAAGAGGTCAGAGGAATGAGAGCACGTCCTCTTATGCCGCAGTGGTGTAGCTTCATGACCAATGTTGTGTGCTGCACGCAATCAAAAACTTGCAAGCAAAATGTCTAAAATCACAGAACATGCCAAGAGCGTTATGTGATCTATCCCAAGCCTCATATATACTCTTTATAAGACGATAAATAAAATATTGTAATTACGATTTATTAAGTGAATGATTTTCTACAACCTTACTAACATAATAATCAACCAAATACATTTAAATAAAATTAAATAAATATTCGCGCGCGAGGGTCGTTAGTCGATAATAAGTTTCACATATACAATATTTACCACAAATAGAGAGAATGCCAAAACTAACTAATCCCTAAATAATTAAACTAGCGGTAAACATTTTTTCCACTCGGACTAACTAAATAGATAGTGGCAACAATATCCGGCGGCCATGTTGGATTGTATCCAACCTACCGGATGTGAGTCGATTATTTAAAAATAAAACCAAATGCCAAATCTGGCAATGATAAATGTTATTCCCAGTAAAATTGGTTTTTAGGTAAAATTATTTATTGTGGACGTCGTGGTGTAGTTAGAGTGTGATACTGTAAAGGCGATGGTTGTAGGTTCCATTTTAACACGGGGAATGAGTTATTCACCGGCGTAGAACGCTGAAATTTGGAATTCGCGTTTTCAAATAAATGAGTGAGTTGAGTCGAATCACGTGATTTTATAAGATACCAACCTTATCTACTTATATTCTAAACGTATTTAAGACCATCCTGTTATATTATATTTTTTTCTCCCATTTTTTAAGGCATTGCGTGTTGGATGGCAAAATTTAACTGTTCTCTTCATTACCAGAGCAAAGAAATGAAAATATTAATTTAATACTTATAATAATTTAATATTTTCATTTCTATTATATTAACCTACCCATAGAGTCCAGTCGTGGCGCAGCGGCACGAAGTGTGACTGTAAAACCGACTGGTTGTGGGTTCGATCCCCACTCGAGGAGATGAAATATTTACTTAAATTTATATTTCCATTTTCTTCGCTCTGGTGTCGAGGCTAAGCGCGGCGTTGAGTTCTGCCACTCAACACGCAATGCCTCCAGAATTCGGCAGAAAGTGGGGAACGGAGTGTCTTAACACTAGGTTCCCTCTGCTTACCCTGCTGTGCGCGGGATACAGCGTGAAGCTAATTTAATTTATTTTTTTTTTATTATATTAATTCACCAGTAGGAATCGAACCCACAACCCTCGAGTGTACAGTCTCATGTACGCATTATATTCACCTGAATTTTACTCTGATTTACCTTTAATGTCTTAATTAAAATTGATTTTATTCTCATCTAGAAATAATAAGGTTTTGGAATATTTTCTAAGCAATTACGTGGTCACTGATCAAACTAAGTTTTAATTAAGTCAACCGAAAGTTGCAAAAATATTGCTCCTGTAAACGAATTAGAACGTCAGCGGCAGATATACAATTTTGAAAAAGATTTCATTAAAAAAGTTGAGAAAAAAAACAATTCTGAAAGATTATTTTATACGCTTGTTAATATATAACTATAAACATAAAGAGTTGCTTGGTTAAGATCAGGTTTGTAGTAAGATTTATTACTAACTATTGGTTCGAATTGAAAAATTCAAATTGTGCTGCTTTTGTTTTCTTCATAGTTTGTTTGATGATCGATTCCCACTCGGGGGATGATCTTTATTCCCTCACTCCGGTTACGAGAGTAACAAATTCGGTAAAAAAGTAAAAAAATCGATAAGAAGTAAGGTAACGTTTCCCCCTGTACCCTGCTATATACGGTGGCTTAAGCCTTTTAGACCTTAAGTTTCAATGGTTTAGTAAATGTGTTTTAACCTGGCCAAGAACGTAATATTAAGTCTGCTTTTTGTTCCAATTACTTAAGTGGTTTTGTCTCAACTATACCTAGCTTCACCCAGAATTTTGACATTTGGTTTTAGAGAAAACATCTAAAATATTATTGAGGTCGCAGGAGTACCTTAAAAATATTAAAAAGAATGTCAATATTTTAATAATATCTCAACCACAGTGGCTCAGTGCCAATGCACCTGATTCAACGAAATATTCCGAAGATTCTGTAATTTAATTAAGTTTAAACTATATTTTTAAATAGGAAGATTTTCAATAAAACAGAGAAGAATTTATTGGTGCGACTGTCACATAATTGCAGTTAAAAAAACACAAGTTAAACATGTGAGTACAGTTATGACGTAGGGGCACAAAATGTAAACGTCAACGTCCGATTCCCACTCGAAAAAATTAAATATAATATATCCATTTTCTTCGCTCTGGTGTCGAGGCGCGTCGCTGAGTTCCACCATTGAACACGCAACGCCTTCAGCATTTGGCGGAAAATATCTATGGAGTGTCTTAGCACTGGGTTCCCTCTGCCTACCCTACAGTGTGCGATACAGCGAGACGCTAAAAAAATATTAAACATATCAAGATATGCGGAAAGATAATAAATGTTTGATTGCAACAAAATTTTATTGTAATATTTTAAAAGTGCAAATACGTCATTGTTGCACCAAATGAACAGGAGTATCTAAGTAATTTAAATCTACAACTCCTCGAATTATTATTAACCATTTTAATAAAGGCCAGTCGTGGCGAATTGGCACAAAGTGTGACTGTAAAACCGACTGGTTGTGGGTTCGATCCGCACTCGAAGAGACGAAATGTTTACTTAAATTTATATTATCCAAGATGGAAGGCTTGCTCGCAGCGACCCCTGCCAGCCCTTACGNAGAATTCGTAACCGTATTCGTTCCATCAACAATATTGTATTTCTTTATTAAGAACATTTAATTATTTTCCTTATTTCTTTATAGAATTTATTAAATTACGTGATTAAACTCAATTTAAATTTCGGTAAAATATTAAAGAAGAAGATCATTAAGGGGTAGTAAGATTTTTTCTAAATGTATACATTATTGGTTCCACCTCCAATTTGAAAAATAAAATTTTTCCCAATTTGGAAAAATCTATTATTTATTTTCAAATTGGAAAAATCTATTATTTATTTTCAAATTGAAAAAATCAATTTTTTTTTCAAATTACGGATCGAACATGTGCGGATCCGCAATGAAGAGATACACAAAATGGCAGCGAATAGAGTATCCACGCCATTGGTGCAAGGTAGCCCTCATAACTTTAGCATGCCCGGAGGTTATGTTCGGAGAGGATGACAGTGGATGAGGCGAATATGCAGAGAACAAGGAGGTATGCAGAGACTATTTACATTAAGCGCTTGGTTCTCTCTGTCTACCCTCTGGATGGATGGAATAAAAAGTAAAGGTAATAAAATGATTTTGCCTTGTTTTCTTTTGTTTTGATGCTATTCTCAACTGCCCCGCCGCCCCTTAAAATCTGTCGCTACTGTATATAGAAATAACCAAAACAGATATATTTAACTCCACACGTTGTCTTACCAAATCCGTAATTAATTAATATGTTCCCCCTGAGTCGGAATCGAACCGCAATGCGCCACAATGGCCTCAACTCAAATTTCAATGGGTTCAATTCCCAATAACTTCTATCAACAGCTTGTAATGTGAGATATGACGATAAAATCATGAATAAAGACAAACACATTATACTCTAAAATAAAATACAATAAAAGAATAATCAATACAATTTTTCATTAGAATCGGCTGAATTTTTTTTAGGAACGATCCATTTGGATAAATTTCTTCTAATTTATACTCGAAATCGTAAATAACTGGAAGCCTAATGTCTCGAGTTACTCTCGCGGGAGAAATGGAAATTGTTAGAATTAATAATGCAAATACGTATAATGTACGTTTGAGTAATGTTGCCGTAAGGCGAGTTTTACCCTAACATTGTTTAGTCAAATGGATTGAATGTTTTTTTTTAAGTTTTTTAAAATGTTATTCCTCATAAAAAAAAAGCAAAATATTTTTTTAACGCTGTATTCGTGTAGCAGAGTAGGCAGAGGAAGTTTAGTGTTATGACACTCCGCCCCCCACATTATGCCAAATTCTGGAGGCGTTGCAAGTTAAATGGCGGAACTCAACGCCGCGCTTTGCCTCGACACCAGAGTGTGAAATGAAAATATGAAATATTTCATTTTCTCGAGTGTGACTCGAACCCACAGCTGTCGTGGTTACAGTCACACCCTTGTGCCCCTGCACCACTACTGCTTAGTGGTCAGAGCGCTTGGACTTTTGCTGTTTTTGCGTTCCCTCTGCCTACCTTGCTAAAAAATATATATTAATTACTTCTCACAAACAAAAGTATTAAATTATTTACTCAATTACAAATATATTTTGACAAAGTATTACAATTTGACAGTCACCGAAATATAAGCACTCGGCACTTTATTAACCCTTCATTCAGCCTTCATTTAAAACGGAAGATGAAATACAATAGCCTCTGCGTAATGTCGTTCTTATTGTTAGACGTTGCCATGACAACGGTAAAGATGACTTATTTAAGAGAGCAAAGTTGACTGTTTCATGAAATATTTGGGCAAAAAATTATTTGAAATTTGAAATTAATTAGAAATGCGTAACATATTTATATTAATTTAATTTTTCTTTTTTGTAGGGCATAGAGATAGTTGTGGATTCGATTTAAAAATAATATATGAAATAGATTCTTGATTTATTTAAAATGAGACATAATAATTCTAACAATTCTCAAAACGTTTTGCAGGGTCTGTAAGCGCAACAGTTCTGAGTTCGACTCCCACTTGAGGAAGTAAATATGTATTATTTTCATTTCTTTGCTATAGTAACGATGCAAAGCGCGGCGTGGAATTCCGCCAATCAATAGGTGTAACAATGCTTTCAAATTCTGCAAAAAGTGGAAAACGGAAGGGTCTTAATGCGAACGGAGCATCTTAACACTAGGCCTATTCTCTTATGTACAGCGTGGAGTTAAAAAAGCCTCCCCTCCTTCTCTGGGTGCGGAATCCCCCCCCCAACCATCAAAATACAAACCATAGATTCTGACTGCCCCGAAAAAGTTAAATCCACATTATGGCGTCACACCACAAAATACGCAACACAAAAGACTTTCGTCCAAATCTACAATTATCTATAATAACTTTAAATAATTTTGTTACATCATTACTAATTCCTATATGAAATGAAGCGTTTGTACTCGTTTATTTGAAATTCATCAATTACTATCCTTATAGCAGTGGTACAAGGTTCGATATCCAGTGGAGGCGATTCCCCCAACATACGTAGGTATGGGAGTGACAGAAATAATTTTTAAACTTCTACTGAGCATGTTAGTTTATATGAACTGCGGATAGATGGACGTGCTCGAACAATATAATTGAAGTAATTAGGTGTCATTGGTTCATTAGTTTAATGGTGTTTCTTGCGTGGTGGTATTTCTTCTTTTTTTTTGCTGGATTTGAACCCGCTCTTGTCGTGTATTGGCCTAATAATATATATGCAATAAATAATATAATAAACTTCTTATCCAGTTCAGAAAGATTATTTTTTCCGGTTATGAATCTATTACCACATGTTCTAGCATATTTTTTTATCTTCGTGCCATATACATATAGTACATAGCAGTATAGGCAGAGGGAACCTGGGAACCTAATGTTAAGATAGTCCGTTCCTATTAAGACGCTTCTGTTCTCTATTTTCCATTAAAAATTTTTCATTGTGTGTTGAGTGTCGGTACCAAAGGAAAGAAGAAGAAATGAAAATATCAAATACTTAATACTCTCAGGTGAAAATCGAACCTACAACCTGTCACGCTTGCTATAGAAGCCTAACGAACAATGAAACCTAAATACCTACCTTTGAATAAAAATAATTAATTAGACAGTATCTATTTATTCAGATTTCGCAAATCCATAAATTCTTTGCATAATCTTAAAGTTACATTAATACGTTGATTTTGTTATGAAAAGACATTACTTAACTAGGTAAAATTTGAACTAGTCTTAAAAGACAAAGTGTGGCGTTAAGTTACGCCCCACCCCCACACTATCTCAAAATAGACAGAAAATGGATAGTAGAGTTTCTTAATTCAAGACAAAAATCATCTACAACCGCAATCCAAAAGTATACTACAATTCCTACCTATCACATACATTACATTCTTGTACCACTGAGCCACGACGATCTCAACTTAATTTGGTCTCAACTCAAACTCAATTTTATACTATATATAAGATATAACTTAATTGAGATATCGTGGCGTTAAGTTCCACCATCACCTACTCGAAACCAGCTCTAAAATGAGCAGAAAATCGAGAAATCTCTTTACAATCAACAAGTTTTTCTCTGTTTGAGGCCAGTCGTGGCACAAGGGCCCAAAGTGTGCCTGTAAATCGACTGGTTGTGGGTTCAATCCTCACTCTTATTATATTTTCATTTCTTCGCTCTGGTGTCGAGGAGAAAGAGCGGCGTTAAGTTCCACCATTCAACACGCAATGCCTCCAGAAATTGGCGGAAAGTGGGGAATGGAGTGTTTTAACACTAGCTTCCCTCTGCCTACCCCGCTGTGTGCGGGATACAGGGTGAAGCTAAAAAAAAGTTTTTCTCTAAAACAAAATCCTTAAACAAACAAGCCTACGTTAAACATAGTCAAATTGAGTCATAATCTTTGAATGGCCCATAAAAATTGTAACTAGTAGTATAATCATTATTTTAGTTACAAAATATCTACTCATCGTGACCTGATTTCTTATGTATGAGTCATACATTCTTTTGACTTTTCTAACATTAGTAGTTGAAAGGATTTGTAGGAGCTATAAACGTAAATTGACATCACCAAAATTTATGTTTATTTTTAATATGCACTCACACTATTATACTTATATTGAAAAGCGTTGAGTTACGCCACTCAACACGTATAGCTTCAAGAATTGGAAGGAAAATTAAAAATAGGTGTGCTGACATTAGGTTCCCTCTGCCTACCTTGCTATTTGCGGGATACATAGTAAAGTTAAAGAAATTAAAATAGAAATTAAAAATGATTTATTTAAGTTGAATGGCATTAAGTTTGTGGAGAACGGAACGTTTGGACACTTAATTCTCTCTCCTATCATGCTAAAAGCGGTATAAAGCGTGAAGCTAAATAAATATATTTCATATGTTTTAAATAATCCACTAGATGAAGTACGGTGTTGAGTTACGTTAGTTAGTGATATTTCTTAACACTTTATCAGAATTTTAGTTATTCTGTTCAAATTTTTTTGAAGTAGATTACCAAAAATATAATTTATCAAATTATAAATTTGTACTGACTTGTTAATGTAACTGGCTTCGAACCTATTTCCTTTCAGTTAACAACATCCTAAAATTAATAGGAAAATTATATAGAATCAATACCAATATATCATACCGTAGTTGTTTTTTTAGCTTCACGCTGAATGTCGCATATAGCATGATAGGCAGAGGGAACCTGGGAATCTAGTGTTAAAACACTAAGTTCTCTACTAAGACACTACCGTTCCCCATTTTCCGCCGAATCCTGGAGATGTTGCGTGTTGAATGGGAACTCAACGCTGTGCTTTGTCTCGTTATCAGGGCAAGGAAAGAAAAGTATAAAAAAATAATTTCCTCGAGTGGAAATCGAACCCACAATTTTGCGTTTACTCACACGCTTGTCCTCAATATAGTAGTGTTTTTGTCAAGAATCTATTTGATATTTATCTCTGAAACAAAAGTGAGGCACTTATTAGAATTCTAAAAATGTTAGGAGTTTCTTTGATCGTTCAATAAATTAGGCAGCTTTAGCATTTCGAACAAAGCAGTTGACAAGTATCAACGCGTTCTGGGAATTTATGTTCTATATTTTAATTTAGATTTGTGAGATTTCGAGATTTATTAGAGTTTTACATTTAATTTTGGCAAATTAAATATTTTTTTATATTATTATTGTTTTTTTTTTATATATTATATTTATTATAGTATTGTTTTTTTTTAGCTTCATGCTATATCCCGCACATTTCAGTGAAGGCAAGGGAAACCTGTATTAAGAAACTTTGTTTACACTAGGATACTTTCCATCGAATTCTGGAGCTTCATCATCTTATCAGAGCGAGAAAATTAAAACATGATGTTCCCAGGTGAGAATCGAACCTACAATAAACATTCTGTACCGCATCAATTTCAAGACATTGCATTAGATTGGCGATACAACACGCCGTGATTCGTTTTCGACTGGGGAAATAACACAATAAAAATTGAATATAATCAATAACTACAACAAATAAGTTAAATAGAATGTGAATCGAGACCATAACTCACTAATTCTCCATACTTTCGAGGTATTGCGTGTTAAGTGGCGGAACTCAACGCCGCGCTTATGTTAACTAAAGCTAAGACGTAAAAAAAATATATAATCTATTGATTATAACATGAGATAGGTACACCTCTAACGAGAATCAAACGTGATAATTGTGTTTATCACGTGTACAGCCAACATAGTTTCGGTACTACGTCAAATATTAAATAAAACCAGCTGCACGCTGTATCCCGCACACTGCAGGGTAGGCAGAGGGAACCTAGTGTTAAGACACTCCGTTCCTCACTTTCTGCCGAATTCTGGAGGCATTGCGTGTTGAGTCGCAGAGCTCAACGCCGCGGTTTGCCTCGACACCAGAGCGAAGAAATGCAAATAGCTCGAGGAGATGAAATATTTACTTAAATTTAAGTAAATATTTCATCTCCTCGAGTGGGGCTCGAACCCACAACCAGTCGGTTGTACAGTCACACTTTGTGTCCCTGCGTCACGACTGGCCCTAACGTGAAATATTAAATCTACTTAAATTTACAAAAGATGACTTTTAAGGAATCCGAATCCATTTATCTGAGTCATTATAATATAATTAATGTTTTGAAGCAATATTATGTTTTGTCTAAATGATGGATGGATTTTAGTTATTTGTTACAATAAATCATTGTTTGGACAGATGTAAGTGTTTCTTTATAGAAATTGATCTAAGTATAGAACGAGGAGTATATTTCTGACTGTAATCGCGAGGACTGTGAGTTCGACTCTAATTTAGGGGAATTATTGATTTGTGGGGAAACGGAGATAACGTTAGGTTTCCCTTTGCTTACCACGCGTGCGCCACTACCATTTAACACGCAATATATTGAGCTTGGACGGAAAATGAACGATTTTGCTCTGTCTGCCTATCCTGATGTATGCGGGATACGACGAGAAGCTGAAAAATTGAAAAAGGCCATCGCGCACGAGTCTAAATGCTGACGAACGTTTTTATACATAAATCACTTAAATCCCATGTTTTTTTGAGGTAAAATGCGGTGTTGAGCCAATCAATATGTCTAAAATAGATAAAAATGTAGGACCAAATATTTTAACACACAATTCCCTCAACCTTCCCTATTAGTTTATACATACATATGTGAGTGATTTATGTTGTGTGTGTCCATGTTCATATATTAAAAATCTATGATAATACCCTAACAGATTTGTATGTACAACCATTCCACTTCAATAATTTTTCAATACATACATACATACATGTACATTTACTCTTAAACACATTAAAATTTGACATTGACTCAATACTTTGCGTAATGTATACTTAGGGCCCTATGAGTGTTGCGCAAGCGCAGCTAAATCACCATATCTAACATCTGGCATATAAAATACCAGTACATTTTATATATCGAAAGTTACTATATAACGCTCTCCATTGCTCCTTTTGTACCAATCTTAAATATAACCTAAATTTAAAATTTCAATGGGTAGTGTAAAATGTTTGCTGTATTTGTTCTAATTTCAAGCTGTAAATATATAAAGACGTCTTTCATTTCTTCTAATTTAGATGTTTAGTTGGTGTCCAATGTATGTAAGTTGGCTGATGGACTAATTTGATTTAAAAATTATATAATTAATTGAAGTGTTCGTAATAAGCAGATTTAGATTATTATAATTAGCTGGGGAAATACTTTAATCAAACAAAGCGCGGCGTTCAGCTCCACCAATGTCTTGATTTCGATTGGTAAGCGGAGAATGGTGTGTCTCGTCTACCAGAACGGAGAAATAAAACGAAACAAGCTCCCCTCAATAAGCATTCCCATTGCGCTATTGCAATAAATAAATATAGGTGCCTATTATTGAGTAAATTATCATATTAACATCAACGATATTTAAACACGAAGATGTCTATCAGTTTTTCATTAATTAGTAAATCTCTTAGCAAAATCATTAAATATATGTAAATATATTAACATCCGAAATAATTGTATATTTTCTCTCAAAATTTACAATATTCCAGCTTGTTTTTTTTTCTCCAAATATTTTTCCTCTATATAATATTGTACGTCTAACAATTCGTTTATAACATTATATACTACTTAGGAGATAAAAGTCCATATTAACTGAATAAGTCATTAGTGTTTTCGGAACCTTTCGGGGGAAGTTTCTCCTCTCAGAAAATTTCTCCGGGTATTATATCAGTTCTTTAGTTGTCATCAACACGTCCAAACCTCGGCTTTTGTTCTAATTGTACCACTCTTGTGAGTTAATCTATTAGTTATGATAAATTAATTTTGTAATGTACTTTCTTTTAGTATCTTTTATTTAATATATAGATAATACTAGCGAGCAACACGCGGCTTCGCCCGTTTAAATTTATTGTAAACGGGCGCAGCCTTTCATACAAAATCGCTACATAAATTATATTGTATATGTAATTCAGATGTATAAGCTATATTTTACAGTAATACTGTAAAATATAATTTAAATTGGTTTAGTAGTTTTTGCGTGAAAATGGAAAAAATAAAACATTCGTTTTCACAAACTTGAAAGTTTGAAATTTATAATTTTAATAGGATATTGCATCAAAGCCGTCAGATCGAGACAGCGAATGTAAACGCGACGGTTGTGGGTTTGATTTCTACTCGAGACAATGATTTATTTCAGGTCCCACGCTTCGTTTAACCATAACATAAAAAAAATAATCGATTCCCCCAAATAGTAATCAAACCCAAAAATTCCGCGTTACAGTCAGACGTCCGCTGTTGCTACGCTATGAGTGCCTTCATTCTTTTTTTTTAGCTTCAAGCTGTATCCCACACACTGCAGGGTAGGCAGAGGAAACCTAGTTTTAAGACACTCCCTTCCCCACTTTCTGCCGATTTCTGGAGGCATTGCGTGTTGAGTAGCAGAACTCAACGCCACACTTGTCCTCAACACCAGAGCGAAGAAATAGAAATATAAATTTAAATAAATATTTCATCTCCTCGAGTGGGGATCGAACCCACAACCAGCCGGTTTTACAGTCACACGTTGTGCCCCTGCGCCATGACTGGCCTTCATTCTTATATCAACTAATATTATGATTCAATCAACCGTAGCGCCACAGTTTTGTCAGCAACATTATAATCAACTGAGATACGTAATGCGTACAAGGAAATGCTATTATCTTGTGCCCTCCTCGAGAGGGGCTGTCAATGACGCGAAGTTTTGACGAAGTGCCCCACGTGCCCCAATTTCTTTGTAAGTTCACGCTAATCACCGATGCTTATAATTCTGGTAAATACATATTAAGAGTAAGAGATATAACGGGAGATATTCTTTTGTAGATTCGAGATTGTGGTTCCCTTTATGATAAAGCTATTAAAAAAATTAAAAGCTGACAAGAAAATTAAACCTATACAATTATACAAAATACAGTTGTACAAAATTAAACAAAATCCATAAATTTTAGTTAGTTCAAAATAAATAAATTAAAAAGACAATTAACAGGACTATTAAGGTTTATTTGACTACCTTTATAAACAAGAAAAGTCGCTACCAACAATATTATTATAATTTTATTACGATTACAAGCGCAGCATTTCTGACAGTAGTCTTGGTCAAGAGTGAAATATAATATTACAAAATTATCTTTAATTAATTACTAAAAATATTTATTATTCCTGGTTAATATTTACCAGGTCAGAGTTAGTCTTAGTAGAGAGTTGGTTAGAGGCCAGTCATGGCGCAGGGGCAAACTGTACCTGTAAAACCGACTGGTTGTGGGTTCGATCGCCACTTGAGGAGGTGAAATATTTATTTAAATTTATATTTTCATTTCTTCGCTCTGGTGTCGAGGCAAAGCGTGGCGTTGAGTTCTGGTCAACACGCAATGCCTCCAGAATTCGGCAGAAAGTGGGGAACGGAGTGTCTTAACACTAGGTACCCTCTGCCTACCCTGCTGTGTGCGGGATACAGCGTGAAGCTGAAAGAAAAAGTTAATACCTACCTATCTATCTATTATGTTTAGGAAAAAACTGATTACAAGTACCTTTCCGTAATATATTACAGTAGTATCTGCCCGATCCACGGGAGTCATTACCCCCCGTTATGCGTCTCCTTCATTAAATTCCAAATTTTTTCCTCTTACCGTTTCCGTGGATACAAGTAAATTCGTAAATAGCTTCCCGGCTTCCTGATATGTGAGAAGTCGATAGGTGAATGATAGAAGTGGTTTCAATCTGTTTTTGTTGTAGCTTTCAATTTTTTTGGGTTATTTCTTCACGTTAGTGTAATTATAGATAGAGTAAAAGGATTTTATGTTTATTCAGCCTGGTAACTAGTATAAAAATTCTGATTTCTGTTCAATTCTTAAATAACTTTTTGTGTGGAATAGTCCATTTATCGAGGAAGGCTATAGACTATATTACATCACGCCAAGACCTTTAGGAACTGTGCACAAATTTTATTTCCTTTTTGAAGCTTCACGCTATATCCTGCTCATAGCAGTTTAGGTGAAAGGGAACCTGAAAACCTAGTGTTAAGTGTAATTTCCGCCGAAATGGAAGGATTTAGTGTCAGAATTCAACGTCGCGCTTTGCCTTATTACCAGAATTAGAAAAAGCCAATATTAAATATTTCCTCGAATGAAAATCGAACCCTGAACTTGCCTTACAGTCGCTTGTGCCCCCGCCCCACGACCGGCCTAACCTATATTTCCATTTACCTTTAATAAAAGCTGATGCCATCTTTACATTACTCCGTGTAAGGCCTCAATGGAAATTCGGCACATAAAAAACAACTAGACGCTTCCTGTTTCTTTTATAATATCCTCTTTATGAAACTTTTATTTGGTGTATTTAGTTTTATTTATAGGACGTTGTTAGAAAGAATGTGAATCTCTGTAAGTAGAGCTTTATTTTGGTAATAAAATGGATTATGTACTTTGGATATTACGACGTCGTAATTCCTACTTCGTAATGTCCGAATTTTTAAAGGTAGTGAGTTCAATGCTGAACAAGTAAGGAACGAGCACACAGCTATCATGTATACATGCATACACTTTTTATGTTGTCGCAGGGGAAGTCTTTCAAATATATCGTATAGAAGACCGCGTTATGTAGAATTTTATAAACTATATTTACACTACTTAATAAGAAAACGTATAAAAATATGAACGTAGCGGGATTTGAACCCGCGCCTCTTTGGAAACCGTCCAAGAGCTCTGACCAGCAAAGCCATACGTTCTCATCGAGCTACGTCGAAATTCTTATACGCTTGTCACAATATTTTTTTTTATATGTTTTCTTAATAAGTATAACACTTAATCTGTATGTATGTATATAAAACTCTTTCATTACTGAGCGACTGACAGACAACGTACAGACGAAATTACTGGAGTTAATAGTTGAAATTTAGCATCTAAGTAGGCTAGGGAGTATAAGGGAGCGCTAGGAGAGGATTCCTCGAAATTCCTTAAGGAATATGAAAAAAAAAAGATTTTTCATTTTACATATCAAAGTCCACGTAAACCAAAGAATCATCTGGGCCACGACTACTTTATCATATCACGTTATATCCTCAAAAAAATATATACCCAAAACTCAAAAAACCATATCCTAAATAGAGGCTAACGAAGCTTAACAGTACATGGTCTCACAAAAGATGTGGATAATCCTTTAAGAGGCAGAATATAACGTGAATGTGTTGTTATTTTTATTATAACATCCCTAAAAGGCAACGACAAAGGTACTTTTAAATTCAAAGCCAGCCCCTCGTAATGTTATTTACAAAGTAGGCATTTACGTATCTCGTAATAATTTGTTATAAAGCCTTGCTATTATAATATTTTTTTTGGATTTTTCTTGTTTAGCTTTCATACTTCATATTTATGGTTCGCAGAGAAATCTTATGTTAAGTCACTCCGTTCATCTTTTCCATTCTAATTAAGAAATTTTATGAGTTAAATGGTGAATATGACACTGTTACATTCTGCCTTACCAGGCAGTGATACACCTACTGCTCCTAATCGGAAATTGAATTTATAAAAATTCTGTATATAGTCAGACATTTTCTTACTCTACTATGTATGTTTGAGTACATTTTTGTACCGTGTTGTTAAAATCAAGAGTCAAATCGACGAAACGTAGTGTAAAGACACTTCATTCTCCAGTTTCCGCCTAATTTTAGAGGCATTGCATGTTGAGTGGCAGAACTCAACGCCATACTTTGCCTGGACACCGGAGCGAAGAAATGGAAATATAAATTTAAATAAATATTTCAATTCCCCGATTGCGGATCGAACCCAGAACCAGTCGCGTTTTACAGTCACACTATGTGCCCCTGCGCCTAAACAGGCCTCACTGTTTTGTTTTGTTATAATTTTATTCCGTTCTTGAGGGTCCTCAATGAGTGTATGTTTCAGTGAGCTTGCTGTTTCCTGTAACCCTCAAGGGTTACAGGAAACATGGTGGAATAATTTGAGCATATAAATATGTATTAATTTTATGAAGAGGATTATAAGCTTAAGGACATTTTTTATATACTCTATACAGATATCGTCATTTTGGTGAAGAGAGCTCCACGTACTGCAAGGTTCACGACAGTGGACAAAGGAGTAGAATAATTAAATAAAAAAATATTTCATCCCTACGTTCTTGGTTCTCAAGTATAAACCAATATTTTGTTGGATTTAATTTTTCATTGAAAATACATTTTTTATGTGGGTATTTTATTAGCGTTGGTGTATATGGTTGTGGGTACAAGTTCCAGTTCCTTCTCTTCACTATCAAGACAAAGTGTGGCGCTGAGTACCCCCACTCAACACACAATGTCTTCAAAATTAGGCGGTTGAGAAACGGTGAAGGGTAAACTAGGTTTTCTCCTCTCACCTTGCTACTTTCTGCCACTGGCCACACAACACGCTTTGTCTCAAAATAAAACGATAAAACGAAGAACAGAGTGTCTTTACTCTTTATTTTCTACATCTACCCTTTATAGCATCATCCACTAAAACAAATAAAATTTCCATATCGAAACCAAATATTAGATAGAACGCGAATTGAAACCTATGAAGTTGCAATGGCTTTATATGTGTTATTTAGGTGGCCACATTGTGCCATTTCTTTTATTTTATTCGGTGGCACCACGCCTTTACGGCTATCGAAATCCGTATTTGAATATATAGCTAGTCGTATTACTAAATGTATCGGATTAAGTCATAGGATTTGGCGATTTATAGGAGGATAACGATATTTGATGCAATTCTTAGTTTTAAATTTAGACCGTCTGTTGTGATCTGTTGACTGTGATAGATTTTCATTCAAATGTGTTAATTAATTTTCTTTTCTTTGCTCTGATAAAAAGATAAAGATAAAGAGTGGCATTTAGTGCACTAAACTTCCGATGTTTCGAAAATTGAAGGGAAAGTGGGAAATAGTTTCATCTTAACACTAGATTTTCTCTGCTATCTATAATCAAGATCAGTGAGAATCAAAACCTCGACCATCGCGTCCATACAGTCAAAAATGAAAAGAGTACAAGCATAATGAAAAGAGTTTTGCATCCAGGACAAGTTTCACTAAACATTAGATATCCATAATAAACGAATATTACATCTATTTGGTATGTCAATTATGTAGTTACGGGAATCGAATTCATAATCCACACGCCATAAATTAAACTCATTTACACATTGAATAAACTTATTAAATTTAAGTCTTATAAGAAATTTGTTGTGCCATTTAATACTTCCTTGGTATTGAACAGAAACTCATTGCGTGTTGAATGACAGATCTCAACGCCACGCTTTTGCCTCGACACCAGAGCGAAGAAATGGGGATCGAACCCACAACCAGTCGGTTTTACAGTCATACTTCGTGCTGCTGCGCCACGACTGGCCTCAAATACATACATGTATTTCCACCAATAAACATTATATCGAGCGGAAAGGCGTGAACGGGCAAAAAGAGTTTAAAATCAACTCGCTCAGTTCTAGACACAAATTACAAAATATAAAACTCTTTGTTGGTGATAATGTATACTGACTTTATTTAAAAGGAGTCCGTTCTGCCTAAGTATTAATAATCATAATTCACGCTGTATCCCGCACACAGCAGGGTAGGCAGAGGAAACCTAGTGCTAAGACACTCCGTTCCACACTTTCTGCCGAATTCTGGAGCCATTGCGTGTTGAGTGGCAGAACTCAACTCCGCGCTTTGCCTCGACACCAGAGCGAAGTAATGGAAATATAAATTTAAGTAAATATTTCATCTCCTCGAGTGGGGATCGAACCCACAACCAGTCGGTTTTACAGTCACGCTTTGTGCCAGTGCGCCACGATTGGCTAAGTATTGCCCGCTCATTTCTCTTTCGCGATCGAAACTGGGCATTAAGTGTGAAGATAAAAAAAATAATGTAAATTCTGTAGAACTGTACAATGCCTTAACTTGCGCCGTGCAAAAGGTCCGGCGAAATGGTCTCCGCACAGTTTTCAGCGACCATTCGAATGGAAATGACTTTATTCAGATAACAACAGCGATTTTATCTCCACGTATTTCATGTTTACTCTTTTTTACGATTATTTATTTTTCAAAGTAATTATGTATAATAGAAGAATAGAAGTACTTTAGTATAGAAGTATTAAAATTGAAAATTAATAGTAGTCGTCGTGCAGCGGTATAGTGTCTTATTGTAAACGCGACGGCTATGAGTTCGATTATTTTCACTTCATCACTCTGGTAAGGAGACAAAGCGCGGCGTTAAACTCTGCTAATCACCGAGTAAACAAATAATTCATGAAATGAAAATATTCCATTCCTTGAGTGGGATTTGAACCCACAATAACACAACACTATCCAATTGTTAGATGTGTACGGTACATATAAATATAAGCTTAATATTTCATAGTAATTCTATCTGAGCAGCTACATCCGACACGAGCATCGAACCGACGACCGCAACGCAATTAATTATGTACCGACAGACAGAATGACTAAATAAATGTATTGCAATTATAATTACTTTTGCGCGAATTTAGTTTGAAATTAAATGTATAGTGTTTGTGATAAATTAAATCAGCTTAAAGTATGAATGTTTGTGTATGCTGTATATTTTTTTACTTTCACGCATTATCCCGCGGGTGCTTCTTCTTAACAGAGCGGGAAAATGAAAATAATTAATTCTTTTGGGCGGTGGTCAAAGACCATGTAGTAATCTATAAAATCAAATCAGCTTCACGTTGTATCCCGCACACACTAGGGAAGGCAGTGGGAACCTAATGTTAAGATACTCCGTTCCCCACTTTCCGCTGAGTTCTGGAGGCATTGCGTGTTGAGTGGCGGAACTCAACGCCGCGCTTTGCCTCGACACCAAAGCAAAGAAATGAAAAATAAATGTAAATAAATATTTTATTTCCTCTAGTGGGGATCGAACCTAGAACCAGTCGATTTTACAGTCACACTTTGTGCCCCTGCGCCACGACTAGCTTCAATGTAGTAATCTAAAGTAGTAATACATAATCTTATATTAAGATTTAGGTTCTCTATTTATTTGCCTTTATTGAAGTCATTGTGGATGGGACAAAAATATAATACTAACAGAAGAAAATGAAAACTTGGAGAATTTCATCAAGGTTTTGCCTTAAAAGGTATTAGTGCTATTTTTTTTTTATGATTTTAGGTAGTGGCTGTCGTGGTGCAGAGAAATAAGCGTGAGACTGTAACCACAGCGAAAGCGAAAGCACGACGTTAAATTATTCGAATATTCTGCGAAAAAAGGAGAACGGAAGTATCTTAATTTAAATGCAGTGTCTTAACACTAAGTTCCCAGGTTTCAGGTACAACGTGAAGCTATCAAAAAAAGAATATATCACATAAAAGAAGAACGAAAACATCAACTCCTCGTATCAACAAAATTTAAGAGCCATAATGACTTAACTTATAACAATTTTTAACAATCAAGAAACAAAAAAAAAGAAGAAATGAAACAAACTGTAAACAAAAGAAAATTTTGACCCTCAAGCAAGTAACAAACATCCGTTCCGATTGCGAGTCACTTCGAAATTTGAAAACTTTTAATGGATCTCGTGACGGAAGTTACGTGGAGTCGCGTCGAGTCAAATTTTGTTTGATTCCGTAATCTATAATGAACATTTTGATGCGTTGTTTAAATGTTGTATTGTGCTGTAGGTACTATTGGGCCACAAGTAAACGGCTGTAAATATTACAGTTTGTGGGTCCAATATCCACTTAAGAACATGAAATATTTGATATTTATATTTGGGCGGTAAAATGAGGAACGGATTGTCTTCATGGGAACGGAGTGTCTTTAAATAAGGTTCCTAGGTTTCCTCTGTTTACTCTACTATGTGCGGGAGACAGCATAAATCTTAAAAATCTGTACTGCTATTTTCTATAATTCACAGGGCAAGAATCTCCATTTTATTCTCCATTTTAGCCCTAATATTCTATACATTGCGTGCTGTGTGTAGTGTATAGTGTGTAGTGGCAGAACACTACACCATGCTTTATAATGTTAGGAGAGCGAAGTGAAAATAATTAATTCTTCTAATTCAAAATCGAGCACACATCCATAGAGTTTACATTAATATGTTGTACCACGACGATCTACTCATATCCGTATAGTGTTCCTTCTATAGGAATATGGCCGAGGTCTACACTATGGTTTCCTTATCTTGATGACTAAACGCACAAATTTCCTTATGTTTTATATAACATATTCTCCGTTTTTCTGTGTTATAATATCATGTCTATATTTATACACGAACGCTTAAACTTTTTTTTTCAATTTCACGCTGTATCCCGTAGAGGCAGAGGCAGAGAAAGCCTTGTGTTAAGACACTCCACTCCCAACTTAAACTTTTGTCTTAAATACCTCCACTATTCATTGAAAACTGCATGAAAATCTGTCGCGTAGTTTAAAAATAAGTAAATAATTTTAATTCATACTCCGTAACTAAAAAGAAAAAAATCAGCTTCACGCTGTATCTCGCACACAGCAGGGTAGGCAGAGGGAACCTAATATTAAGACATTCTGTTCCCCACTTTCTGCCTAATTCTAGAGGCATTGCGTGTTGAGTGGTAGAACTCAACGCCGCGCTTTGCCTCGACACCAGAGCGAAGAAATGGAAATATAAATTGAAGTAAATATTTCATCTCTTCGAGTCGGGATCGAACCCACAACCAGTCGATTTACAGTCACACTTTGTGCCCCTGCGCCACGACTGGCCTCTAACTAAAAAGGAAGAATATAAACAAAACCTCATACATTCAATACAACAAATTCATACACAAATTGAAACTTTCAATACTAAACGGTGAAATTTTCAGCAATTATCGCGAGTTCGATTCTCTTAACAACCCGCATGTATGAGTATGTATGTATGTATCATATATAATATGAAATGCCTAAAGTGGCGCATATTGGGTAGTTAAAGTAATTACAATACAGCTTGCAACATAGAGGTGAGAAACTTGCGCCTAACTTGAAACGCTTATACTTTGTGTATGGTGTAAGATATAAGATCATTTTTATGAATAATTTTATTTTGATTTCTTTTTTAGATTTGTATTGAAAATTTGTTATTATTTTGTAGTTATTTTATTTAAACACAATCATCGTGGTTGTAGATTTAATTTTTATTCGGGAGAATTTCATTCATTTCTTCGTGCTGGTAACAAGATATAGACTTTTCCTTTCTATGTCTTCTTATTTTCACATGAGGCGTGTTTAACATTATATTTTCTTTTTAACTATATAAATCGCCTTGATATTAACTTATTGTAGTAAAACGAGGATGGGTTAGATTTTTTTTTCTTTAATAGTCTACTCTCGGCATATACAGTTAAAAAAACAATAGTCGAATTAATAATCTCCTACAACAAATAAATTACAATTAAATTCATAATTAAGGCCGTCGTGGCGCAGTTACAAGCGCGTGATTGTGAGCGTGACAGCTGTGAGTTCGATTTCCCGTCGGTGGAAATAAATTATTATTTCGTAGCACTAACGAGACAAGGCGTGGCGTAGACTTCCTTCAACACGCAATGCCTCCAGAAATTTCCATAATGTAGGGAACAGAATGAAAGGGGGAACGAAGTGAAAATAGGTTATCTAACATCAGGTTCCCAGATAATTTCTACCAAAAAATATAAAACAACCTCAAAATCATCAAATATAATTATTTCCATCCATTAATTTCCTCTACAACGTCCACAAACCGCTCCATCTTGTCACTCACCCCATACAAACCCAACATATTATTTAAGCTAATATGAAATTGTTCAAGCAATACCGGTGAAGGCACGTGCGATCTTTATACCACTTCGGTAATAGTAATTAAGTCAAAATGACGAACCGAATGTCGATTTCAGCCAGTTTCCATGGAAACTTGTTCGAGTTGATTTGAGTTGGAAATACTTTAAGTAAGTTTTCCATTTGAACTTTTAAGTTTTTTATAGTTTTATGGTTTTATGTTGGCCGGTTCAAATTTACTTACTTTAAAATATTTTTGAAGCTTCATGCTTTTCTCGCATGTAGGAGATGTCACTGTTCAGTGATTTAATTCTCCGGTTTCCGTTCTAATTCGAGACATTATATGTGGGCTTCAACGACGCGCTATTTTTATTGTTATCAGAGTGTTATAGTTTGCAACTCTAATCACGACAGGTTGAGGGTTCGATTCCCACGCGAGGAAATAAGTTCTGCCATTTAACACGCAATGCCTCCAGAAATCTTCGGAAGGTAGGGGACGGAAGTGTCTTACCACTAGGCTTTCAGGTTCTCACTGCCTACCCTGCAATATGAGGGATACAGCGTGAAGCTAAAACAAAAGAATTCCGGCAAGACCATAAGAAGAAGGCGTTAAGTTTCAATCAATACTGAAAAC
The DNA here is from genome assembly GCA_013403705.1 of Heliconius hermathena. Lineage (NCBI taxonomy): Eukaryota > Metazoa > Arthropoda > Insecta > Lepidoptera > Nymphalidae > Heliconius > Heliconius hermathena. Next base: position 238,673 of record JAAIXJ010000209.1, read on the forward strand.
TCTCTAAAATTATCATATCTATTTGGATGAAAGAAGAAAAAAAACTCAATGTCACCCGTTAAATCCAGTATAATAAAACTTAATCTATTGGAAATCTCAATAAAAATAAGTCGTACTCGTATCCGACTCGAATAGGAGTAAAATCCACTTAAAACACGCATTTATTTGCTTTCCTCTAAGTGAAATAGCCGCGGGATAAATCTCAACATCCACCGCTCTGTCTGCTTGTAAAGTTTAAATTTTCTTAGTTTAATTTTTTTTGTAGTTTTAATGCAAAAGCTTTGCCAGTTACGTGATTTTTTTTATTTTTTTATATTATGTTTTTTTTAGCTTTACGCTGTAGTCTTGAATTACGCAACACAACGCTGGCCCTTGCTTCATATATGGCTTAGACGCCGTGGTGGTGCAGAACACAACTGTGCGACTGTAAACGTGACGGTTGTGGGTTCGATGCTCACTCGTGGGAATGAAATAATATATATTTTCATTTCCTCGACATGCAATGCCCCCAGATTTCGGCGGAAAGTGGGAAATGGAAGAATGTTAATGAGAACGGAGTGCTTTAATACTAAGTTTTCAGGTGCCTACCCTACTACGTGTGGGATACAGATACTTCCTAGAGATCTTTCTGCATACTTTGAAATATAGTACTAGTGACACTAGACACTAGCGGAGAATGTAATATCTTGACACTAGTGTCAAGACATTACATTCTCCGCATGCCGGACTAATTCAAGATATTGTGTTTCGCCACCGCCTCAAATATGTCTTAACGATTTAATATTTTAACGATAGTAGATTTTACTCGAATATGTCTTTTTTGTGCGCAAATAGCTATAATTTCATCACTATAAGAAGTAGTAATATATATACCGAAATGGTATATTATTCATATTTTTTATGAATGTAGACAAATCATATGACTGTTTTCTTTAGCTTCACGCTGTATTACGGATATAGGGGTCTAGGCAGAGTGAATCTGATGTTAAGACACTCCGTACTGTATTTACCGTTCAATTTTTGAAACATTGCTTGTTGAGTGGCGGAATTCAACGCCGCCATTAGCCTTGTTAAAGGGAGGATATGAATATAATTCATTCCCCGAGTGGATGTAATGTAGATGCGTCTATTAAATTCGTCTCGTACATTACCTCTATATCATATGACAAAGATATCTCAAGAGTTAAAGGAACCATATCGTTAGCTTAAAATATTTTTATTCATTTAGAAATTCCACTTCTTTTCAATGGAGTCTAATATTTCATTAAATTCATTTCTTTTAGACATCAAAGCGTCAGGTAGTAATCGTCATGTTTTTTTCTTAGTAAATCTGGGAGACTGAGTAAATCTGGGAAACTAGTGTTAAGACACTCTGTTCCCATTAAGATACTTTCCTAACTTTCCACCGAATTCTGGAGACATTTTTCGTGCCTTGACAAGCCTCGTGACTTGAGCGAGTAAATGACAAAAATATAAAATAATTCATTTCTTCGAATTGGAATCGAACTCACAACCTATCCCTTTTAAAGTTGCACGCTTGTAATTCTGCGCCTCATCCTTTATATTTACCAACATAGTTAAAAGTTCAATCACATTTTATTTACAACTATACTCGAGAAGCTCGAAGTTAGCAAACAAGTTATGTCTAAAAAGCCAAGCGAATCTAAAAAGCATTTAAACTACTGTACAAGTGTACAGTGTACGCTGAGTGCTCTCACAAGTCTCAGACACTCAGGTAGGAGTGTCGTCGTTAGTACTGGCCCCGGGCGGGATATAACAACGCTTGGGAACGAGAAATAGGGTACGAATTGCATGAGATGCTGCAAATTGTGGGGATGTGGTGTTTTGTTTCTGTTTTTATTTATTAAAAGATGTGTTGGTAAAGGCGTGGTGGTAATGGGTTCGATTTTGGTCAGGGTGGTTGTTTTTTTTTATATTTCCATGCTTTGATAGTAAGTGCAGTGTTGAATTTCTTTGCTTAATTGATTGGATATTGGAGAATAGAATGTCTTAACACTAAGTTTTCTCTGTCCCGATATACGGGAGAAGGCGTGTAGTTGAAAACAATTGTCAATGCTCATGTGATATACTATATCATACTATACATAAATTATCAATAAAAAATATATATAATGTTTTTTTTAGTATTATATTTTTTCTGTAACTTGTGGTTAAGAATGATATATTTACTGTAAGATTAATAATTTTTAGTACTTTATTAATTTTTATACTAATTTTACCGACACTTACAAAAAAAATGTAAGCACAAATAGCCGGTCGAGAGGAAGCATAATAGAGCGAAATGGAGTCACTTTATATTTTTTGTTACCATTTTCTTAGTGTGTTTTATATTTTTAATAGTAATTGCAAGACTAAATTACAGAACTCATTTGAATGTATCCCTACGGGCAAGGAATTTTTAGTAAAAGAAATATATAGATGTAGACGTTTTGTATGCAAACCAGACATGACAAAATTGCATCTCTTATACGTATATGCGCCTGCGCAAGGTGCTTTTTAAAGTAATGATAGTAAACAGTAATAGATGTCGCTACTTTAATATTTTATAGCGACTTTTCAAATTTTGTAATTAATATATTATTAAACAATTAAGAAGTACTAATTTTGAATTTGGTTCAATTATTATGTATGAATGTTGTTATTGATGTTATAGGTTCCCACTGCCTACCTTGCTAAGCATGAAGTTGTTTTTAAATTGGCTAGGCAGATCTTTCTAAGGTGAAATCATATATAATATTCTTCTTAATATTTATTAATATATTACTTCCATATTTTTACCCGCAGCAAATATGTTTATAAATCGATATTTACTAGTATTATCCATAGATGGCGTTAGTAATATATACCATATAGTGTTAAGAAATATTTTAGTGAAAATCCTGCAGAAATAGGAAAATAATAACAAAATATTAAAAATTACTAAAAGAATAAGAAATTTAAGTTTTTACCATAAGAAGCGGAAAATAAAAAAATATACAGTCTACGTAAATTACTTAGCTGTAACTCGTGCTTTGTATAAAATAACATTTTTAAATTGGTATATATTTGTTTTCATGTATATATTTTTTAGTTTTACGCCGTATCCCGCACATAACGGAAAACGGCAGTCGGAGCCTGGGAACCTAGTCTTAAGGCACTCCGGGAATGGAAAAAACAATTAATTGGAGAATAAATATACATACTTCCGTTCCCAATTTTCGCCGAATTCTAGAGACATTGCGTGTTGAGTAGCGGAAATCAACGCTGGGCTCTGCCTCTATATCAATCGATTTTACAGTCACATTTCGTGCCAAGATACATATCAATTTTCCAATTTCACTTGAAGTAATTGTATCATCATGCAACTTGGCAGTTATATGATGTAGCGTAGTATACAACACTATAATATGGTGTAATGGAGCTGCTCTGATGAAGGAGTCACGGCCATGATAGTGGAACTCTTCAAATGCTGCTAGTCAACAATTCAAGCTTAGGCTCATTTAATTTACTTTTCCAGGTACATTCTATAGCACTTGCAACACTTGGTGTAGAGAAGCCTTTTTTATAGTTTTTGAACTAAATATATTTTTGCATAATATATTACCTGTAAGGAGAGGAGCAGTTGAGGCTAATCGTAGTGTAGGGGCACAAGCGGCGATAAACGCGACAAGTTGTGGGTTCAATTTCCACTCGGGGCACTGAAATATAATCGGCGGATCTCTAAAGAGACAAAGTGCGACGTTGAGATCCGCCAATCAACGCGCAATCCAATACCACCAAAATTTGGTAGAGTGAGGAGAGGAAATGTTTTAAGGAGAATGGAGTGACTTAAAACTGGGTTTCTCCCTGTCTTTTTTGCTATATATATAAAAATATATATTACTGCATTACCTAGTGTAGAATAAAATCGTGATCTCTTACCACAGACCTTGTAAAAGATCAAAAAATATTATTCGCATTAGGACAGCTGTCTTTCGTTTCAACATATTGCGATCAGCTGCGACTCTAATGAAACATAAACATTGATTCAAATGGCGTATAATTAATATTAGTTGATATCTTTTAATTTAATATTTTTAAAGGCGTCGTGTGCGCGATGGCACAACGGTTGCTGTAAACGCAGCAGGTGGAGGTTCGATTCTCACATGAGGGGATGAACTATTTTCGTTTCCTCGGTACCAAGACAAAATAGTGTTGAGTTACGCTACTTAACATAAAATGTGTAGTAAATTTCGGCAGGAAGTAGGGAACGGAATGTCTTAACTTAGGTTTCCTCTGTCTTCCTCACGTTTCGTGTAGTTTAACAGAATACATTAAAAGCTTATATCGGCGACATTTACTAAAAAAAAACTGAAGATGTGAAACAGGCGGCTTTTTTGAAGTATTATCTACATTGAATCAGGTCGTAATTCAACACGAAATGTGTCATAAATTTGGGCAAAAACTAGGGAGCGGAGTGTCTTAACACTAGAGTTCCTCTGTGTTCACTATCACTATGCGGGAAAAAGTGTGAAGGTGTAAAAATATATTCCTGGCTTATCTCGGCGACATTTACTAAAATTTATATTAAATATGTTAAACACGCTGCTCTTTTGAAGTATTATCTAGATTAAATCAGGTCGTATGTTAAGTTCTCGTGATATAGTTTTTATAAAAGTCATTAAAATATCTATTTCGATATAATGAGAATAGTTTAAATAGTTGGTTCTTTTTTTAGCCTCACGCTGTGTGTGGATTTTGATGATAAAGATAGGTTACCGAATGTAAGGGAGTACTGAGGGAGGATTACTCGAATTTTCAACAGAAAAGGGTTTTTGTATAAGCATGTAAAGAGCCTAATGTGTTAATCATATTTGTTTACATTTTTAAAGTGTTACTCCTCACTTAAGAAAAAACTACTCTTTTGAAACGTATAAAATATATACCGTAGTAGGATTTGAACGTTGTGTTGTGTAAAAGATTTGGACGTTGGCCGGTAAAATTAATTTAACTCATAGACATATCTATAACAAAGTTATTTAAATTTTGCATAAATTTTTTTTACTTCACATCTTACCAAATTAATGAGAAAATGGAAAAACCACATTAAAATTTGTAAAAAATTATTAAATTTAAGCGAATTTTGGGCATTATTGAATATAATACCATATTTTTTTCCATACAATTACTTAAGCAAAAACATCAATGTGTTAAATATAATTCGTCCTTTATATTTAAGCCGCCAACTATACGTATAGACAGCTGCAAAACATCATTATTTATATTATAACGATAGCCATATTTCCAATTATTTCTGATACCACATTTGACTCTTACATATCTTTATTCATTCAAGAGTTCCAGATATTGGCAGAATAGACCAAAATGGCCTACTGTTACTCTCTACAACGTTTCGCCTTGGCATTCTATAAATAATTTAGATAAAATTATTTCAACTTCAAGATAAAAATCGAACCCGTAACGCATGCGGACAGACATACAGGTTCTACGTTACTATGCCATGAATGCATCAGTAAAAATTTAGGCAGTAATATATTTTTTAAAAAGTCAAGTGTTGTAACAGCCATCATTAATCAACAATTTTGAATTATCGATACGCACTCAAAACCGGTTTTAAATAATTTTTTGATTCCGTAAAAGTAAAAAAAAATACAAGGACGACCGTCAGCTGGTGGAGTCAGCTGTTGCATTCTTGACTCCAAATTATAATTTATCCAAAATTAACCTAAATATCATAAATTTAAGATTTAAATTCCAATACATTTATTATCAAGGGTGTACATGGAACTTGTAATGCCGTTACTAAAACCTCCATTCACAAAAATAACCATTTTTGAGAATCAGCTGATATACTAGTTTGACGTACTACGACGAACAGGCGCGTGTAAGCGAAATTTGAGGAGACTTAGGCTAAATGGGTTATATAAGGATCGATATAAAATATTATTAAGTTGTGGTGCAGGAACACAAACCTACAGGTAATAGATTTTTTTACACAAATCCACGTTCTGGTAACAAGGCAAAGCGTGGCGTTGAATTCCGCCTTTTAACACGCAATGTCTCCAGAATTCGGCTGAAAGCGGGAAACGAAAGTATCTTCACACAAGGTTCCCAGGTACTCTCGGCTTACTCTGTATTGTGCGGAATACAGCGTGAAACTCAGAAGTGAACATCATGGGAAACCTAGTGTTAAGATATTCCGTTTCCCACTTTCCGCTGAAATCCGTACATGTTGCGTGTTGAGTTATTTTTGCTTCGACACCAGAGGGAAGCGATTGTATTCTATCAAAGGAGATAAGAAGTTGCTGTAAAAATTCGAGGAGATTATTTTAATGTTTATACTCAGTTTTTTTTACAAAGTAGTTAGATGTTTACAAATACTTTAGTTGTTATAATAATAACTATATTTACGACACATTTACACACTCCGTTGCTCGATTACCTACTGGATACCACCCGATTTTTGAGACCTCGTATGTTGAGAGGTGGATTTGTATATGATAGACAATTGTAAATTGTAAAGAATTCATTCCTCCGAATGAGAATCGAACTTAGAACGCAAAAGTGGCACTGCGCCATACATCCCTATCCTCCCCACACTTGTCACCTGGAGCAGGTGATGAGTCAGCTGTGGGTAATCTCGCTAATTTTTATATATACGTATGTATGTGTTACCAATATATGCAATTTATATTTTATAGGCCTATAAATTATATGTTAGTATAATTAATTAAAAATAAATAGTGTTACTTCGTTAAAATTATTCAAAATTAGCTAAGACAAAAACAAAATCAATGGATACACCAAATAAAAGCTAAAAATGTAATATTAATTGAAAAACTTTCTTAAAAACAAACTTTCTAGATTTTTCTTTTTATAGATATTTCATAATGGATAGGTTGTGAAAATTTCTAATCCACCATTTTGTTGCGGGGGCCATTTTGGATTAACAACAATATTTGTAATTTCTCAACACGCAATACATCCAGAATACGGCAGAAAGTGGGGAACGGAGTGTCTTAACACTAGGTTCCCTCTGCCTACCCTGCAGTGTGCGACATACAGCGTGAAGTTTTATTTGTAATTTCATTGTCATCACAACTGAAGTCGTTATCTAAATTTCAGATCAGTCGGACACTATGAAGTGCGTCAAATTGAGCTTACAATATTCTACATACAGAAATACAAGAATTGTAAAATTTATAAAAAAATACATATGTTTCACCATCGATGACAAAAATTTTAAAATAAATTTCCTTTCTTTTTAGCTTCACGCTATATCGCGCACACAACGGGATAGGCAGAGGGAACTTGACAACTTAGTGTTAAGACACTCCGTTCCTATTAAGACACTTCCGTTTCACACTTTCCATTAAACTCTGGAGATGTTGATTGCATGATGAGTTGCGGTAGTTTTCTTTTTTGTTACTTTTTTAGTGGCACGATACATTTACTTGTATACATTATTGTATAATATATATATATATATATATATATATATNATATATATATATATAGGTAAATTATTTGCGCGGCGTTGAGTTCCGCCACTCAACACGCAATGCCTCCAGAATTCGGCAGAAAATAGGGAACGGAGAGTCTAACACTAGGTTCCCTTTGCCTACCGTACAGTGTGCGGGATACAGCGTGAAGCTGAGTTGGAGTGAGTTGAGGTAAATTATTTATATTATATAGATATGTATAACATACATATCATTAATCAAGCGAGTCACGATCACAACCTATAATGTAATTCATGTCATAGTTTACTAAATCTTGTCAAGTTGCAAAGCATAAATCCATTGGGAACCTCCTTAAAGATCTTTGATTTTCTCAAGTATTACATATTTAAAAAAAAACTATTTTCTAAATTTTTTTTGTGTAAGTAAAGAAAGGCAGTCGTGGTGCAGGGGCACAAAGTGTGACTGTAAAAACGACTGGTTGTGAAGTAAAGAGCGGCGTTAAATTCCACCACTCAACATGCAATGTCTCCAGAATTCGGCGGAAAGTGTGGAACGGATTATCATAAGGTTCCCTCTGCCTACCCTGCTGTGTACGAAATACAGCGTGAAGCTGATTTAATTTTTTTTAAGTTAGTGACGATCAGTGTCTCTGTTTATTAAAAAAATTACAAGATTCTTTAAGGCTTCATGCTGTCACCCGCACAAACAAGGGTAGGCAGACCTCTAGTGTTGCCACTACATGATGAATGGCGCATCTCAACGCTGCATTTATTTAACTGAATTTATTCCTCCCAGTGTCAACCATTGCGCCACACTAACCTTTAGAACATTCCTACCTTTAGAACATCTAACATTTAGGAGATAATAAGCAAAAAAACTTTAACACCAAGAAACTACACTACAAATTACAAGAGGCAGGGGCGCAAGCGTCTAACTGTAATCGTAATTAATGATCGTGGGTTCAATTTTATATTTTTTTTCTCTGGTAATGAGGCAATTCACGGCGTTATGTTCCACTGCTCAATACGCATGTCCTTGAGAACTCAGCGGAAAGAGACAAACGGGATGTCTTAACACTAGATTATCTCTGCCTACTCTGCTAAATACGGGATACAACGTAAAGCTGAAAAAAAAAACCAAGAAGCTATTATCACTTTAAATACAGATGCGTAATTAATATATTCATACAGAATAAAAAGGTCACCGAATTCTGAGGTTGGTGACCCGCCTAATGTGAGTTGACGCTTGGATAACCTTCTAATTCACTTAAAAATTAACAAAAACAAAACACATTTTAAGCCTTATACCCATATAAATAAGGAATATAGAATATTTTTCTATGCTAGAATCATTTTGTAGCTTTTATTTAATTGTTTTTGTCCAGGACTTGACTATGTGTGTTTAATTACGTATAGTTTGTTACGAAATTGTGTTTGTTATATGTAGATTTTATAGCTGTTTCGTTTTAGGAATCTTATAGACTTATTTGGGTTGTGGTTTTATAGAGAGGTTGTTGGTTCAAATCAAAGTAAGGTTTTTTGATTTGAGCGCAAAATAAATACATATTGTATATATTATTAAGGAATTAAAACTATTTTTTTTTAGTTACACGCTGTATCCCGCACACAGCAGGTTAGGCAGAGGAAACCTAGTGTTAAGACACTCCGTTCCTCACTTTTCGCCGTGTTCTGGAGACATTGCGTGTTGAGTGGCGGAACTCAACGCCGCGCTTTGGTTCGACACCAGAGCGAAGAAATGAAAATATTAATAAATATTTCATTTCCTCGAGTGGGGATCGAACCCACAACCAGTCGGTTTTACAGTCGCACTTTGTGCCCCTGCGCCACGACTGGCCTCTAAAACTATTGTAATTTTGATTATTCCTCTTCCACCTACTTTTACTTGTATGAGAAATATTTTTTTAGCTTCCCGCTGTATACCGCACAAAACAAGGTAGGTAGAGGTAGCCGAAACCTGAAATGAAGTGTTAAGGTAGTGTCACGCACTACCATATCTATGAGACATTAAGTGATAAGTGTTGAAAATCAACACCGTGCTTTGTTTTCCTTGCCAGATTTCCTTCTTTTTCCAAAAGCAGGAAATTATATACGAGTTCCGCAATCTCTCGTAATCAGACGGAAAGCAAAGGATGGAGTGTCATAACACCAGATTCTCTCTGCCTATTATGCCATATTAAAGTGTGTAGTGAGCCTAACTCAGAAGCAGAACGCAGTTTTCGTCACGGACAAACGTCCCTGTAATGTGTTAAATAGCGGGTAGTGCGATTTCTATTATTATCTTTGGCTAGCTCAAGCATTTTAATATGTATTTTTTTAAACATATATCAAATTAAATTCTGAATTAGTCAATTGCCAATGGAAATGTTTTGAAATTGTGTTGTAAAGATAAGTTTGTGGCCGTCATTGCGTACGGGTCGAAGCGTGCGACTGTAAACGGGATGGTTGTGGATTCGATTCCCAATCGAGGGGATGAAATATTTAATATTCGCTACCTAACTTCTTCGCTCTCGTAAAGAGGCAAAGCGTGGCGTTGAATCCCGAGACATCAGGAATTCGGCGAAAATTGGGGAACAGGAGTGTCTTAATGGGAAACGAAGTATCTTAATACTAGGTTCCCAGGTTCCGCCTATCTACACAGTTATACACACACACATACACACACACACACACACACACACACACAGTCTGTAGTATAGTATTGTAATATATGGAATAAAGCATGAAAATAGAAAAAAAACAGACTTAATAAGCTAATATTGTGCCTTTAGGAGATAACGGAGTTTTTATTGTTGGATTTTTTCTTAACTCCTAAAAAATATACACTTAGAGGCGAATTATAAATAAAAAACCGGCTAAGTGAGAGTTGGATTCGCCCACCGAGGGTTCTGTACCAATTTAATGATTGTGGAGCGGAAAGTACAACTTATAAAAGTTGTCAAACTTCAGTTTGCGGATATATGCGCTAATTTTGTATGGAATGAACTACAAACACAAGATTTTATTTTTTTTTCTATGAAATACCAATAAATTTTCACTTTTCAAACTTTCATTTTTCATTTTCTGCTTTATTACTTATGAATAACTTTATATCCACGGGAAGGGTCCTATTGATGACGCGGCAAATTTCCTACAATATGCATCAAAATCGTTGCATAAATGCTCGTATTTCTTGATTGCGTGGACTTAGAAGTTAGATTTTATTTGTGCTTCAAGGATTTGTAAACTAGAATATTTGATATTAATATCAGCTTTATACCTTCACGTGATCTCGAAATAAATGATCTTGACAGACAGACAGAGAGACAACAAAGTGATACTATAAAGGTTCTGTTTATAACTTTTGAGGTATGGAATCCGAAAGATATATAAATATTTCATCGCACTGATTATAAATTTTACATCTAATTTAATAATATTTTTGTCTATATCTGTGTATTTCAAATCTAAAATGGCATTTAAAAGTCATATTTAAATATTTTAAATTGTCTTTACCTAATTCTCTTAAATAATTAAATTAATAATGTGCATCGCCTCATCTAAATTGACCTCTCAAACTCCTTTTACAACCTTCAAAAATGACTACTGCGCAGTAACGACGCAGAAATTACAACATTAAAAAAAACTCTTTTTTATTTTATATACAAAAAAAAAACTTTAACGATCTTGCTACATACTATAAACAAGTAGGATCTCATCATATTCCTTTGTCATTTAGGTGATTCATTCTGTCATATCTATAAAATTATGCTAAAATCACTATAATTAATATAAAATATGTACATCTTTTACTGTTAAATTAACGTGTTTTGAACATAAATTTAATTAAATAAAAGGTCATTATATATTTTAGGGTTCCGTACCTTAAAAGGCAAAAACAAAAGCCGTCCTGTCCCGTTTTCCGTCTGGTCATATGTGCGCTTGTCAAGACCATTTATCTCGAGATTGTATGGAGAGATATCAAGCTAAAATTAGTACCAAAAAATAGGTATAGGATCACTCAGCCCACAAAAAAAATCAAGCTCCTAAGCCAAACCAATCAAAATAAATAATAATAACAAGTAATCAAAACCTACAGAGTACTTCCCGTGTACTGAAAAGTATGAAATTTGGCACGAAAGAAGAACTTACAACTTAATTAAAGAAAAAATATTCAAAAAGTGACGATTTACAAGTATTTCATATAAAAAATATCGTTCCTTTAATACAAAATGAATGCATATATTCACAAATTTATTGTTATAAATTAAACTAAACATATCAAAATTTGAACGTATCGGGATTTGAACCCTTACCCTTGTTCTTATACGTTTATTAGAAGCTACTTACGTAAATCCTGCTATGTTGAAATTTTTCTTTTCTTTGTATGGAATAACACTTTAAAATAGTAACAGAAGGTAATTACTTTATCTTCACGGTGAATCCTGTTAATACTCGAGTAGGCAGGCGAAACCTAGTGTTAAAACTCTCCGTTCTTCATTTTCCTCCGATTTTTCGAGGCATTGCGTGTTGGGTGGCAAAAATCAACGCCGTTACCAGTGCGAAAAAATGAAAATATTCATTCCCGAGTGGGAATCCTATCCACAACCGTCGCGTTTCCAGTCATACGCTAGTGCCACTTCGCCACGACGACTTCATATAACAGGATAACCAGAGAAAACCAAACAGTATCATAGCCAAAATCAAAATTTTGAAATGGTATGTATGTTTGTCCACAAATTTTTCAACAGCCAAAAGTCGTTTCCAGATGATCTTTTCGTATTTGAATGCGGTGTATACCATGGAAATTTTATTAAGATAGTATCAGTAGTTCTTGAGATATATTTATTAATATATCTCAAGAACTATTATATTTAGGAAGAAATGTTTAATAAAGTTAATTAGTAGGTATATAAAATTAGTTTAATTTTACTTATTTAAAAAATGTACATATAAAAATTTGATCGTAGCGGGACTCGAACCTGCGCCTCCTGGAGTCCCACTACTGTCAAATTTTTATACGCTTTCTAAATAAGCATTTTTCTTTCCTAAGTATGGAATAACTCTTTAAAAATGTTAAAAATAGTAGAATTTTTTTGAATGATATACTTTTTTTGGTTTGTATAAATTTTCTTATCAATGGGCGAAAAGTGGGCAGCGGAACTTTTAACGGGAACGTGGTGTCTACTGTGTAACGCTAGATTCCTACGTTCCCTCTGCCCACCCTGCTATGTGACGGATACAGCGTAGATAAAAATATATATATATGTTGGTCTGTACGTGTGTATATATACGAAACCTTGCTTTTCACAGTATTCAGTAAATCCTTCGTTCAAGCGCCATAAGGGTAGAGGTTATTGGCTTTATCTGCCACATTTGGTTCACCGTTTGATCTCTCTCCGGTTCTACAGGATTACAGTTCCATTAGATTATGAGATCCACAGTACGTACTCTGTAAAGTCCACCTGTTCCTGTATTTACTATCAAAATTATTTATTTAAAAAAAGGTACTTGAGGCCGTCGTGGCATATCGGCACAAGCGGACAAGAAAATGCGGCGGTTGTGGGTTCGATCCCCTCTCGAGGAAATGAATATTGTGTATATTTTCATTATCTCGCTCTGATAACAGGGCGGCGTAGAGTTGCGCCATTCTACACGTAACACCTCCAGAATGCAGCGGAAAGTAGAGAGTGAAAATGTTTTAAATGGTAATGGAATGTCTTAACACCAACTTCCCTCTGCCTACCCAGCTATGTGTGGTATAATACAAAGCTAAAATAAAACTCAACTTACTCGTTTCGGGCACTCGGGCACTTAAAAAGTATCATACAGTGTTGTCATACGTAACTTTTATTTATTTCTATTTGACAGACACAGAGACGAATCCGCATACAAAAAATAGTATGTTAATAAAAATAATAAGCTTTCTCTTTTGAACATAAACAATATTTAATTACATTAAAATTATTATAGTAATCTTGAATAGAATAATATTCTTTGTTTAATTTTAATTTTATGTTTTTAACCTTAATTTATTTTAGTTATTGTATTGTACTGTTTTAGTTACCCAATAATTTTAGTACATTGTAGGTAAAGAGAAATCATTAAAATTTTAGTCATACTCATCGCCAACAAAAACTCTATACTCAGCGCCTTCATGCTGTATTCTGCACATAATCAGTTCAGTAGAGGGAACCTGGAAACCTAGTGTTCGTACTTCTTTCCTCACTTTACGTCCAGAATTGCATATTAAGCGGCGAATCTAAAGCTGCGTTTTGTCTTGTTGCCACAGCGAAGAAATGAAAAAAAAAAAATAATTTCCACCAGGAGGAATCGAACCCACAACCGTCACGCTTACAGATAGAATCCCCCGAATGCTCAAATGTCAATTTTCATTTATAACTTTATCTGAACTTTAATTTACATTTCTTATTATTTGGATTAGAACCTATACTTAGAGTTTTGTTTTACCGAATATCATCATCAAAAATAACTGTACACAAACAAAAAAAAATCAACAAAATTAATGATTTCGACAGTTTTGTTACTGAAAAATTGTATTGCGTCAGTGAACCTAACAGCCATATTTTACACACGTGTTCAAAAACACTATTACCCTTTCAATTTAAATATGCCTATTCATATACACGGCCAGAGATTGATGCGGCACATTAAAATATGTATGGATAATAATTTAAAAAGGGGCTAACCCAATGAAATTGGTGAAAACCCTTATTTGAATAGAAATAAAGTAGAAAATCGCATGAAAATGTGAAAAATAATGCATTTGTCATTACCATATTATAGTGTTTCAGATATTGTAGTTGTATTATTGGAATTGTATCTTAGGGCGTACGTAGAAGGTTCGATTTCGGTTGATGTAAAAAGTTTGTTATATAGTTTTAGAGGTGACGAAGATGGAAAATATTCGGCTTAAGAACATAGATGTCGAGTGATAGCGTGACGGTGTGTAGGGTTGTACAATAGATGTAATTAGTTTATGAAGCAAAATGAAAGGAGAGGTAACAGCGTGACATAAAAAGATTGAATTTTTTTTATGACTGTGATTTATGTTTAACGTGTGACTGTTACGGCGGTTGTGGGTTCGATTTCCATTCGGGGGATTGTATTTCTAACTGAATAGGCGATGTCTTGAAATTTAGACGGTACGAGGGGGACGGAGTATTTTAATATTGGATTCCCTTTGTCTACCCTGCTATATGCGAGATACAGCGTGAAGTTAAAAGAAAGATAAGGTTATGATTATGAGTTGTTAAATGTTGATCATCGATTTAAATCACAATGGAGGGAAACAGATTATATTAGCCGTTTTGGATATCGGTACCAGATATGTATAAGACAATGTATGTCTAAATGGAAGACAGTAAAAAAATATGTGAATTTAATTTTCTTTTTTTTATTTCATGCTATATAATAGCAGAGGCTATGGTTGTAAGTTCGATGTCCACTCAGAGAAATCAATTATTTTATATTTTTATTTCCTTGTTCCCAGTTCGGCCACTCAACACGCAGTGCCTCAAAAATTCGATAGAAAGTGGAGCACGATGTGCCTTAACACTAGGTTCCCTCTACCTACCTTGCTATATGCGGAATAAAACATGAAACTATAAAAATATACACTAATAATATACAAAAACTTCCCTAAAACATTCGAACCTACACCTATCGCGCTCTACCAATCTTACCGATATATCAATCCATGGACAGCCCTATATCTATTTATTCCATCTGCATCAGATGACGCATCATGAGTCACGTTCAGTTTAGGTAAACTAAATTTTGAGTGCGTACGACGGTTTGTTTCGTAACCTGTTACTATAAACATATGAAGTATCGTAGTCGTTTGGATTTCACTCATATAATATTTTAATAAGAATAAATCAAATCAAATAAATCAGTTTCACGCTGTATCCCGCACACTGCAGGATAGGCAGAGGGAACCTAGTGTTAAGACACTCCGTTCCCCACTTTTTGCCGAATTCTGGAGCCATTGCGTGTTGAGTTGCAGAACTCAACGCCGCGCTTGTCCTCGAGACCAGAGCGAAGAAATGGAAATATAAATTTAAGTAAATATTTCATCTCCTCGAGTGGGGATCGAACCCACAACCAGTCGGTTTTACAGTCACACTTTGTGCCCTGCGCCACGACTGGCCTCGTGCCTCAATAAAAATATTAGTAAAATTTATTTCTATATATTTGAAAAATCGATTTAAATCAAAGGTGAATATCAGAATAAATTATACGAATTATATTACTATTATAACATAGAAATAATATTTTTAAATCAAATATAAATACCGCAGCGCTCTTAATTGATAGTTTGTCAAATTATTTAGATTTTCTTTAATTGTTTTGCAGTTTCATGCCTTTCAACTGGCGTCAGTCCTATCGAGGTACTATAGGCTCGCAAGATTTGTTTCGTGCTAAATACATCCAGCACGAAAGTCGACAATTGTTTTTTCTCAAAAAAACTGTCAGATATCTACTGACTCTTTTTAGCATTTTTGCTTCATTATTTATGTTTAGTTTAACGCTTTATCTTACATATAATGTATGTATGGTATGCAGAGGGAACCTTAAAGACACTCCGTTCCCCACTCATTGCTCAATTTTCGAGACATTCTGATTAGTGGCTGAACTCATTATACGATTTGTCTTGATGATGAATGTAATTAATTTCTCCGAGTGAGAATTGAACCCACAACCGTCATGCTTACAATCAGATATTATGCTTTAAAATATAAAATACTAAAAGACTAAAGTTACTTCTAAACAATCATAATATTAAAAATCTTGAATCACTTTACTTAGTCAAAGCGAGGCTTATTGTTAAATTAATTCATCTCTCGTATATGCAAATCAAAATATTATTATTGTATAGCATATTCATCGTCGTGTTGGCTTGACCACGTGTCCTGTTTCTATATGCCTACAGTATTTATTTGCATTTTTTGTTCGTGATATTAGGTTCCACCACTTAACTTGGTATGTCTCGAAAATTCGGCGGAAAGTGGAGAATGGAGTGTTTTAATACTAGGATCCCCCTACCTCCTCAGCTGCGTGGGAAAAACCTGCTGTTATTTCTTCCTTTTCTAGATAGATAATAATGTCAAGACACTACATTCTCCACCCGATTTTGTGACATAGCCTTTTACGTGAAAGAATAGAACCTAAAACTATCACATATTTTATTTTTTTTTTCTTCACGCTGTCTTCTCAGCGGAGTAACCAGAGAGAAACAAATGACAATGACTACAGCCTCTGTATACCTTGTCCATATCTGGAGGATCATTATGCTTTTTACGTGACCTTCTTCCAGTATCATCGATACTCAAAGATTAGCCAAGATCTCGAGATCTCATTCGGTAGAAGAATCTGGATTGAACTTTGAGAATAGGTCTCCTAGACAGAGAGAGAAAGAAAGACATCTCTTACCACTCAATTTTGTAGGCTATCATGGTAACAGCTATAACTATGTTACTCTACTTACTTACTACAAATAGAATAGTATGTTCATTAAAATGGCCCACATATTATTGCTTTTATGAATAGCAAAATAGTTGATTGTATATTTTATTAATATTGTCTAATTTACGTTGTGGTCTTGATAGACCAGTTTTATATGTAGAAATAATCATATTATAAATAATTATATTGTGATTATTTCTACATATAAAACTATTTTTCATTTGTTTGCTCTGGTGTCGAGGCAAAAGCGAAGCGTTGAGTTCCGCCATTCATAACACAATGCCTCCAGAATTCGGCGGAAAATGGGGAGTGGCATGTCTTAACACTATGTTACGGGAACACAGGCTGAAGACACTTCCCATATTTTGTTCAATTTTAAGGACATTACTTGTTAATTGGCGTAACTTAACGTCACGTTTTATCTTCTTATCAGAGTTACCGAACAAAAATACCGCTTCTACGGAGTGAAAATCTAACTCACAATCGTCACGTTTACAGACAAACACTGTGCTACTGCGCCATCACGGGGTTGGAATTCCTAGCTCGAGCATTATGCATATTGTATTTTTGCGGCGTTCAGTTGTGCCACTTAACACGTAATCCGTTACCCATTTTCCGCCAAATTATGGAATTTGCCGGTAAATGGGGAACAGGAATATCTTAATGGGAATGGAGTGTCATAGCACTAGTCTCCCAGATTCCTTACAGTATGCACAGAATACAGCGTAAAGCTAATAAAAAAAATTAGTCGTATTTTTTCAACGGAAATAAAAAGACCAGTTGTTTAGTCCTTTCATTATATCGATTTCATTGCTTTTGATGTGCATTAGTTCCTTATAGGTATTTTAAGGTACCCTTTTATAAAAACCGTGTTACTTTAATAGTATTGTAAAGCTGAACAGTTAATATTGTTAAAACTACTACTGATTGAAATTAAAAAAAATATGACAGTATTAGTAGAATAGGTAGAATAAATAGGCTATATAAAAATAATCACTATTATAAGTTTAAAAAAATTATAAATTTATAACTTTATATAAATAAATCAGCTTCACGCTGTATCCCGCACACAGCAGGGTAGGCAGAGGGAACCTAGTGTTAAGACACTCCGTTCCCCACTTTCTGCCGAATTGGAGGCATTGCGTGTTGAGTGGCAGAACTCAACGCCGCACTTAACCTCGACACCAGAGTGAAGAAATGGAAATATAAATTTAAGTAAATATTTCATTTACTCGAGTGGGGATCGCACCAGTCAGTTTTAAATACAGTCACACATCGTGCCGCTGCGCCACGAGTGGCCTCTATATATAACTTTATATAATTATAAAATTATTTAACTTAAATAACTAACAGCCTAGCTAAAGGTGGAAACGGAGTGTCTTGACACTAGGTTCTCTCTGCCTATCCTGTTGCATGCGGGATACAGCCTAAGAAATAGCTAAAACTAAAATATTGCTATATTTTCTAAAAGCCATATTTCTAAAAGAGCAGGCCAGCTTAATCTTATATAGCTAACTCTATGGACAGCACTATCATGATTGGACAGTATACGGAATTCCGTGAGCAAATCCAACTCGCACTTGGTTAATTTTTCAAAGGACCTGGGAACGCTGTCACATGTTGCTTTGATGTTTACTCCGTTAGTTATACAAGCTTTTTGTCCTGCCTTTTTATAAGTATTTTTTGTTTTTAAGAAAAAAATATGTTTCACTACAGGAAATTTATCTAAAAGAATTGCATCTATTTTATCCTATAGACAACTTAATATTTTCCATTTTTTACTCAAGGCCGTCATGGCACAGCATCTAACTATAAAATACGGTTGTAGTTTCGATTCTCACTCGGGGAAATTAATTATTATCCGTTTTCCTCTGGTAACATGTGGCGCGGCGTTGAGCTTTGCCGCCAAACACGCAATGTTTCGATAGTCGGGTGGTGCGTGTATAACGGAGTGTCTATAAAAATAGATGATACCTCCTATCTATATTCTATATTCGATATACAGCGCTAATCTAATAAGCGTAATTTGTTCTTAAGAAATCGCCATTCCAATACTTCTAACACTTAATAAAATCACCTTCATGCTATATCCCGCATATGGCAGGGTAGGCAGAGGGAACCTACTGTTAAGATATTCCATTCCCCACTTTTCGCCGAATTTTTTGAGGTATTGCAGTTTAAGTAGCGGAACTTAATTCCGAGCGTTTGCCTTAGTGCTAGAGCGAAGATTCATTCTCCCGAGAGAGGGTCGAACCCAAAACCGTCGCGTTATAATCACACTCTTATACCCCTGCGCCCAACGGCTTTACTACACCATCATTAAAAAAACCATCAAAACCATCCCAAAACCCCAGCCAGCAACATTGAATTTTAAGAACTATTCAGAGTAAACACAAGTTAGGCGTAAGACCGATCGCCCCATCGATCACCAATTGAAAGCTCGATACGGCTTTATGTGACTTAGTACAGGACTCTAATGGAATATTTGATAAGATTTTTTCTTAGTGTAGGTACCCATTTGGGTACTGTGAAATTGGCTTTTTTTTATTTCGTTTTGAGTGATAGGATACAAGGGCTATGGTGTTGAGATACTGTTGGTTATGTATTTTGTTAATATTTAGCAAAAAAAATAATAAACCGTATTTTCATTTTTTTTTTTCATTTGCACAGTAGGTAGAGGATCTGGGAGAAACCTGGGATATGGGATAGGATGTTCTGGGATGTAGGAACTACATATATAGACAATTACGTCTATATAAGTCGAGTTTAAGTAGTAGATAAATATTACAGATGGCAAAATTAGAGCTGGTGATTATGGAAAAGTTAAAAGAACCATAGACTACGTGTCTGTAATGTTTAGTTAAAATATATATAAAGAAAAACCTGGGAACCTACTGTTAAGTTGCTTTTCTTTCCACTTTCCACCCAAATTTTCGAGATATTGCATTTTGAGTCATGGAACTGAACGCTGCGCTTTATCCTGTTACCAGAGCGAGGACGTAATTCGTTCCCTTGGGCAGGAATCGAACCTTACAGTCATACATACAACTGATACGAAACTATAAATTAGCTACCTATATATTATATATGAATATCTTAAAAATGACTTTTAAACGTTAAATAACTTATTGGCAGGTGCCTTTATAAGCATGAAGGAAATAATTATTTATAATATAGAGGCATGTATGTAAAAATATTTTGGTATAATTATTTATAACTGCTATTGACTACAAATGTAATACCGACTTACCTGTTATGGTCTTAGGCTGGTGTAGTTCAAGGTTCAAGTTCTGGTACATTTTACAACTTTTATAAAAATTCCATTTCCATTTAAATACCATGTAAGTATATAAAAGGTAATTTTTTGTTTTATTCCCAATCGAGGAAGTGGAATACTTCATTTTTTCATTACCTCCCTGTTAAAACAAGATCAGGCGCGGCGTTGAGTTCCGCCATTCAACACGCAATTCTTCCAGAATTTGACAGAAAGTGGTAAGCAGATGTGTCTTAAAAGAAAGGAATGTCTTAAAACTATTTTCCCAGGTTCCCTATTCCAGTGTCTTTTTATTGCGTTGACTTAGAAACTTTTTCTGTACTACATATAGACCAAATAATATAAGATTTTAATTTCAGTTTCATACCTTTACGAGATCTCGAGATAAATAGTCTTGATAGACGGACGGACACAACAAAGTGATCCTATAAGAGCACTCTTTTTATTTTGTGATATAGCAACCCTCAAAAACATAAAATTACAATTCCCTAAGCATATCCTGGATGTGAAGCTAGTACACAATAAATGAAACCGCACTAAAGTAAACTAGAAGTGGGTGTATGCAAAACAAACACTATTGGAGCGCTATATCTGATTGAGTCCGGCAATATCCTGCTGCCTCTGGCAATAGGCAGAGGCTGAAGCTGCGCAAATACTGTATGAATACAATAATAAACTTGTATTGGACGTACAATTATGTTAGTTATGATATAACTCCTAAACTCTGTGTTTAGATGTTTGGAAGTGGTTGATTGTGATTGTGGTAGTTGTGGGTTCGATATTCTTTTGGGGAAGTGATTCTCTTTACAAACGAATGTAAGATGTGCGATACGTCTACTCTATAAACATTGTGTCGAAAGTTGAAGGAAATTGAGGAACGGAATTTGTGAATAAATTACTAAAATAATCTAAAATATTGTTTGTGGAGGACTTTGTGGCGCAACTGTAAAGGCAATGGTTGTGGGTTCGATTACCACAGGGAGGAATGAATTATTATCATTTCCTTCCATAATAAGATAAAACGCTGCGTTAAGTTCTGTTACTCAACACGCAATATCTTGAAAAATAGGCTGAAAATAGCAAAAGGAGTGTCTTGACACTCTGCATACTCTACTATGTGTAATAAACTTATAATTTGAAACCAAATAGAATTAAATAAAACATTGAACACTATACCAAAGAATATCAAATAATCATCTAACATTTCAAATAAATATGACTTCAAATACGAAATTGCCTTCAGCTATGATTATTTATAAATAAAAATGGATATCAATTTTATTCAATAACCTCATCTGTCTCCACAACGACGGACGCCTAGGGCGGGTAGTGCCGATGTAAAGGGTGCTTTATTTGAAAATATTGTAGCTCAGTATGAGTGCTGTTAGTGGGTTCAATTTCTACGTAATTTTAGAGTAATTTCTTGATATAATACTTTCTGTTTTTTTCTTTATCTCTATAGCATATAGCTCATATAGTAGGGTAGGTAAGATAATTTTCCATTTTTAGCAAAATATTTGAGACATTGCATGTTGAGTGTTGGAGCTTAACGTCGCACTTTGTCTTATTACCAGAGCGAGCAATAATTCACTACGCAAGGTGGGAATTAAGCCATTGAAGAATTGACCTGTAACCCGTATATTGCAAGATAAGCAGATAGTATCAAGTGTCAAAACATTCTATTCTCCTCTTTCCGCCCAAATTCGTATTCGGGCATTTCACCATACGCGTTGAATATCAAGGTGCCAGTGCTTTATCGTAGTAGATCATTTGTAAATAATTTTTCCGAGCGGGTATTGAACCAACCACTATCACGTTTACAACCACTGCGCCACAACCGTCTAAAACATTAATCAATTCCCCCCTAACCCTAACTTGCAACTCCAAATCGTAAATTATATCTTAAGGCACTGCCTTTGGAAAGTAATTAAAACTAATTTCAAGGATACCCAACTTTTTTGATACATAAACACTCATAAATCCCCAAAAAAGTGGTTTAAATCTTCTTATTGTTCTAGTTTTCAAATAATGATATATGGCGTCGTTTAATTTGAATTATGTACGAAAATTATGCTTTTTGTTTCATTTGCCTTTTGGTCTTGTGGTTGGGGAATGTGAAGATTTTGGGTCCGAGTGCTAAGCGAGGTGAGACTCAGTGCGGCGTTAGGTTACGCCATTTTAAAAGTAAAGTCTGTAAAATGGTAGAATATGTAAAAAAATCTTTTTGTATAATAGTTTCACGCACCGCACATATCATTAAGACACTTTTTGCTGAATTCTCGAGACATTGAATGTTGACTAGCGGATGTTAATGCCGCGGTTTGCCCCATTACCAGAGCTAGGAAATGAAAATATTAAATATTTCATTGCCCCGAAAGGAAATCGAATCCACAACCGTCACGTTTACAGTCACATCGTGCTTTTGCCTCTGCGCAAAGGCGGATCATAAATCATTTTATAAAAAGTAAAATGAATTTTTAGCGTCTTTTTTTTCAAAGGGTTTCTTACTTTTTAAATACAGAGGTCGAAGTGACAAAATTAAAATATTAATTCCATTTAAAATTTAAATAAAAGCTGCAAAATTGACTTTATTTTATTTAAATTTCCAAATATTTACCATATTGCTTATATTAAAAACATATAAATCAATTAAAAGCTGTTTTCTATAAACCGAAGGACAAATCAAAGTCATTGAAATATTTTTAATTAAAAATATATTAAAATACACCTGCCCTTATATGTATATTAGCCATTAGGACACTTCCTTTTGCTAACTATTTAGTAATATTGATTATAGTTTATTTATTATATTATCAAATGTTGTGTCAAGGACGCCATTTCCTGACAAAATTTAAATGTTTGACGCTATTATGGCGCTGTTGGTAAATGAAATGGCGGTTAAGTTGTCACGAAGGTGACGGTGTGTTGAGGCCGTCGTGGCGCAGAGCTACAGGCGTGTGGTACAACCCTTCAATATGCGGGATACAGCGTGAAGCAGCAAAAAAAGTATATGTATTACTGAAAAAAAGTATGTATATTTAATAAATAATTCGTCTATAAAACCATAAACACGTCCATCTCCAGTCTTCCAGTTCAATCACAAGGTACTCATCACCAAAGAAATAAACAGAATATGAATACGAATCTAACGAGCTCAACTTCTATGGTTTTGCTAATAGGCCTAGCCAACTTTCGGGCTCCATCATCAGGCCAGCTGGGTGGTACTGTATTAAATTGTATTGACGTCTGATCCATGTTTACTTATAAATCTTATGATGATTCCTGCGACTCTTGGAAACACAGCCATTGCGTTTCCGTCCGCTCCTTTATTACACTATGAAATGATTCTTAGAGCACAACGCCGTGTTTAATTGTAGCATGTTTCTTTTAATTGTGGTTAGAAATATTGCTACAACCGCGTCGCGTTGTGATCACTAACATGTTCAAGTGTAAATTTTATTAGAAAACACTTATTGAAGGAATCGTATCCAAAACCACTAACCAAACATTTATCTCTAATTTCAGCTTCACGCTGTTTCCCTCTAGCCATAAGTAAACCCATAGTGAAGTCAGAGAATCCTGAATGAATAAAATATTTATAATATTAAGCAATTATATCGAGGCCGGTCGTGGCGCAGCGGCACGAGGTGTGACAGTAAAATCGACTGGTTGTGGGTTCGATCCCCACTCGAGGAGATGAAATATTTACTTAAATTTATATTTCCATTTCTTCGCTCTGGTGTCGAGGTTAAGCGCGGCGTTGAGTTCTGCCACTCAACACGCAATGCCTCCAGAATTCGGCAGAAAGTGGGGAACGGAGTGTCTTAACACTAGGTTCCCTCTGCCTACCCTGCTGTGTGCGGGATACAGCGTGAAGCTGATTTTATTAAGCAATTAACTAAGAAGCCTTTCCAGACAATTAGAATTTTAATAATCACGAGTATGAGTCTTTCTACGTCTAGCTTTTAAAGATCTAATTATTAGATTATCTCAAAAGAACAAATACGGTACATTTATAAAATTACCGTTTTTCTGTCTGTTTCTTTGTTTATATGTCCGTACTGACGTCCTTTTGTTCGTCCGTTTATATACCAGTATTTCTGACCATTTCATTCATCTATCAAGTTATAATTTGTAAACTCAATAATTAATACGTTCAAAATGTTAATACGTTCAAAATATTTGAGGCCAGTCATGGCGCGACTGGATGTGGGTTCGATCCTCGAGTAGATGAAATATGTACTTAAATGTATATTTCCATTTCTTCGCTCTGGTGTCGAGGACAAGCGCGGCGTTGAGTTCTGCCACTCAACAAGCAATGCCTCCAGAATTCAGCAGAAAATGGGGAACGTAGTGTCTTAACACTAGGCGGGATACAGTGTGAAGCTGATTTATTTTATTTTCAATATAAGCAATTACATTAAACAATAAATCTAAGCGCCGAATTAATCACAATCAACCATTAAAATGGCTGTACAGTTTCAAGTAAATAAATTTATATCGTGCCAAGTCCAATGCAAAAGGAAAATGTGGATACTCGCACAAACCAAAATATGTAGTGCGTTTTGTATTATTTTTCGGTGAAGCTATCCAAATTTTAAAGTCATAAATTTTATCTGTTTTCTATTTTGTTGATGGTGTTTTTTTTGTTTTTTTTTTATCTGTGAAAACTGCACCCATAAATCTGTCTAGATAGAACTGGCAACACCTTTTTATTAATTGCGTTTCAGTTAAAGCACTGTGTCTTTATGAAAATTCGTTCTGACTTTTCAAGTAATGGATGTTTTATTATTTTATGCTAGATTAGAAAAATGTGTATAGCATAGGCAAGGGGATATGGGAACTTAGTAATAAACACTTGCTCATTAAGACACTTCTGTCCAACTTTCTGTCGAATTCTGAGGCATTGCGTGTTGAGTGGCGGAACACAACGCCGCGCTTTATCTAGTTACCAAAGAGAAAAATGAAAATAATAAATATTTAACTGTCTCGAGTAGGAATTGAACCCACAATCGTCGAGTCACACCATTGTGCCACCGGGCCACGACGGTCTCAAAATAAAGTTAATAAGTTGCTGTTTTGTTGCGGCATTGAATGCCGCCACTCATCTAGCAATGCCCCCTGAATTCTGCAGAAACTCGGGAACGTAAGTGTTTTCATGAGAACAAAGTTTCTTAACACAAAGATTAGCTTAACATTAAAAACATTTTATTATTATCAAATTAAATAAAAAGATTTAAAATTTCTCTAACCATTTGTACTTAAACATAATCTCCATATGATTCAGATTGTTTACTTCTTTTACTATTTGTCCTATATATGGTTATATTTCATATTCACACAGTGCGGGACATGTGGCGTATTGGCGCGGAAATAGGTCACTTTTATAAGGCAAATGATCCTAATATGGTATGGAAAGTAAGTTTTTTTGTTTCATGTTCAGAGAGAACCTCGGAATCTAGTGCTAAGACACTCCGCTTTCCATTAACACAATTGTATTCCCCAATTGCCGTTGAATTTATTAGACATTGCATGTTGAACGATGGAACTCAACGCTGCGTTTTATCTTGTGATCAGAGCAAGGAAATGAAAGTATGTAATTCCATAACATAAAATTACTCTAAGTGGAAATCGAACCAGCAACCGTTGTGCTAACAGTAACTTATGAAACAAATGAATGAGTAAAGGATAATTATTCTAAAGAGAGAAAAATGTTAAATTAAAACTTACTGAAAGTTAGAAGAGATACACTTGGGATTTATGAGATCTAAAGAACATGAAGAAATTAGAATAAATAAGAAATAACTTTGTTACTGAGTATTTTCAAGTAAGCATTATTATAATAGATATTACGAACTTCAGCTTGGCAAATATGGAAGAAAATGTGATTTCATATAAAGTATAATATACATATTATACATAAATAATATTTGAAAATTAAGAATGTTAAAAAAATAACTTTATGGGAACAGAGTATGTTAATACCAAGTTTCCAGGTTCCTTCGGCCTAGATGTTTTTATTTCAAGTAAATTTGTGAAATCATGTCAGATCATATAATATTAATTATTTTGAATAAAATATTTTACTACATTGTCAAGAGTAAGGCCTCCGCTTTGTTTTTAAACGACGATTATTACTCAATTCTTACACATTGCCACTAAATACACGGTAATTCGAAAAGTGGTTCACAGAGTGTATTAACACTAGATTCCCTCAGCCTTACCAATACGCGGGATACAGCGTGAAACCATAAAAAAGTACATTTTTAACCAACAAACACTGTTAGACTTTCTTAATATCCATAAACACAACTGAAGCAGAAATTTCAAATAAAAATAACAATATAAAAATATCTAAAACTCAGACATTAATAACTTGCTCCAGTAGAGCCTGAGTATTTCTTTCATATCCTCTCTTGTACGTTTAATTACTCAATAACAAAGTTTTCTTTGAGACAGTACGGTTGCTCTTAATTTAATCAAGTCTTCTCGCTGTCTGAGCCAAAATGAAGTATGACAATATAAAAATTTACATATTGAATAAAAGTTTAAAGTATGAAAAGAGCGTGTACTTGAATATTTTAGTCGTAACAGTATTTTTGCTCCAAATCTTGTTTCGTTCTTCTGAAATCTTTTTCTTTGGAAGTAAAGTAGAAATATGTATTTTTTTTAATAGTTTCACGTACATCAGGGAAGGAAGGTAGTTGCAAGACACTAAGTTTTTGCCCATTTTTGGAGATGTGATGAGTGGTGGAACTTAACGCCGCGCTTTATCAGAGTGAGGGGATCGATAGGAATCGATCCCACCGCCGTTATGTTTACAGTCACGCACTGTGCTGCTGCGCAACGAGAATTTCATTTAGATATTTTACAAAAGCCAATTTTATTTTTAGTTAGATAGTGCACTTATTTTACAGATTTTACGATGTTTGTCTGTGTTACTGTATATTGAGTTGGACAATCGTACGTATAGCCGAAATTCAAGGTTAGTTTAAATATTTGTACTTATTTTTGTGGAAAATATAAGAAGAAAAGCTGTTGTGGTGCAGTGGCAAGCGACCAATGACCA
The DNA here is from genome assembly GCA_013403705.1 of Heliconius hermathena. Taxonomy (NCBI): domain Eukaryota; kingdom Metazoa; phylum Arthropoda; class Insecta; order Lepidoptera; family Nymphalidae; genus Heliconius; species Heliconius hermathena. Next base: position 265,964 of record JAAIXJ010000209.1, read on the forward strand.
ATAACACCAGTGTGAGTTTAAGTCCCATACGGGGAAATGAAATGTTTGATATGTTCATTTCCTAGCTTTAGTAACAAGGCAAAGCGTGGGGTTAAGTTACATCACTTAACACTCAATGCCTTAAGAATTCGGTGGAAAATGGGTAACGGGAGTGTTTGACAACGGACTTTGCTCTTGCTGTAGGTAGATTCTTGGGTTCTCTCTGTCGACTCTCCTATGTGCAGGACACAATGTGAAGCTAAAAAATAAGAAATTATTATCTGTATCTATCTTTACACTATTTCCATAAACTATGACTAAGAACTAGATGGATAATAAATATTAAAGCGATATTTTTTTCGGTCAATGATAGTCACCAATACCCTATTATATCTATAGTTCAAAGCCCTTAACTGTTTACAGCTTAATATTTAGTCCATTTTTACTTTTTAACTAAATGTGGTTATTTGTTCGGTATTGGTTTACATTAATTTGACGCTCGTCTTTAGTTGATGACCGCAAGATGAAATTTAATACCATTATATGGTATATAAATAAGTATAAGGTTATAGGACTGTCATGGCGCAGGGGGACAAACGTGCGACAAAAAACGCTACAGGTGGTGGATTCGATTACCGTTCTAGTAAAGGATATTAAATATTTTCATTTTCCTCGTTCTGGTAACAAGGTGAAGTGCGGCGTCGAGTTGCGCCACTCGCCAGAGCTATGAAATGAAATAATAAGTATTTTATTTGCATATAATTGAGGTGTACAAATAAAGTAATAATAATAATAATTTAATATATTCTCGTTATATTCCCGTGTTAAGTTTTCAGTTGAAAGATGTCTAACAACTGGTGGCTTTATTCTAACGAATTGTAAGCTTATCCTAGCAACTTTGTGACAGCGGGGTGCTGCCCGAGTTCATAATGGTGGACTAATTATATGAGTTTTTTTAGCTTCACGCTGTATCCCGCATATGGCAGGGTATTCTGACAAAAGTTAGTGTTAAGACACTCTGTTCCCCACATTTCACCAAATTTTTGAGACGTAGCGTTTTGAGTGGCGTAACTCAACGTCGCGCTTTCCCTTGTTACCAAAAAGCGAAGCCAAGAAAATAAAAAATATAAATATTACATTGTTGTCTTTTAAGGAGTTTGTTTATATATTTGTTTATTGTAATAACTAAATACTATATAGCGAAGCAATAGAGAATGAAGACTCATAAATTTAAATAAAAACGCAATGGCTCAATCTTTCAATATATTTGCATAAAAACACAAAAAAAAATTAATACAGTGTATAAAATTAGAACTGGCTACCTGCTAGTAATTTAATAAAGTTAAGCTATACGTTTGACCTATGAGTAAGGTAAAAAATATTCTGTACCTGAGAATTTTATTAGTAAGCTTAGTCACCAAGGAACACAATAAAACAAAATTCTAGAAATTGTTTCCGATATTTGAAATATTTCTAAAATAGCAAACGATATTAATTATTATGGAAAAAAATACATAATACTAGCGACATAAGCGCGGCCTCTCCCGATAAAATGTATTGTTGTATTAATCAGCTTCACGCAGCATCCCGCACATAGCAGGGTCGGCAGAGGGAACCTAGTGTTAAGACAATCCGTTCCCCACTTTCTGCCGAATTCTGGAGGCATTGCGTGTTGAGTGGCAGAAATATAAATTTAAGTAAATATTTCATGTCATCGAGTGGGGATGGAACTCACAACCAGTCGGTTTTGCATTTACACTTTGTGCCGCTGCGCCACGACTGGCCTCTTAAATTGTTGTATTTATTATGTTGTATATAAACAAATGATACAAAATCTTTACATAAATTATAGCCTACGTGCAAACTATATTACGGTTAAATTTAATTTAAAAAAATAAATCAAAACAGCTTCACGCTGTATCCCGCACACAGCAGGGTTGGCAGAGGGAACCTAGTGTTAAGACACTGTGTTCCCCACTTTCCGCCAAGTAAATTTAATTTAAATCCGTTTATTACTTTTCATGAAAAAAAAATGGGGGAAGCCATCCTCATACACTTACACGTTTCCAATGTTAGTAGGATAGGATAGCATAGGATAGGATTACTAGTCATAACCTAGAACTTCGTTTGAGTAGGATTTAAGACGTAAATGGGAAACACCCGTTTTTTGCCGTCCCCCTTGGAATTTCAACGCATCCTCCCTTAGTGCTCCACTATACTCCCTAAGCTACTCATGCCAAATGTCAACTTTCTAAGTTTAGAAGTTTTGTCTGTGCGTTGCCTGTTAGTAATGGAAGTAACTGAAGATTTTTATATGTATGTATATGTAAATACTTACTTAGAAAACATATAAAAATTTGAATGCAGCGGGACTCGAACCCGCGCCTCCTGGAAACCGACCAGGCGCTCTGACCACTAAGCCATGTGTTCTCGGTCGGTCGATGGTCAGAGCGCCTGGTCGGTTTCCAGGAGGGGCGGGTTCGAGTCCCGCTGCGTTCAAATTTTTATACGTTTTCTAAATAAGTATTTTTCTTTCCTAAGTGTGGAATAACACTTTAAAAATGTTTAAAAATATATGTAAATAACTAGAATATAACGCAAAATTTGCAGTTTGTAGGAAAACGCTATGGAATCTTAAAATTGACTTTTTAGGGTAAATTTAAGCAAATTCTGAATTTTTATTTTTTGAATGCCATATTATTTTTCTTGCTCCGGTAACAGGATTAACTACGGCGTTAAGTTTCACTATTCAACACAAAAAACATTGAAAAATGGACGGAAAGTGGCTAACGCAGTGTCTTAATGCTAAAGTCCTTCTACCTATCCCGCTATTTTTCAAAATGTTTTTTTTATAAAAAAAACCAGCTTCACGCTGTATCCCGCACACAGCAGGGTAGGCAGAGGGAACCTAGTGTTAAGACACTCCGTTCCCCACTTTCTGCCGAATTCTGGAGGCAATGCGTGTTGAGGGGCAGAACTCAACGCCGCGCTTAACCTCGACACCAGAGCGAAGAAATGGAAATATAAATTTAAGTAAATATTTCATCTCCTCGAGTGGGGATCGAACCCACAACCAGTCGATTTTGCAGTCACACCTCGTGCCGCTGCGCCACGACTGGCCTCAAATTAAATTCAATATTTTTTTTATAAAATACATATATATGTTTTTTTAGCTGTATGTAGCAGTTTAGATATAGGAAGTCTATTGTTAAGACATTCCGCCCCCCGGCAAATTCCGGTGGCATTGCGTGTCGAGTGGCGGAACTCAATGCCGCGTTTTGTTTCGACACAGAGCGAAGAAATCAAAATATTAAATAATAAATATATTTAAGTAGACAAATATGAACATTTTGCCCTAGTGAACTTAAAATTAAACGGTATCACGACAGGGCTATTTAATTTAAAATAAGATTATGAGACACGCAATGAGTGTCGCTGGAATTTACTAAAAATTCTTTAAAACTTTAAATGTTTTATATAGAAATATGATGCCAGTCAGGCCAGGCCACAAATCATCCGATTATAAACGCGACCAGTAATGGGTTCGATTCTCTCTCGGAGGAATGATTTATTTTTCTCGCTTAAGTAAATAGTTTTGAAAATTGTCCTAAATATAGAGAGCAGAGTGACTTAGCACTGGTTCCCTCTGACTTACCAGCTATAAGCGAGATACAGTGTTTGTTAAGACAGTTTTTACCCTACGACATAGCAGTTCACCTCGTGGTAATTTCCTTTCCGCTGCGCTACAAAAGCTACTAGAACCTTTTATACTTCCGGTTGACCGAGAATTACGAAATTTGGCAGCTAGAATCACAAATTATACATTTGTGGGTAAATCCTAAAAGTAATAGCCTTAAAAGGAGGACAAAATTTGGTATTAAAGCCGCTAGTTCAAGTGAGGTATCAGATGAATTTCTTCGCTCTGGTTCCAAAGTAAAAACTTGGCGTTGCCTTCAAAATTCGTCAGAGAGTGGGAAACGGAGTTTCTTAACACTAGATTTCCTCTGTCTACAATGCAGTGTGCGGGATACAGCGTGATACAGCTGATTTATTTACTTATTATTCTTTGCTAAAGATAAATACGCAAAAACGTTAATATTAAGTAAGCCATTTTACCAATTTAAGATTATCAGTGAAACCAAAAAAATGAAGTTCTCTGTTACATACAACCACGACGTATAGAATATCAGGTACACGAGTTTGTGTGTATGTATGTACGACGTTCACACAAATAAAATCAAAGCTTTTGCCCTTTTGCCACAGATCTTTATAACAGATATGCCATTTCGAATTTCTGACGATTAGATATGCATCGCATATAATCATTGTTGGTTTATATTCTGGAGTAGTGATTTCTTTTAGAGAATATCTAGTGTTATTTTTTATCTATATTTCGTTTATATCTGATACATTATGTGTTTGGTGACGGAAGTCAACGCCGCTTTAAGCCGCTTTGCTATAGATTATTTTTTTAATCAATCTAATACTGAAATTAAGTATAGCCATTTTTGCATAAATTAAGCTGCATATTTTTTTAAGCTTCACGCAGTGCACATGACATAGTAGGCAGAGTGAACCTAATACTAAGATACTCCACTTCCATCAAGACAATTGAGTTCTCCGCTCTCCGCCGAATTCTGGAGACATTGCGCGTTGAATGGCGGCTATCAGAGCGATAAAATGAAAACATAAAATATTTGATTTCCTCGAATGGGAATCGAACCCACAACATATCGCGTTTATAGTTACACGCTCGCTCTTTTTCGTCACCATTGACCTTAATTAATTAAATATAGAAAATAAAATAAAATTTTAACTTATATATAAATTATTGTATTATTTTAGTGTTTGCCTCTTTCTAAGGGAAACCAGTTTGATCGCTACCTTTTTTACTTCATTCCTTTGTGTGTGTATATATTTAAGTGAGTGTGAGTTAGGTGCACGTTTGTGTGTGTGATCAGCTGATGTGACAGCTGTAGTTGTAGTAGTAGAATAGAAAGATTTATGGTTTGTAGTGATTTGAAGACTTCTAGGAACATTGATGTAAGATGGAATAGAATATTATGTTGAATAGTGATGTTACAACCGTTACCAATTCTAGATAAAAACAAAAAAACTTCGTTCAATATTATTATTAAACAAAGTATAATTTTCTGTTGAAATGTATATATTTTTTATTGTAGTTTTACTATTTCCCCGCATTGCATAGCATTAAGACAATTGCGTTCCCAACTTTCCCACACGGAAGAACTAAAAATATTAAATATTTTATTTCATCGAGTGGGAATCGAACCCACAACCTAACGCGCTTGCGATCACAGGCCTGAAAATATTTAAAGAGTTCTTCTTAGAACTGTTGGCTACAAAGTAAAAGCTTCCGGCCATACTGACAATACTGACCTTTTTATCTTGATTGACGATTACAAGCGATTGTATGAGCGTTTAACATTATTTCAATTTCATTCACCTTAAGCTAAATACTTAATAAAATATCGACACAAAATTGCTTATATTGTTCATATTTTTTTTTTGTTTAAAAAAAAAGTTAATTCCTTTATAAATTATTTAAAGCCAATTGTAGTATTAATATTTAAGTTTAAATCTATCGTTTAATAATCTTGTAGACAAAATTCTCTAAGATAACAGAAAGGCGGCGTTAAAATCCGCCAATAAACACCCGATCTCTATAGAATATAGTGGAGAACGGAGTGCCTTAGCACTAGGTGCGCTTTTTATACTCGATGATACTATATCATTGTTTGTCACCTAAGCTACATACATATAACTGCAAAGTAACATAAAATAAAATAAATAAATCAGCTTCACGCTGTATCCCGCACACAACAGGGTAGGCAGAGGGAATCTAATGTTAAGACACTCCGTTCCTCACTTTCTGCCGAATTCTGGAGGCATTGCGTGTTGGGTCGCAGAACTCAAAGTCGCGCTTTGCCTCGACACCAGAGCGAAGAAATGGAAATAGAAATTTAAGTAAATATTTCATCTCCTCAAGTGGGGATCAAACCCACAACCAGTCGATTTTACAGTCACACTTCGTGCCGCTGCGCCATGACTGACCTGCAAAGTTACATAACTGTCTGTTTTTGAATCTACATGCACATAGTAGGGTAGGCTGAGAGAAACTGGGAATCCAGTGTTGAAACACTCCGGTCCCGTTAAGACGCTTCTATTCCCCACTTTCCGCTGATTTCTTGATGCCGCAACTCAAGGCCGTGATTTCCCTCGTTACCAGAGCAAGGAAATTCAAATATTAAATATTTCATTTTCCCTCAAGTGGGAATTGAACCCACAAGCTGTCGCATTTACAATTTTTTATTACCTTACTTCTTTTAAACACTATATATCTACGATATTTATAAATGATCATATAATAAATTTTATATAGCTCTATTTAAAACTAATTTATGACCATATTTTGAGTTTATTTAAGTTTTTACTCAAAATTTCAAACTATAAACTTTAAGTATACATTTACAGCTTTATTTATAGAATATAAATAATATTTTTCAACACTTCTACATTATAAAGTATAAATAATTATATAGAATAGTATAGAATTTAAAAAAAAATGTATACTCGTGTACAACGTCACATATCAGTCAGGTCACAATTAACCAAACGCACCTTGCATCCCATGAGTTTTTGAAAAAAGGAATGCTAAATAAAATGCACACATCTCTCTCTAGCATATTAATTAAATATGATTTTTATTATTGCCATCCTTGTCTTGCTTCTTTGGGATACGAAACGTCATAATTTAAAAGCTACCTTAATTAAATTTAAGCTTTATTTTATCAACGTAATAAAGTTCAAAGTTACTTAAAATGGTAAGCTTAAGTTAAGCTTTTTACTATATTTGAGGCTCTTATACTTTTTTCGTATCCCTCTCATTATTACAGTCAACAACGTGTACCTTTGTGTGTACATGTTTGTGTTAACATTTGTGTGTGTGTAATATATACACATGTTGTGTGTGCATGGCTGTGTTTGTGTGCTTGTGTGTGTGCTGTCAGCTGATCGCTGCATTTTACTTGGGTTCTTTGAATGGTATAATTATATGCAGTTTTGTTGCTAAGCTGAATTAGAACTTGTACTTAGTGCACTAATTGAATACATAATATATATTTTAAAAGGGTAGTAGGTTCAATCTTAGAACAACATTTAGAAAATTTAATATTGATAAAAAAATTATGTATGAACTTATGTTATATAGTGAAGGAGAGCGTTAAGGCGCAATATGAGGATACATTAAACCTTCAAAAACAAGTCCCGAGCACTGTTCCGAGATCCTCAACCTGAATGCGATGGGCATCAGCACAGTGAATTCAAGGAATACTAGCTAGTTTCTACTTATTTTATTATATGAGACGGAGAAAGGAATAATTTATTACTAGATTCTTTTTACTTCCCTTCACAAAAAAAATAAACATAAAAGTTAAACTTTTCAAATTTGTATATGTCATTTCGAACTCATTTTTTTAAGGTAAAACAGGCAACAAGTTAAAGAAGACACATTTTTTTGTCCAGAAAGAAATATTTCAACCAAATCCACGTTAATTTCATTCACCTGAACGAAATCAATCTGTTAAAACTTTTAATTAAGACAAATCAAATACTTACAGAGTCTTTAGGTAAATTATTTCAAAATGTACCAATTTATACATTTTTTATACTATTTTATTTATATAAGGTAATATCATAATTTATAACATTGGCGTATTATGTTGTTTCAATGAAAATAATTTATTCTCCGAAGTGGGATTCGAACCCACAACTGATATTACAGCAATAGGTTGCCAATATACTACGACGGCCTTAAACTTAATAATAATTTAAGCAAATTAATACACAATATACTTAAATAATCTTGGTACCTGTTAGGTTAACTTTAAAATATGAAATTATTTAAATGTACATAAATTATGTCATCTATAACATATTATGTATTATATATAAAAATAGTATAGCACTGAGTGACTGACACACTACGCAAATACAAAACTCCTCGACCTAATAAGTTAAATTTTAAGATATAAGGACTTTCCATCTCCATCCCGAAAATGTCTTAAAGCGAACGGAGTGTCTCACCATTGGGTTCCCAGGTTCCCTCTGTCAACCTTGCTACGTTCATAATTTATAGGAGTATATTACAAAATGTTTTGTCCATTAAAATATAAACTTCTAAATCATAGAAGCCTGTTGGAGGTTAAGAAGCTTTCTACTTGTAGTACTAAGATACAAAACTTGTATATTATAATTAATAGAGACATTAGCTTTGTTATTATTGATTTATTTAGTAAGTCATGCAAATATTATAGCAAATTACATGATTTGTGGTCTTCGCTGAAAACTTTATTAAATTTATTATTTTAAATAATATACTTAAATCGAATACGCGTTGCAAAGAAGGATTATGTGTTTAATAGTTAATATATGTGTTAAAAAAATTAAATTAAATTAGCTTCACGCTGTATCCCACACACAGCAGGGTAGGCAGAGGGAACCTAGTGTTAAGACACTCCGTTCCCCATTTTCTGTCGGATTCTGGAGGGATTGCGTGTTGAGTGGCAGAACTCAACGCCGCGCTTAACCTCGACACCAGAGCGAAGAAATGGAAATATAAATTTAAGTAAATATTGAAATATTCTCTCCTCCTCGAGTGGGGATCGAACCCACAACCAGTCGCTTTTGCAGTCACACCTCGTGCCGCTGCGCCACGACCGGCCAAATGTGTTTATTATATAAAAATATAAATACTTAAAAAAAATTGTATCAAAAATCTAATTTGTAACTCCAAATATCTAATTTACTATAAAAATATTAATAAACTTTTAAAATAAATCACCAATACCCCCATTTCAAGACGAAAACTATCCCTAAATAGTGGTAAAGAGGAAGTTTTAGACGAAAATAGATGAAATGTAAAAGTAAAGTTTATAACACCACTGGCCTTGAAGTCATATGGGATACGAACAGCTGATGCTACCTGACACTCACACACACTGATACACAAACACACACAAAGAGCTTAGCTACTCACACAAGTACATATAGCTTTTGATATACATGGTGTGCTTTTATGAGCTTGAATAATCGTTTATTTTTTTATACCGATTTGTAAGAGAAGGCTATAAGTTTAGCCTATATATATATGTTATTAGTGCGATCTATTTAGGTCGGTATATTTTTTATCAAATTTCACTAAAACTAAAAGTTATATAGAGATTATTATATTTTTTTATTATTTAATTTTATTTTTCAACTTTGAGCATATTCTAAATCCGTCAAAATCGGCTCAGTAGTTTTTGAGATATAATAACATAAATCATTTAAATTAAATAAAAAATTCTACCACATGGCAACAAGAAATAATGAACAAGCTACAACCTGTATACAAGCCCATGCGCATGAGTTCCTGCGTTTTAGCACGGTCTAAAATTAGGTTGATTTTATTGTTTTACGATACACGTGTTTTATATACATTTTTTTTTATTTTTTCTTCCCGTTGCGTGATTCCGGTTTCAAGTGACGTTTTGAAGTATCTGCGCTTGAACTGTACAGTATTTGAATATGTTTTATAGTTTACTTACTTAGGAAAGAAAAACAGTTTTTTCTTGAAACCGGATTGAAAATTTATTCATCAATTTTTACGTTTTCAAAATAAAAAAGTTCAGTTAAGTTGGCAACTTGTATGTAGAAATGTTATAAAATACTGGACCAGCATGTCAGATATATGAAAATAATAGTGTAATTTCAGTATAAACTATAACATTTATATTTATTTATATATAATATAACCTTTATGTAAGGGGATTGTAAAGTGAAATCTTGAGTTTTAATTACATCCTGAGTGAATACAGGACTCGGCATACGTTTTTGTAAGTTAACAACGACATATTAATCACATAACATAGGTTGGTTTCATGATAGGTTATGATAGGATCCTATATTTTATTAAATAACCACGTGTTGACGAAATGCAGAGGACGGAGTGTCCCAACAAAAGGCTCTCTCTGCACACCTTCCTGTATTTAGGACAAATTAATGTCCTAAATTTGTCTCTCGAATTTATACTACAATTTATATCCTGATTAGTAAATAAACTGTTACCCTTTACACTCTATAGCTCTGTTCCACTAAAACTTTTAAACTAAACTTATCAAATAAATCCATACATATTACATACAAACACATACATACATATTTATACAAAAAATCAAAGCCCAATATGTCCAAAATCTCCCTCTAACAAGGAGAAACATCAAAGATAATCATTTTCATCGTAATATGGTACTATAAATCACGTTCCCTACAGTTGACTATTATCAATCAGTCAGGAGAGTGAAAAAGTTTGGGAACTGCTTCCCCATGAGTGGTCACATTTCGCTTATATTGTATAAATGGAGTCAGTATATCATTTTTGTTCTAGTTTTGTCTTTTATTTGCCTTTTTTTACGCTTTATCACGCATTAAGCAGAGTAGTCTCTATCCTAGTTTTAACACTCATCAGAGGAAGTCTAGTGAGAAGACACTAGACACTCGGTCCAATTTTTGGAGACTGATTTGGCGGAGCTTAACGCCGCATCTTTGTCTTGTAGTCAGCAGATAAATTAAATCATTTATCCGATTGGAAATCGAATTTACAGCCATCAAGTTTTACAGTCAGATGATGTGTCCTCGCCACGGCGGCCTTGAAATAAATTTTGATACTTTTCTAAAGTGTTCTCAGCATGATAATTCATGGAAATCAGAGACTCTTTCAAATGAAATCGAACCTATTACTAACAAGGCACAATGACCATATCTTACATAAATGAACTTTATATACATACACATAAAGACTATTTTCCTCACATAATTGATAATCCGTACAAAAACTCTAAACCTGTCTGTAACATTTTGTCTCTTAAGATTAATAATAAATTAAACAAGCTGCTTTGTAATACGATTCAGGCGATTGTCTTTTTTCCTTGAAACAGTCTCGAAAGCTAGATCATCTTTTAAGTAGATACTTAAGTTTTTATTTAGCTTTAAGTTGATGATAATGAATTCGATTTCTCGATTAACTAACGTTATACTTGTGCAGAGGAGGCCGTGGTTGTGGGTTCAGTGTTCACTACGGGGGAAATCACTGAAAAATGGTTTATATTTTAATAAGTAAAATTATTATGCAAAAATAGTTTCTTTCGCTACACGCTGTATCCCGTACACAGTAGGGTAGGCCGAGAGAACCTAGTGTTCTGACACTCCGTTCCCCACTTTTCGCTGAGTTCTGGAGGCATTGCGTGTTGAGTGGCGGAACTTAACGCCGCTCCTAACCTCAACACCAACGCGAAGAAATGAAAATATAAATGTAAATAAATATTTCATTTCCCCGAGTGGGGATTGAACCCACAACCAGTCGATTTTACAGTCAGTCTTTGTGCCTCTGCGCCGCGACTGACTTTTACCACCTAAACTAGTATTACTACACTCTATTTACATTAAGACACTTCCTTACTTTGCGTTGAATTCTCGAACTATTGCGTGTTAAGTGGTGGAACTCAATGTCTCGCTTTGCCTCGTGATCAGAGCGAGGAAAGGAAAACATTAAATATTTCATTCCCCCGAATTGGAATCGAATTCACAACCGCCGCGGATAGAATCACACGCATATGCTCCTACGCCACGACGGCCTGCGGCATACGTACCTACATGTAACTTAACAACAAATGCTTATAGACTATAGACCTACAATATAAAATATACATAATATTTACACACTGCATTGAACTCACGACCCCTTTACTCATTCACTATAAGAACACAACAATTTCAATGTTTCATAAAGAAATTTCCATAAATAAAAAGTCAGTAAAGCATTATTTTATAATATTTAACACCCTAACAATTCTTTTGAAAGTACAAACTTTTGTATAGAAATGCATTTGTTGAATAATAATAATTATTATAGTTATATTGTGAGAATTTCTGAAGGACTATTTGAGTTTGAACACGTGGTCTTTAATGTATTTATTTAAATTTAGTAGAGGAGAGTTGTGGTTGCTGTAAATGCAGTGAAGACAGTACGGAGTTGAGTTCCGCAACGTTGGCAAAATGTGCAACAGAGTGCCTTGACACTAGCCTATCTCCTACATTGGAGATAGGCTAGTGTATTGGATATATCGTGAAGCTCGAAAGCTCAAAGAAAGGAATGAACAAAATAGTTTAAATTTAGTCTATTCTCCATTTTTTAAGCTTCACACTATATCCCCCACTTAGCAGGGTAGGCAGAGGGAACCTGGGAAAATAGTTTTAAGCTACTCCGTTCCTATTAAGACACTCAAGTTCCTCACTTCCTGCCGAATTTTGGAAGCATTGCTTGTTAAGTGGCGGTACTCACTGATGAAAATAAAAATATTAAATATTTCATTTTCTCAAGTGGGATTTGAACCCACCATTTGTCGCGTTTATTGTCGCACGTTTGTCCCCTGCACCACGACAGGCCTAAATAATTTACATGCATAACATATTTAAGTATACTATTAGTCAGCCAGAGCTCATTTTCTGCAGAATTAAAATTATTTTCCAGGATTTTAATGTGAAGCAACTACCACTCGAAGTATTATAAATATATTTCATATTATATTATTTCTTCCGGTCATCTTACCAGATGTTTGGATTCGCCACCCAACATGCATTATCTCTAGAATAGGTCGAGCTAATCGTTAGTGTTTGAGATGTGTAAAGATGATAAAACAAGATAGATTACTCTAAGAGGCCGTCATGGTGCAGTGTGACAACTTCTGATTGTTAAACTATGGTTGTGGGTTCCTTTATATTTAAAAACTATTTTTTATTACATTTAAATTATATTAACTTTCTTACAATGGAAGACAAACAGGGCGTTAAGCTTCGCCACTCAATATGGAATATCACAAAAATTGTCCAGTACGTGGAGAACGGAGTATCTTAAAAAAAATTCTCTCATTCTGTATATATTGTATAGGTTATAGATTTCTCCAAGGAACAGATCTTTGCCTAAAATGATTTCTTATTTTTTTTTCCAAAACACTCAACTAATTGTACACCAGCAATACCTACCTGTACTGATTTATGTAGACCCTCCAGATAATTTTATTGATGATAATTCCGATGGTCCTTTTCATGTTTTTATACCTTCATTACTTAACTTAAAAGTTGAAATAAACTTTAAAATCTTAACCATAAAAGTTAAATTTAACTAAGAAATTGATACGGTTTAAGTTTAACCTATTTTTTACTTTGGTCAAAAAAAATCTTTTGTATCCACAACAGGTACTTCCGAGAATGAGTGTGGTGTTTCTTAGAACTTTACTATAATAGATTTTTTTTGTATGGATATTTAAATATTTAATTTTGAATACTAAATCAATAATTGGTGATTTTAGTCTCTAAATTCAGGAAGTTATAAATAAAAAATAAAAACATATTATTCATTCGGTATCCATCTTTAAATAAGAGTTTTGTGCTTTTTAATTATGTAGAGCTTTGACAGTCTACGCATAGATGAAACTACTGGCCTTAAATTTGGTATGTAGCTAGGTTAAAGAGTATAGGACAGTACTAAGAAAGAATTTCTTAAAATTCATACCAAAGTCATGCCAGTCGTGGCGCAGGTGCACAAAGTGTAACTGTAAAACCGACTGATTGTGGGTTCGATCCCCACTCGCGAAGATGAAATATTTACTTACATTTATATTTCCATTTCTTCGCTCTGGTGTCGAGGACAACCACGGCATTAAGTTCTGCCAACACGCAATGCCTCCAGAATTTGGCAGAAAGTGGGAAACGGAGTGTCTTAACACTAGGTTCCCTCTGCCTACCCTGCAGTGTGCGGGATACAGCGTGAAGCTGATTTATTTTAGTTTATTTTTGTAAAATTAACAATTTTCAATTTCTGTAAAATTAACAGAGAAAAATTACTACAACGAAGATATTATTATTTTTTTGCTTTCACGCTGTATCCCGCGATTTAATTTAAATGTTAGTTAGCTTAATAAAGTATAACAAAACGAAAGAAAGAATGGTAAAGAATACTTAAGTATTATATAAACCGTAGTTACATACAGGGAATCGTTTTTTTTTACCGAGTTACTCTACCTGTATTTGAACTTGCTGACATCACAAGTACTATGTGTCTATCATCAAAACTAGATATATTATAAAATTTAAATATTATCCTAATAATCAATATGATAAGACAAGCAAAATGATTCCACCATCAACCCTTCCAAGGAACTGATACAAGAAAATAAAGAAAAACCATCTCTATAGAGCAAAAGTTAAATGTCGAGATGGCAGCAAAAGTTTGTAAGTTGCTCTCACAACAGATGTTCCGTTCTTTATATACTCTCAGTTGTGGAAGTTAGAAAAGTTGGTAGCTCCAAGATCGTGAGATGAATTGAGTGAATTTTATTTATATTCGATAAACCCTATTTTTGAATATTTTCCGGTTGAAGAAGGCAAATGGTTTATTAATTTGTTAAGAGTTTGATTTAGTTTAGATTGTTTGATTGTAAAAGTTCGAGAATATATAAAAAAGCTACGAGACAGGAAGTAGCATACTCTTCTTGAGTTCAGAAAATCTTGGTACTCTCATGGTGCAGTGGTTAATACGCTGAACTACTGCGTGACTGTAAGCGCGACTGTTGTATGTTTGATTTCCATTAAAAAAATATATTATTTGCCTATTTCCACTCTGGTAATAAGACAAGAATTGCCGTTTAGCTCCGCCACTCAATCCATTATATCTCGAGATTTGAGCAGAAAATGAAATATAGAGTGTCTCAACACTAGATACGATTCCAGATTCCGGATTAAGCTAAAATATAATGTCTTGTTTATTTATTTACCTAAAATGTAAATTTATAAACTTTTTCAATTTAGATTTGGACTCAATATCAATTGTAAAGTGAACATATAACCTTAAAATAAATATCTTACACATTTTAGGATAAAACTCTGCTTACCTAGAAGTAAATAACTCTTTATCCCGCTTTTTTTTGTTACCTTTTACGTACATCGTATTTTCTGTTTTCCACTTGAAAACACAATCACTTATCACTAATTAATTTCTTAATTTATCTCTAAATGAGGTCGAGGCCAGTCGTGGCGCAGGGGCACAAAGTGTGACTGTAAATGAAATATTTACTTAAATTAATTTAACCATTTCTTCGCTCTGGTGTCGAGGCAAAGTGCGGCGTTGAGTTCTGCCACTCAATACGTAATGCCTCCAGAATTCGGCAAAAAGTGGGGAACAGAGTGTATTAACACTAGGTTCCCTCTTGCTTCCCTGCTGTGTGCGGGATACAGCGTGAAGCTTATCTATCCATAATACTAAAATCTAGTATACAAGAAGAAAACAAAAAAAAAATGAACCAAAAGCGTTCCACCAAAAACCGAATGCAGCCAACGTAAATTAAACAAAACTACCAGCCAAAGTTTTATCAACCGTCAATTCCAAACAAAACGTTCAATTAGGCATGCACTTGTTTGACTTGAGTTGACAATAAATTAAGGTGCTCGCTAGGACTGTTGATACGAACACGAATGTAGAGACGAGACGGCATTACTGCGTACTAGGTAGAGACGTAATTACTAGGAATCGGGGGTGGTGGATGTGGTATTACTATTTCTTTTTTTGTTATTATATTATATTTTTTTTTCAAATGGAGAGTTAAGAAGAGATTATAGTGATATGTCTCTCTGTTTGTGTATATCTTTGCACTATCTTTTTGTGCTTTATTAGAAAGTGGTGTGTCATATTTGTTTTTGACATCAAAAATACTTAGTTTTTTAGATTCGAAGTAATCTATAAAAATATTTTTTTTTATATTTTTCAAGTATTATTTCACACTTATGAAAGAAAAATACTTTTTTAGAAACGTACATGAACGTAAAGAAATTTGTGCCTGCGCCTCTTGGAAACCGTTGAACCGCTCCGACCACTAAACCATACGATCTTATCAAGCTACGTCAAAGTTCTTATACGCTTATTCAAATAAAATATAATAAACCAAGACTCCAACAAACCTAAGCTTTTTCCAGACATACCCTTACAACTTCCCACCAACACCATATTACGGAACATCCACACAATCACACACCACACACCCGCGACACTAGTCACTCCCCCTCCCACTCCCCCAATTAATTACTCAGACCGTTCCGTCGATTTAACTTGTAAACAAGTACACTCTAGTTGCCATCGCTCATGCTGTTTATTAATATTGCTCGAACTTTCCATACAGTGATTGTTATTGAATGCTCTAGACTGACTCTACATTTCCATTCGAAATGCTGTGTTTGTATTTTTGTGTGTGTGTTTTTGTTGAATTTGATTTTGTGAATAGATTATATGAAACAACTTCGAGAGGAACAATTCAATGGCTGTAGATGCAATAGCTAATTGGGGGAATGATTATACATAATTTATCGTCATAACCTCCTCTGGTCGGCGTCTGGTGGTGTTGGGTTCCGCCACTCAACATTGTCACGAAAATTGGTCTGGCCGTGAGGACTGGGATATCTCAACAAAAAGTTCCTACCGTGCTATATGCGGAATATAGCGTGAAGCCAAAAACAACATTAAAATAAAACATAAATCAGCTTCACGCTCTATCCCGCACTCAGCAGAGTAGGCAGAGTGAAAGTATTCAGAAACTTCGTTCTTCGTTTCCGCCAAACGGAGGCATTATGTATTGAATGGCGGAGCTCAGCGCCGCGCCTCGTTACCAGAGAAGAAAATTAAAACATTAAATATTTCATTACTTCAAGTAAGGGAATGCAGCGTGAAGACAAAAATAAAATTTAAATAAAACAAAAAAAGAATTTAATTTAACACCGTTCATCATGGATTCTTTAATAAAAAATGCACGTCGCTAGCTTCTATTTGGTAACTACAAGAAATACTCCGTCAGTGACGGTGTAGCCAAGTCGTTTAATTTTCCCTAACGGGCCATAAAGTCTCTGCATCCATAATATATTACGTTAAATACTTCGCTCTTATAAAACCTGGTGTACTGGTGGAATAAAACTACTTTTATATGTTATACGATCTGTAAAGATGATAGTTGTAGGTTCGATTCCCATTTGAGGGAGTTGTTTTAATTTCCTTGGTAACAAGAAAAAATGCGGCGTTGAGTTCCGCCCCTCAACATGCAATGTCTTTAAATTGTAGAGCACAGTGTTTTAACACTAGTTTCATAAAACTGTGAGAACTTTAAACCTACAATAATTACATCATTTTTAGCTTCACACTGTTTCGCGCACATAGTAGACCAGGCAAAGTGAAGCTAGTATTAAGACACTCGGTTCCCATTGAGACGCTACCGTTCCCCACTTTCTCATTTTTAACTTAAATGAATATATTACAATATTTCATTTTCACGAGTAGAAGTCGAACCCACTACCTACGGCGCTTAAAGTCACATACTTGTGCCTCTGCGCCATGATTTACCTCAAATTATTGATTGTATCAAAATTAATGATAGCTTTTTCACTAAAATTGTATCATTGGAACAATTGTGTTTCGTAGAAGTTCCTTTCATTATTTTATGTGTCATATTATTATTGTTAAAAAAATTTAAAGCACATGAAATGTTCTGTGAAATTTATGACGACACGGTATTTGAATAGATTACTATATGACTACTAGAGGGCGCGCGCGGCTTCGCCCGCTTATTAGGAGTGAATTCTATAAAAACCACGAAACACGTGTTCAATAAAATATTTTTAACAGTCTGAATGTAAATTTTTATAAAAATCGATGGCAATTTAAAAATTTTTCCATATAAACTTTCAACCCCTTATTTGAACCCTTAGGGGGTGAATTCTTAAAAACCATGAAACACGTGTTCAATGAAATATTTTTAAGAGTCTGAATTTCAAATTTTATAAAAATCGGTACAGATTAAAATTTTTTTCCATACAAACTTTCAACCCCTATTTCATCCCTTTAGGGTTAAAATTTTTCAAATTCCCTTCTTAGTGGATGTCCAGAATATGAAAATAAACATCTGCCCAAATTTCACGTTTCTACCATCAGCGGTTACGGCTCTGCGTGCGTCTTACCTCAGTCAGTCAGCACAAGTCCTTTTATATATATAGATAAAGTAATTATATTTTTTTGTTTTTAGTATGTAATTTTTTTTCATGAAACTTTAGTTGGAGCAAGTATAATGCGTAGTGTCTTAACACTAGGTTCCATCTGGCCACCCTACTGTGTGCGGGAT
Organism: Heliconius hermathena; assembly: GCA_013403705.1. Classification (NCBI taxonomy): domain Eukaryota; kingdom Metazoa; phylum Arthropoda; class Insecta; order Lepidoptera; family Nymphalidae; genus Heliconius; species Heliconius hermathena. The sequence goes on from JAAIXJ010000209.1 coordinate 284,215, forward strand.
ACAGCGTGAAGCTGATTCTTATTTATATATATTTATATGTATATTTAATATAATTATACTTAAACTATTTATCTGCAACATCCAACCACCATTTCTATCCAAGCTAATTGAAGACAACATCAACAAATCTTCTAAACTGCTTGCACTAACGAATGGAGGTAGTTCTAATACAATTAATACTATATAAAGCTTAGGATGCACTTTAAATCGGTTAAGGGGCTAATGGACGGTACATTAAAATAGATTTAAAATGTAAAGCTAAAAAGATTTGTGTATATTTTATGAGGGTAGTTGAATCCTTTTTAATTTAGTTTTTCCTTGTTTCTAGTTTTTTTTGAGTTTTTGTTTCGATTTCATTGTAGAGTTGTAAGGATTTGGCAGCCAGTCGTGATACGAGCGTAAAAACCTGCGACTGTAAAAATCATATATTATGGGTGGTTCGATTCCCAGTTGAGGAAATGAAACAACGAGACAAAGCGCAACGTTGCGTTGCGCTACTCAACATGCAGTGCCTCCAGAATTCGGCGGAACGTGATATATTAAACATTGGGAAATGGAAGTACCTTAATGGGAAAGGAGTGAGTGTACATTAGGTTCCCAGGTTTCTCCAGCGTGAAGCAAACAAAATTATGGTGTTTTTAGATTAAACCTCAAATGGTGATTGTATCAATATGGTAGTGTGTTAAAATTTTAAATTATAAACAATACTCTAATACACATGTGATAAATTTATAATTTTTATATAAATAAATAATTCTTATAAACGCAACACAAGAAAAACATCTTGCAACTTCAACAAAAGCTACTTCAGCAGAAATTGAAAACGTAACTTCCCGAGATACTTTAATCCACTTCGAGAGGAACAAATTAGTGTAACTTAAATTAGAGAATTTGAAAGGACGAGGATTTATGATTTGATTCCTACTTTTGGCTGAGATATTATAAATTGGAATGAGGGAGTGCTGCGAGATCTTGAATAGTATAGGGTTCAAATATTAGCTATCTTATTGTTTTCTTTTAATCATCTTCACTCTGTATCCCGCTCACAGCAAGGTAGGCAGAGGGAACCTAGTGCTAAGTCACTCCGTTGCCCACTTTCTGCCGAAATCTGGAGGCATGCGTGTTGAGTGGCTCAACGCCGCGCTTTGCCTCGAGACCAGAACGAAGGAATGGATATATAAATTTAAGTAAATATTTCATCTCCTCGAGTGGGGATCGAACCCTCAACCAGTCAGTTTTACAGTCACATTTCGTGCCCCTGCACCATAACTGAACTCATTGTTTTTTTTTTACTTTTAGTATAACTCAATTATAAGGCCTTTTCCTTGACAAACGGATTATCCAACACAATAATAAATTTAACCCGAACAATAACTGAGATTAGTACATTAAAACGTACAAATTCTTCATAATATTAGTAAAGACTTAGTTAATAAAAGACCCGATGTACAGTAGCAGGTGAATGGGTATTAAATGTTAGTATTTAACAAAGTGTTAGCTAATAAAGCCGTACTCGTATAGGTACGTATTAGAGAGCGTCGCTGCCTCACAAATTAATCAAAGAGAAATATTCATGCCAACACATACCATGAAATGATAATGAACTCATATTGGTGGTGGTAAGGGATAAGCGGTAGCGATTTTTGGTATTTTTTTTAATATTGTAAATTGTTTTGAAAATAATTAAAAAATATAAATTAGAGATATTTGTCAATTATATAAGTACCTCTAATTTACATAGCACTTTAAACACTACAGAAGCCGTTTTTATGGAACTACGACATAGGAAAATTTTTATTTCAACATATTGTCCTAACACTAGGTTTACTAAGATCTACCCTGCTGTATGCGGGATACAATATGAAGTTAACAAAATAATATTTAAATTATTTGCATATATCCAATTTGGAAAGTCAAATCAATGTCTTACTGCTTAAGAAAAAGAAAGAAAGAATGTCTATAAATTATGTAAAAAGTGAAAACTGGTGAGTCTTAACACAAGAAACATAAATAAAACAATTATATGAAAAATCTCTGAAATAAAAAAAAATATCTGCATATACTCGAAGTTATTTCTTGAACAATATAACCCGCTTTAAATCGAATCTTAGACCAACCGTACCTCAGCTTAGATACGAGACGCGTAAAACAATACGGTTTATAACAGAATGCCTTTGTCTTTGCTAACAATTAGTATAGAGGATTGCTTTTGACCCATTCTGATCTAATAAATGTATGTATGGGCCATATATTCACTTCAAAATTACTGTAAAATGAACAATGTTCGTAATATAATAAAGTACCTAATACTTCGTTTGCGTGAATTATATTTTTTTAGTTTAACATTCAAACGCACATTTTACGGTGGGTAGAAGTAACCTGGGAACCTAGTGACTCCTATTATCCATTATGACGCTTCGACTCCCCATTTTCCGCGGAATTCTGAAATCATTGCGTGTTGAGCGGCGGAACTCCACGCCGCGCATTGCGAAGAAATGAAAATATGTCACTTCCTGGAGTGGGAATTGAACCCACAATCTGTCACGCTTATAGTCGCATGTTTGTAGCTCTTCGCGTTTATTAAATTTCAGAAATAGAAATATATAATAAACTAATTCTTACATGCGGCTTCGCTAGCGCCAGCCGCCATTTGTGTGACTTTTTGAATATTTCTCTGCTCGTATTTGTGGTGATTTCCTGAGATTAGCTCGTTCTACCAAACACACTCTCTATCCTTATAATATTAGTATAGATTACAAATTTAATCAAAAACATTCAATTCCAAATTCACTTTGTAACATTAAATAATATATAGAGCTGTTACTCACAAACGATTAAGAACTGACATTATGAAAGCTCAAGATCCATATCAAACGCATAACATATAGCGTATGGTGTTTAAAGATTTAGGCGGTTTAGCAGTCAACTTCACGTAAATTACCTTGTCATACTTCCTTTAAAGATTTACTTTGATTATATTGTGATAGATTCTCAACAAGGTTCCCGCTCTCTTGAGATAGTCTCAAAAATAATTGAGTGAGAGTTTCTTGCGTGGGTACTATAGGACAACAGAGGGAAGTATTAATCTCATTGCATATCGTTCAAAGTGTAAAGTTCATCCCTTTGGAACCCTAGCCAGCGAAGACCTGGATCCTTGTCCGTCGTTGAGATGAGTATTTTTTTCATATTTTTAAATTTATTTTTTATATCAATTTATATCTAAAAATCTAAAATTTATTTCTCTGTGACATATTGTATTATTTACATGCTATTTTATGTAAGAGACACTAGATACAGATTGAGGCCGTCGTGACGTAAGCACAAGCGTGCGACTCAACCAACAGCGATCGAACCAACAACCGTCGTGTTTACACGACGGTTGTTGGTTCGATTCCCATTTGGAGTAATGAAATATTTATTATTTTCATTTCAAAGCGGGGCGTTGAGATTTAGCACTCAATACGTAATGGCTCGAGGATTCGGCGGTAAGTGGTACGGGAGTGTCTCAAGGGGAATGAGTGTCTTAACAGTAGGTTCTCTCTGCCTATCCTGCTGCGGAACAGCCTGAACCCACAACCATCGCTTCCACATTCATCTCACAGGTAATCTTGGCTTAAACATCAAAATGATAAACTGCATCATTACAACAATTTCCACAGCAACCAGACCCTCACAGCGCCGTCACATCCAGAGCAGAGCACACATTTAATTAACAATCCGGTAATACTTACGCAAACTTGACAGGTGGCATTAGTTCTAACAGTTCCTAAATTCAAGTTGGGCTAATTGAAAACAGCTGTCACGAGACACCTGATGTGCATTGTGCATCCTGTTCTGTGCATTTCTGGAGCGTTTCGTTCGTTTAATTCTGTTGTATGTATGTATGTGTGTTTATATGATAGTTGTATCTCTTTACAGGTTTATGTTTGGTAGAATTGACCAAAAATGGATTTAATGCATTTTGTCAATGTAGTGTTAAGACACTCTATTAGCCACTTTTCGCTTTGAGTGAGAGGAAAAAAAAATTCAATAGTCATGGAAATTGAAGTCATGATCATTGAGTTTACATTCAGGTGTTGTAAGGCTGCAGCATTGCGGATGTTTTGATGCTTAATTTTAATGCTTTTAAAATTAAAATCAGCTTCACACTGTATCCCGCACACAGCAGGGTAGGCAGAGGGAACCTAGTGTTAAGACACTCCGTTCCCACTTTCTGCCAAATTCTGGAGGCATTGCGTGTTGAGTGGCAGAACTCAACGCCGCTCTTAACCTCGACACCAGAGCGAAGAAATGGTAGTATAAACTTAAGTATATATTTCATCTCCTCGAGTGGGGATCGAACCCACAACCAGTCGGTTTTACAGTCACACCTCGTGCCGCTGCGCCACGACTGGCCTTAATGCTTTTGATATTTGTATTTTCATATTTTCTAACATTTTTTATTAAATGCAAATCTAAAATTAATATTAATTACTTAAAATTATAGGTAAAGTCAATTTTATGTTTTTTCTTACTTACGATAGGCGGAAACAATTAAGTGTTAAAACTGTTCGTTCGTCGCTTTTGGTGTTGAGTCGCGTAAATCAACGCCGCGTTTAAAAACATATTTTTAAATCTTTTTAAAAATAGTAATTATAAGAGTCAGTCGAGGCGCAGGGGCACAAAGTGTGACTGTAATGCGACTGGTTGCAGGTGTGATTCCCATTCGAGGAAATTAAATTTGTATAAAGTTATATTTCTATTCCTTCGCTTTACTGTCGAGGCAAAGTGCGGCGTTGAGTTCCGCCACTTAAAGTGCCGCCGTACGCCTAAAAAGTGGAGAACAGAGTGTCTTAGGTTCCCTCTGTCTACCATACTAAGTGAAGGATACAATGTGAAGCTGATTTGATTTGAGCTTAAGATTTTTAAAAAATATTTTTTAATTAAATAAATTAATAGTTTAAAAAACAAAAATGTCGCTTTTTCAACATAACACATTAATAAGATGAATGTAAGAATCACAAATTACATATATTTACTAGTATACAAGATTCCGTCAGCAATTTTCCAATTCTATCATCAGACCAGCTCGGTACCATAATTTTTAAACATTTTTTTAAAGTGTTATTCCACACTTAGGAAAGAAAAATACTTATTTAGAAAACGTATAAAAATTTGAACGCAGCGGGACTCGAACCCGCGCCTCCTGGAAACCGACCAGGAGGTCATTTTGGAGGACCAAAATTTTTATACGTTTTCTAAATAAGTATCGGTACCATAATATTATATGGTCATCTAGTTCACATAAAATTACCAAGTTTCATGATAATACAATAAATAGAAGTGCGTGTAATTCAGATTCTTTTAATATATAGTTACTTAGTGAAAAATCTATAATTTACCCAAAAAAAAACTAGCTATAGCAAAATTTACTTATTTAATATTAACTTAAACAAAATATAAATCACAATTTTCTACGGTTGGGTTGAATTAAATCGATTTCAACCCCTACTATTTGTCCTCTATCCTCTACAATGTTTAGACAAGATAAGTAGGGGTTACATTTCGTGTATCAATATTATATTTATATTTAAATGCATACATTGTAAGGGTTGGTTTGGTTTTATTGAAAAACTGTTTTTTTTGTTTTACGTGGTTCCCAAGACGCTGGTGTTCAAATTCTAAAAAAAATAACTAAAAAAAGTATAAATAAGTATTTTTCTTTTCTAAATATGGAATACCGAATTCTTGTGGGTTCTATTCTTACTCAAGAGAATGTTTTTATTATTATTTTTTTATTTCCAGGTACAATTTGCTAAGGCACTAAATTGGGTTCTTTTAAAATCAGTTGAAAGTATAAAATATTTCAAATGAAATCAAGGAAATCCTTGATCGAAATCCATAACCTTTTGCGTTTATATTTACATTCTTGTGCATTAGCATCTCAACTGGCCTTAAGTGGAAAATCAATTGTTAAAAAACTTAAAAATAGTGATTAGAACTCTCTCTGACAGTATTAATTATCATAGTTTCTCAACATCACTCTAGGTAGAGAAGTCTATTGTCAAGAATCTCCGTTCTCCACTTTTGGTCCAAATTTAAGACATAATAATACTTTTTAATCTTCATTAAAATTATTTCGGTCCCCTTAAAAGTATTTTCTTTTGTTTCAAGTAAATAGCATTTATATTTCCATTTCTTCGCTCTGCTGTCGAGGCAAAGCGCGGCGTTGAGTTCTGCCACTAAACACGCAGTGCCTCCAGAATTCGGCAGAAAGTGGGGAACGGCGAGTCTTAACACTAGGTTCCCTCTGCCTACCCTGCTGTGTGCGGGATACAGTGTGAAGCTGATAAAAAAAGTAAATAGCAGTGTAGAGGGAACCTGGGAACATAGTGTTAACACTTCCGTTTCTCACTTTCCGCCAAAATCTGAAAGCATTGCGAGTTGAATGACGGAACGCAACACCTCCCTTGCCTTGCCTAGTTACTAGAACGAGCTACAATTTTAAATATTTAATATTCTCGAATGGGAATCGAACTTGCCGCGCTTACAGTCGCACCCTTGTACTCCTGCACCACGACTGCCCTCTAATAACATATATAATATAGCTAACTCAAACCCTCCAATGTTCAAATATATAATATAAACGTAGTATATATTTTAGAATAGATCAAGTTTTATAGCCTTAGGTCATAATATCGGAATTCTATTAGTGAAAGTTCCACGACGCTACCCTTCAAACATTTTGATTTAAATTTTAAACTTTATCTTCTATATAAGTTTAGTTTGGAAATTTCATATGAATTAATTGACTTTAGTAAAATAATTAACTAATAACAACTAAATTTTTGTGTGTCTATAAGTAATACATTCAAAACTTTTGATGACTGACTAATACATTGGTCTATAATGTAGTTAGCTGTGCTCTATTAGTAAGTTCATTTTCTTCTATATTTCAAAATTATTATTTTTCTTTACGCTGTGTATCCCGCGTATAAACAGAGGGAGGTTAGTGATACGACACTCCGTTCCTGACGCAGCACCTATTATCAAGATATTGCGAGTAGCGGAATTCAACGACACGATTTGTTTTGTTGCCAGAGTGAGAAAACATAAATAGAACATTCCTCCACAATGGGAATCGAATTCACAACCGTTGCCTTAACTGGCAGAGACTGCTCCACTGCATAGTGCTGTTTTTTTGTTTATTACTTATTTATTTTATAACTCTTTTTTATTTATTTTACTATATGCAGAATACAACGTGAAACTATGAAAAACCGGACAAGCGCGAGTAGGACTCGTCCACCGAGACTTTCGTAAAAAATTGGAGGACTTAGGCTTTTTCTGAAATTGAGACTTAGCTGAGCCAGAGCCCTTTCATCTGATATCTCACTTGAACTAACAGTTTTGATATCAAATTTTATATATTATTTTTTAGGATTTAACCACAAATGTAAAGTTTTCAGATTTTTTCCTGAACTAGTACTACCTATAAATGCTAGCTGCTAAATTTCATAATTCTAGGTCAACCGAAAGTGCTCTATGAATTTTGATTCCCTTGATAGTGTCGAAATACACGTTTTTAGCGATAGCTTATATCGCAAAAAACCAAATATTTTTTTTGTAAATGTAGAAATATTTTTTTTAGGAAATCGTGGAGTTGTAGATCTGAGTATATATATGGTTTGAATTTCAATTCGATATCTCCAAGCGTTTCTGAGATAAAGTCTCTTGACAGGCATACAGACAGACAACAAAGAGATCTTATAAGGATTTGTTTTTTCCTTAATTTCAATTCAATATTTCCAAGCGTTCCTGAGATAATGTCTCTTGACAGACATACAGACAGACAACAAAGTGATCTTATAAGGATTTGTTTTTTCCTTAAAAGGTACGGAACCTTAAAAAGAAAAGCAACTGGAAAGTATAGAGCTACCCAAATACTGGTTTTGAATCAATGATGGAATCTTAAGGGATTTCTTAAGTAAACACTCGAAACGCGGGGTTAGTTGTGTTATTGGCAGAATGTTTACATTATACTCGAATCCGATTAGATAAATAAGAAGCTAGTAATGTTGATATTGTATGGAGTATGGATAGAATTCACAAAAAAAAAGTCGAGGGTTTAAATTATAGATAGATATTTTTTGTAGCTCACGCTCACGCTGTATCCCGCATATAGCGGGGTAGACAGAGAGAACCTGGGAATGTAATGTTAAGACACTTGGTTCCAATAGTAACACTTACGTTCCGGAGTTCCCGAAGTAGGATAGGGATTTACGCTGAAAAAACTGTATTTGCTGTGTGCGGATATATACATAGACATAAAATAACTAAGAAATAACTAAGTATTTTTTTATTAAATATCAGTTTTTAGAAATTGAAATTAGAATTTATTAAATTTATAAAAACAGTATAGTTAACCATACTATTATTAATATAAATAGCCAGCCTATTTAAAAAAAGCGGACGAAGCCGCGCATGCGCCACTAAAAATAAAAAGGGAGAACTTATGATAAATAAAATATTATTTAACTCCTTAAATTATATAATAAATAAATAAAAACTTCAACCATATTTCATCTTTTTACCTTAAATATGTTTAACATAAAAAATAAATTGTTTATAAACCTTTCTAAAAGCCTTAATTCGTTTAAATACATATAAATAAGAATTCCGGACTGTCTTAAGAACTTGGCACTTATTTAGACCAAATTTTTGCCGGTAGTGTCGGAAGCTACATAGTATTAAACTTGATAATATTGAACTTGGCTTCCATTGTCGTATCTAATCGCCTATATAAATAGATGTGAAATAAATAAACACTTTTTTAAGTAAAAATAAAATAAATCAGCTTCACGCTGTATCCCGCACACGGCATGGTAGGCAGAGGGAACCTAGTGTTAAGTCGCTCCGTTCCCCACTTCCTGCAGAATTTTGGGGGCATTGCGTGTTGAGTGGCAGAACTCAACGCCGCGCTTGTCCTCGACACCAGAGCGAAGAAATGGGAATATTAATTTAAATAAATATTTCATCATCACAACCAGCCGGTTTTAGAGTAAGTGGAAATAAGTTATCAAAAGATTTAAATTAAGATTTACTTAGTCCATTACATTACATAGATAGCTATACTAAATATATTATTTTTTCTTAAATATACTGAAATAAATATCCAAACAGTTCAAGCGGGCGAAGCCGCACAAGGGCTGCTAGTTTTATTATAAGTACAGATTTCATCATAAACTTTCATATAATCAAAACCTAGTAGTTAAACCCTACCACAAACTAATACTTAACAAAAACTAAACGTGAATTCGTGGATTTTTTCCACATACACAAACGACACGACCATATTGATTTATGATGCGTGTAAATTTAGGGACTATTAAAAGTAAATCAAAGTGAGCTATAAATCGTCAAAGCATGAGGGCGGCCAATTTAGCAAGATCTCTCCGGTTTATTCAGTAAAAGCGTTTTCAGCTTAATGTTTTGACTGCGAAGTGGCTCGAAGGACCATTTTAAGGTGGACACGAATCGGAATAACCGTCACGTGGTTTCACATATTCGAGGAGAACTCAATATTTGGTGCAAGCTTTGTAATCTACGAGTGGAGTGGTCATATACCGCAAACAGTAATAAAATGTTTATGAATATGAGCATATGATTTTTTTTTTCATTAAAAATTAACTGAATTGTTGACACCTGTTGTGGTACAGGGACACAGTTGTGTGACTGTAAACGTGACTGGTTGTGGAATCGATTCGGAATCCAGAAAATAAAATATTTAATATTTTTATTTCAAAACGCGGCGTTGACCGCCACTCAACACGTAATAGATACAAATTTAAACAATTATTATTATTTTTTTTAAACATTTAATTTTTAAGTTTCAGTGGAAAGTGGGGAACAGCAGTGTCTTAATGGAGACGAAGTGTCTTAACATTAGGTTGCCAGGGTTCGTTTGGGAGCAACAACTAAATTGTAAAACTTTGCAAAATGTTATATTTGTTTGAGTTTTCATATTATACGCCCCAAAAAAGGGGTTTATATGGTTGAACGCCAATTGCCAATCTCAGAAACTTTAAAGTGTAAATAGATTTTTTTAGGTTGGATAGACCATTTATAGAGGAAGCTATATTACATCACGCTAACCGTTACTATTTGTTACTTGTAGCGCATATAAAAAAGCGCATAAAAAATATATTTCTTACACTATACAAGGGTCAGCTTCACGCTGTATTCCGCACACAGCAGGGTCGGCAGAGGGAACCTAGTGTTAAGACACTCCGTTCCCCACTTTCTACCATCTCCTCGAGTGTGGATCGAACCCACAACCAGACGGTTTTTAAAGTCACACTTTGTGCCGCTGCGCCACGACTTTCCTCATTAGGAAAATTATTATATTAAATAATAAAAGTAACTGATACCATAAAGCTTCATTATTCATTAAAAAGTTTGATCGAAGGGCGTGCTATAGATTACTTACAATCGTATTAAAAATGTCCTTCTGTGGTATTAAAAATGTGAGTTGAAAATGTAAATTAATGGTTCCTTACCCTTTTTATTAATATTTTATTGTGTCTCACGCTATAAGGTAGGCAGAGGAAACGTAGTGTTAAGGCACTCCGTTCCTTACTCTCCGTACAACTTTTGAGATATTGCATATTGAACGCTGGAACCGAACGCCGTTTTGTTTTACTAACGCGCGGGAAGTCAAAATAATTTATTAATCTGAGTGGGAATCGAAGATAATACCATCTCGCTTACAGTTCGACGCCGAGTTAGTCACTGAACCACGTTGACATCTATGTAATTTTCTTTTATTTTTGTGAACTACAAAGACAAACATACACATAATATTCTGGGTTATTTTCTCATTTATCAAATTAGTAGGGATTTTCATAGAGCAACCCCAAAAATTACATTGCCCTACAATTTTCCTAATATAAGTATAATTATTGACTACTGATAGATTGATGCTTTAACATCACGTGTCAATCGTCCATAGTTTTCGCACAGGTATTAATACTCTACCTTTAAATAAGGGTAAGCAAGCGTAGCGTATAGAAAGAGCTGTCTTTGATAGTATGGTAAAGGATATAAGAGGTCATTTTATAATGGATTTACATAATATAATTCTTATTTAATGTAAACGTCAAGACTTAATTTGTAATTTTTAATTTTTTTTTTGTTTTATTATTGAAGATGAAGGAGTTAGCTAACTCAGATAAATTTTATATAGTAGTAAAATGTATATTTCTATTTTATTTTTGGAATATAACCCAATAGTCATTGAGATTAGCGCATTTAGCATGATTTTTTGATTTTTGTTTAATTTAGCATTTCTAGACTAAATTGCAGACATTTCTGTGTTAATTGTGTGTGGGACCAGTCGTGGCGCAGGAGCACAAAGTGTGACTGTAAAATCAACTAGTTGTAGGTTCGATACCCACTCGAGAAAATGAAATATTTATTTCAATTTATATTTCCATTTCACTAAATACGTAAATGCCTCCGAAATTCGGCGGAAAGTGGGGAATCAAGTGTCTCGACACTAGGTTTCCTGTGCCCACGTTGTTGTGTTGCGGGATACTGCGTAAAGCCGAAAAAAATTCTGTATTATTAGATAGCCAAGTTATCGACGAAAATTTTAATAACCCACAATCAAAGTAGTCTAAAGCTAGTAGTTAGTTAGTCACGGTCAAAGTTATTATACCAATCAGCTTCACGCTGTATCCCGAATACTGCAGGGTAGGCAGAGGGAACCTAGAGTTAAGACACTACGTACCCCACTTTCTGCTGAATTCTGGAGGCATTGCGTGTGGAATGGCAGAACTCAACGCCACGCTCAACCTCGACACCAGAGCGAATAAATAGAAATATAAATTTAAGTAAATATTTCATCTCCTCGAGTGGGAATGGAACCCACAACGAGTTGGTTTTACAGACACACTTCGTGCCGCTGCGCCACGACTGGCCTTTTATTATACATATCTATTAGTTATTCAAATATTACTTACTACACGAACGAAGTTGCAGTAAAAATCTAGTCACTAGTAAAAATATACAATTAACCAAATCAAACGTGTCCTATAAAATGAATATAAACATTCGTTTGATTTGTTTATAAACACAGAAGTTTGTTATAACGTTCTATTAATAGATCATTCATTGCTGAAACTGCGTAGATGAGTTAAACTATAAAATAACTAAAAGTCGATTGAATGTCACTTTTCTATGTTACACTCTTGAGTGTCGTAACTAGGTTCCCAGGTTCCCTCTGTGTAATCTGACATGTGTGTGATTATAGTGTGAAGCTAAAAAAAGCAACTTTACGCATAGCATTGTGGCAAGAGAATATCTAGTATCAAGACACTCTGCTTCCCATATTCCGCTGAATTTTCAAGACAATGCGCTGAATGGCGGAACTCAATACCGTGCTTCATTTACCAGAACTAAAATCAAACCAATCGAGTACTTAAAGTAAGGGCAACATTGAAGCCAAGTTTCATCGCATTTCAATATATTGATAATTTTAACAACAATAACCCATTGTTCCTGTGATTAATTTAACTTTTTGCGTCGCAATCTACATGTTTTTATGTTTAATATAAATTATTATGAAACATGTGTATGTATGTATGAGGCCAGTCGTGGCGCAGGGGCACAAACTGTAAAAACGTTGTGGGTTCGATCCAAACTCGAGGAGATGAAATATTTACTTAAATTTATATTTCCATTTCTTCGCTCTGATCGCGAGGACAGGTGCGGCGTTGAGTTCTGCCTCTCAACACGCAATGCCTCCAGAATTCGGCAGAAAGTGGGGAACGGAGTGTCTTAATACTAGGACCCCTCTGCCTACCCCGCTGTGTGCGGGATACAGCGTGAAGCTGATTTATTTATTTTTATTTTACGTGTATGTACATGTATGCATGCTGATGTAGTAAAGTCGTCGGATTATAAACGCGACGATTTTAGGTTTCATTCCCAATCAGGTGAATAAATTATACTCATTTCTTCGATCGAAAATAACCAAAATAAAATTCAACGGTGATTCACGCTGTATTACATTATATAGCTTACCTAGCACAGAGAGCATCTGGAACACCAGTGTTAAGACATTATGCACCCAATAAGACACTTCCGTGTACCACTTACCGTCAATTCGGAAATCATTCGGAATTGCGTGTTGAGGGACTTTTACAGTCGCATCCTTGTATTATTGCGCCACGATGGCCTCAAAGCTAGGTTTAGTATTATTACCAGAATGAGAAAAATTAAATTAAAGTTCATTCCCTCGAGTGGGAATCGAACCCACACCCGTTACGACAGTTAGTCACTGTGCCACAGTGCCACGAAGGCCCCAATTCTTGAATATAACATTCTATATCTTCACTTCATATATTATTCATAATACATAAATAAAACGCTTACTCTAATGATTTCAGGGATCCACTCGGTTTAGAAATAGAAAAGAATTAATTATCTTTGATAAAAGCTGAGGGTGTGGACGATAATTAATTTGGCTCTACACCAAAAAGGCAGGGCAAGGGCTTCATGTCAAATAAAATGACACGTTTGACTCGGCTAAATATAATGAAAGTACCTTGTGAGGAACGGAGTTTCGTTTTAACTTTTATCCCTTTTATAGGGTAGGTAGTCGATAGTGTTAAGATTTTCCGGTATCTAGTTTTTAATAATATTTAAGTGTATGAGAATCTAGCGGAAAGTGGAGAACGCAGTTCGGTTCTTAATGAGAATGGAGTGTTTTAACTTAACTGAAGGTCGGATGTGCCATTTTCTTAGAGAATTCTCTAAGTATATTGTCTCTCATGTACTCACCAGGTACCTGATACAGTCCCATATCTGTATTAGTAAAAAGATGCGCTTTACTCTACTGGGATCAGTATATTGTTTATTATAAGATCTTTGATTTTTGCAATTTTCGCACACCTTAATTGAAACTTTTAAATATCTTTAACATTTTTGAAAACCGCTCGTTTCAAATACTGTAAATAATATATTCCGGTTAAGGAATTTCATTTAAAAACGAAATATATTACAGTGACATGAATTTGGTTCCAATAGACTTAATAAAGATCGAATGCTATGAAGGCAGTAAAAAGTTATCTAAATGTATAGATTTGGCCCAAAACATTATTGCCATGTGCCAATTATCATAGTACCTATGGTCGTTTCAGTTAAAGGCTTAATAGTGAAAAGCCCCGAACAATACCTCAAGAGATTATCGCTCAGCTTCGATCAGTAACTAGATGCAGAAAGCACTAGCGTATAAACGACGGGTACTGTCAGGCCTGGATCCTCGTCCCAACGTCCGAAGAGGTTTAATAAGTTATATCATAAAAATGTCTTGGTGCTGTGGATCAGTGTCTATTTTTTACGGGGTGGATAGGATTCCCATTTCCATTCACAGACTAGGCTAGATATTTCACCACGATCTGTTAAAACTAAAACAAGAAAACTTTTTTTAATACGTAATATGTTTACAACAAATCGTTCCGTATAAAAAAACCGAAGAATATCTTAACTCTAGCACTTCACGCTGTATCCTGCACGTAAGTAGGATAGAAAGAGGGAACTTGGAAAACTGGTGATAAAACATTCCATCTCCATTAAAACACTTCCCGTTTCGTTCCCTACTTTCCGTCCAATTCTGGAGACATTGCGTATCAAACGATGGAATTCAACGCCGCGCTTTGCCTCAACGTGAACTCCCTGCCCACCAAATGCAAGGGAAGCCAAGCAAATATAGCTAAAAAAAACAATTGTTTCGGATCTCTCAACAAACTAAGCCCTATACAGTACAGACCTTACCAAGGCTTGCGTGTAAAAATCCCCGTTGATCGGATTAGGTGAGATTTCGTAGGCAGTGTTTTTGTGTTTGTTTTCTCTTCCCTTTTTTTTATTTCATTTTATTTTCACGAACATTGAACAAGCTTAGCCGAAAGTAGATTAGCGATAAATGTGTTTCGAATTGAATTCTATTTTCGTAGAAGTTTTTAAATGGTTGGAAATGTATGGTGGGCCAGTCGTGGTGCTGGGGCACAAGCGTGTAAATGCGATGGGTTGTAGATTCGATTCCTATTTGATATATATTCGATGAGGAATATGTAATATTTTAATAAAATTTAATATTTTCATTTTCTCGCTATGGTAACGAAGCAAAACGCGGCGTTGAGTTCCGCCACTCAATACGTAATGCCTCCGGGAATCGGCACAAAAGTGTCTCAATGGGAATTAATTGTCTTAGCTCTAGATTTCCCCTACCTACCCTGGCATACACGGGATACAGATGAAATAAAAAAAATAAATAAATTATGATCAAGTTTCTTAATTTCATTTCCACTAAAGGAGCCGAAGCCGTCGTGGCCCAGGTGCACAAGGGTGTGACTGTAACGCTACGGCTATAAGTTCGGTCCCTACTCGAGTAAATGAAATTAAAAATAAAAAATAAATCAGCTTCACGCTGTATCCCGCACACAGCAGGGTAGGCAGAGGGAACCTAGTGTTAAGACACTCCGTTCCCCACTTTCTGTCGAATTCTGGAGGCATTGCGTGTTGAGTGGCAGAACTCAACGCCGCGCTTAGCCTCAACACCAGAGCGAAGAAATGGAAATATAAATTTAAGTAAATATTATAATATTTAAGTAAATATTAAAATATTTAAGTAAATATTAAAATATTTAAGTAAATATTAAAAAAATATTATAGAGTAAATGAAATATTTATTTAAATTTATATATCTTCGCTCTGGTATCAAGGCATAGCGCGGCGTTGACTTCCGCCGCGCAATGCCTCCAAAAATCGGCGAAAACTGGGGAACGGAGTGTCTTAACAATAGGTTCCCTCTGCCTACTCTGCTGTGTGTGGGATACAGCGTGAAGCTGATTTAATTTTTAATTTATTGCCTCTAAAATTGGACGAAAGCGCATAAATTGCTTGAAATTGTGAGTCATTTAAGCTTGACCTGAACTGAAACGGTTTAGAGCAACGGCTAAGCCTAATTTTATTATTACCTGTAAATTACTACACCAAGTTTAAGTTATAACCGATGCGCTTATGCTTATTGTTATTATTTAGCTTCACACAATATCTCGCAGATAGCAGGGTAGTCAGAGGGAACCTGGGGACCCTGTGTTAAGACACTCCATTACTATTAAAAGAGACATTTTAAAATTTTGTACTTATATGAATAAATGAAACGACACGAACATTACAATATTTTAAACTTTCTTTTCATTAAGATCATCAATAACGATGCCATCAACGATGATGTAAAGGTGACTGTTATGGGTTCGATCCTTGCTCGTGTAAGTGGATTATTTTCATTTCCTCGCTACAGTATTTTCAATTCACTTAATATTGTAAATTGTGTTCAAGAATAAAACATCTATATATATATATATATATATATNTATATATATATATATATATATATATATATATATAAAAAGGCGACTGGTTGTGGGCTTGATTCGCACTCGAAGAAATATTTAATATTTGATAGTAAAATGAAATATTTAGTATTGATTTAAATATTTTATACTGAATATTAAATATTTCACTTTCTCGCTCTAATACCAAGGCAATGCACGGCGTTGAGATGAACACACACACAGTGCCTTCAGAATTCGACGGAAAGTATATAACGGAATTGTTTTAATGGGGACGAAGTATCTTAACATTAGGTTCCCAGGTTCCCTCTGTATACCCTCCCATAAATAACTTGAAGCTAAAAGAGCCTACTTCAATTCTATTCAACGCTACATCTCTTATTTCAAAGTATAACGGTACACCAGCTGTATTCGTTTATCGTCACGTCTCATATGAAAAGTTATCAACAGTTTGTATGTATGTAGGTCACATATACTATAACTACTGCCACTGATAACTAATTACGTGTAAATAGTACACTGTATAATTCAAATGGTAGTGGGTTTGATTCTTGATTGAGATAAAAATAAAGTATCAGAGTGTATGTGACGATTGTTAGTACAAATATTATTTGGTGAGTTTTTTGCTTATTATTAGGTTTATCGCTGTCTTTCCCAAATAGCGTGCTTTGTTATGGCAGAGAGAAGATAATGTTAAGACACTCCATGCCCCAGTCAGTTTTTTGGGATATTGTGTGTTGTGTTGCGGAACTCAACAGTGTGTATTGTCTTGTTACTAGAGTTAAAAAAGTAAAAATAAATCACTACCGTAGCACCAGCAGTCAGACGATGTTCCGCTGTTCTAACAAAACCGTTTTAAGCTTATTGAAGAAGTATTGAGGCCAGTCGTGGCGCAGGGGCACAAAGTATGACTGCAAAATCGACTGGTTGTGGGTTCGATCCCCACTCGAGGAAATGAAATATTTATTTACATCAATATTTTTATTTCTTCGCTCTGGTGTCGAGGCAAAGTGCGGCGTTGAGTTCTGCTACTCAACACGCAATGCCTCCAGAACTCAGCGGAAAATGGGGAACGGAGTGTCTCAACACTAGGTTCCCTCTGTCTACCCTGCTGTGTGTGGGATACAGCTTGAAGCTGATTTGATTTATTTGATTTTTATTTAATGGAAACGGAGTATCTTATCCCTGAATACCCAGGTTCCTTATGCCTACCCCGCTATGTGCGGGATACAGCGTGAAACTAAGAAACACACACAACCATACATTTGACAACATAACACTTTTGTATAAAAACATACACGTTGCTATGGCGACGCGTAACGTACGCATCAATTAGTTCTCAACTCAAACACTATATACGTCTGTACCAGTAGTACTGTAGATAATAATAGATTATAATAACAATAGACTAATTGACCAGAGACCAGGTGTACTGTAGGCGTCACAGCTGAATCACACTGGCCACTTTACTTGCGTAAATGCGTTATATTGATTATTACTAGTGGTCTAATATCTTTTGAATTTATAGTTCGGACACTCTGTTTTATTAGCGTTCGACTGTAGATGTCGGTTGTGAGTTCGATTCTCGTTTGGAAAAATGATTTCTATTCGCCTGGTCGGTTTCCAGGAGGCGCGGGTTCGAGTCCCGCTGCGTTCAAAATTTTTATATGTTTTCTAAATAAGTATTGTATTCATTTGTTTCATTTTCTCTGGTCTCTGGTCTCTGGTGGATACAGTGCATGGTTAAATTCTGTCACTCACGCACTCGAAATGTTTCGAAAAGTGGGTAAAAGAGTGTCTTAACATTAGGTTCCCTTTGTTTATTCCGCTATGTGGGAAAAAGTTATGAAGCTGTTGTTTTAGCTCTACAGATAGATATTCTAGAGGCACTCAGTTTTTCACTCTCTGCAAAATTGAGACATTACAAGTTGAGTATTGGAACCCAACGTCGTATATAATCTTACAAAACTAGGAAAGTTTAAATATTGTAAATATTATCATTCCCTCGAGTGCCTTCGATCACACTACCACCGATTATACAGACAGCCACTATGAACCACATAAAATACAATTATCTCAAAAAACCACATATTTTCCAAAAGATTCAACAAAAAATCACCGTGCAAAAAAATATTACTATCCTTCACTGACACCAAACGAAAATTCACTTTAAAAAATATGTCGACTAAAAATCCAACGTTATCAACTTTCCACCTCGAAATCATATCGGAATATATTAAGCGCGTTTAAGTCTAGTCAGTTCGATCTGGAGTTATCGAGTTATTGGGGACGGACGGACACAATGGACACTAATATTGTTAGCATTTTTGAATATTAAAACGAGGATTTTTGGTCTAGGATTGGATTTAGTTTTTTGATTTTACTTTGATAGTTAATTATTTGGATTTATTTTAAATCCCGCATATAGCAGAAGAATGTTAGTGTAAAGACCATCTCTCTCTCCATTCTCCTCTCAAATTTTGAGATGTATTGTATTTAGTGACTCGACGCAATGATCGGCTTTGTCTTGTTAACTAAACGTGAAAATGAATAGAATTCGTTTACTTGAGTGGGAATCGAACCCATAAACGTCGCGTACACAGTTAAATAATAGTTAGTATTTTAAACATCGTCAACAATATTTAAAACATTTTTTAAAGTGTTATTCCACACTTAGGAAAGAAAAAGACTTATTTAGAAAACGTATAAAAATTTTAACCTAACCGACCTGGTCGGTTTCCAGGAGGCGCGGGTTCGAATCCCGCTACGTTAAAATTTTTATACGTTTTCTAAATAAGTAGCGTCAACAATCTTTATACTTTGAAAAAAAAATCAAAGAGGTTTTTTTTTAAAACTTCCAAAACTTAATTCAAAAAATCTTTTAATTTAAGTAACTTCCACTGAACCACTACAGGCTTGAAGCTACGTGCAGATAATAATGGTAATAGGGACTTTTAATTCAAATCTAAACAACACAGAAGCCCCCAAGTTCCGCTTTGTTTACTTTATAGTTTGACAGATTAGATACATATTAATTTATTTTCTTTACAAAATCAAATGAGGTTAATACGAACTGTTGGTATTTCCACGCACATTGATTGGTTAAAATACGGAGTGATATTCTTCTCTAACTCTTCTCTATTCCAAAAAATTTCTATTAGGAAAGAGAAAAAAAAGAGAATGGAGTGCCAAATGCGATACGATCTCTGCATACCTCTTTTTTTAAACATAATATTGTTTTCTCGAAGGTCTTCTGAGGTCTCCTCTGGCTTTTCTTATTCTAATTAATAAGCTGCAGTGCGCCCAAAACTGCCTAGGTTTCTATAGAATCGCAGTGTTTGTCTGAAATTCGTCAAATCTTCTGGCGAGAAGATTCGTTAGAACTCTCGAAAACAGACTATAGAGGAAGTGGCACGTCACTGTTCCTACAGTACTTTAAGCAGTTCTGTGGGCACCGCCCGGAGCTTTATAAATTCTCATGCTGTCGCGCGTGTTGGCGACAGCATTTGACGTTGTTTCGCTCGGTTTCCAGGAGGCGCGGGTTCGAGTCGCGCTACGTTCAAATTTTAATACGTTTCTAAATAAGCATTTTTCTTTCCTGAGTATGGAATAACACTTTAAAAATTAAAAAAAAATTGACGTTGTTGTTGTCGGTAAAAAGAGAGGTTCCTGTTTCTCTCTCAATATATCCCTTAGTCACCTCTTACAACTCTCACAAAACGATAAACTTATTACATAAAATATTTATTTTTATGACCAACACCAAACATTCTGAAGCCGTTTTCGAATCCTCTACTATCGCAGAGCGTACGTACCTACATTTTACAGTAACAAAACACATATATACCATTTTAATTATACAAACAACACGAACGTCACTCAAGTAATAAGTGAAATCGTGTGATTTTAATATAGCGAGAGCTGTACAGAATTAAATGAAATTGCTCTGCGTCGACGCGATTTGCATATTTTTGGCCGACGGCGGATCGTTATTAGTCCAGTGTACATTAAAGAATTGAAATGCTTAAAATGTTGCTATTTTTTTAAAAAATGTTCTCTATAAATGTCAATTTCGGGTTTGCGTTGGATTGCGGAACTCAACGCTGTGTAGCTAAGCGTATATAAAATTATAGGCGAGGCTATCCTAGCAGTGAATAAAAATAATTTACATATTATATAATTATTCCCCCGATTGGATATCGAAAACTATCTCTTGTCTTTATTTTTTTTAATTTTTACGTCGTATCGGAATATAAGCAACACGCGGGCACCTAACAAGGTGGGCAGCAGCATACCTGAGAACCTATTGTTAAGACGCTGCCTTTTCCGAATTTCCACCGAATTATTGAGGTATTGTTAAGTTGAGTTGTAAGGTATTGTTGAGTTTGTTGAGTGGCTTATCTCATTACTAGAGCGAGTAATGAAAGTAGTAAAATTTTCTTTCCCCCGAGTAGGAATCGAACCCACAACCCCACACTTTTGCCCCTGCGCCACGATGGCTTCTAAGTACTTAATTATTGTCTTTAATAATAAAATAATTTGAAGTCTGATTGTAAGTGTGACGATTGTGGGTTAGATTTCAATTCCATCATTTTGGCGTGTTGGACCAATGCATCTCTGTTGTATTTTTACTTTACGTTGTTCTGAGCGTGCCAGTTAAGCACTAGTCACTTCGCTTATGTCACGTTGTATGAAGAACACACGACGGAAAAGTCATCTATCCTCACTCATAACATTTTCTCGATAAGAGAAAGCAATGCGCTAGGTTCTGCCAAGGAAAATAAAAAAAGATACATTAAAAAATAGTTTTTATATAAATACAAAAGAAAAGCCTATATTATAATTACAAAGCAATATAAATTTAAGCCCGCAACATAATGCCGTATAATATCTATGACAGGACAGATATGGACAGATGTCACGCTATTCGATTTGTCAACGTAAAATTTGAACTTGAACAAAAATAATATAATATATTTTGTAAGGCGCGATATTTGTGGTATCGATTTCCAGTCAGGGAAATGTTCTATTTCCATTTCTTAGCTTTCGAAACAAGAAAACGCATGGTATTTCTTCCACTCGATATGCAATGTCTCGAAAATTGCGCTTGACTTGACCTCTGCCTACCCTGCTGTATACAGCATTTAATGATCAGCAGAGAGAATACGAGAGCAGAGGTCAATCATTTAGTTTTATATTTTACCTAATTAGACATAGTTTAAACGTTCCTACGTTTTCGAGTGGATCTTAAACTCACAACCTTCGTGTAAAGTCCAAGACTAACTTTTTTTTATATCTATATTATGTTAATTTTTATAGATTCACGCTATATCCCGCACATAACAGGGTATACAGAGTGAACCTGGAAACCTATTATTGAGACACTCCGTTTTACAATAAGTCACTTCCGTTCCCCATTTTCTGCTAAATTCTGGAGGCATTGAGTAAGACAACACATAATGTCACGAAATTTTGACAAAAATTCTGGAATGGAGTTTCTTAACACTGTGTTACCGTCTAACTACGTTGCTATGTGTGAAAAAATCATGAAGCCATTTTTAATGTCATACGAGACAAAATTAACGTAATTATTTTTTCGGGAAAAATGCCATATCTGATCTTGTCCGCCTTGTGTCCTTTAATCGAACCCACACCCTTTTTTTTTTTTTTTTTTTTTTTTTTTTTT